>OZ025239.1:65762615-65825115 GCA_964019155.1 Osedax fenrisi | reverse complement strand
ATAACTAAAACTAACTGTAAATTCACTAATTCGAATAAACAATTTTGCGGGCGTTCAAATCGCGAAGCTTTTGACCAGATACTATTTTATTAAATTTAAATTTAAATATATAAAAAAACATCTTATGGATATAAACTGAGACAATCTGGTGGTTATTTGTGTGCAGCAAATAGTTGTAATAATTACTCAAAAATAAATAAGGAATATATCTACTTTAGATTTCCGAGTGATATAAAACGGTAATAATTATATAGATTTAAATGTTATCAAAAAATTATTTAAAAAATGTTATTATAATCTTATCTTTTTAATTATATACTCCACGCTAGTATAATTATTAATATATAACAATATATGATTTAATATAATATTAAAGTAAATTATAAGATAGTATATTACATTAATTAATCGTTACATATCGATAATAGTGAATTATTAATTTAATAATTCAATATTTGTGTAATCTGCGTTCTTTAATTTACTTTTACCTTACAGTAATTGTAAATCGTTTTAATTTCTTTAATTTTTTAATTTTGTATTATTCTTTGTTTTTTTGTATTATTCTATGTTTATTTCTATAACGTATGTTATCGTTAACAAATATTTATATTTTATACCTTCGATTATAGTTTGGACTATGTATTTTCTTAAATAAATCATCAATCAATCTAATATCACTGTAAGTTATTTAGTTGTAAACAAACTTACTAAGTTAGTAAGTAACTCAGTTATACAGAGTGTAAATACTGTAATACATATAGATATATGTATTATATATATATATATATATTCCGTGACATTATGAATATATCAATATTAATTTGATATACTATATTAGGTAGACAGTAATCTAGAACGACTTATTTAATTTAGTTTATTTTATAAGTATTGTATATAAACTTGGTGATAAAGTACTCTTAATTTCTCCTCTATAGTCTTTATTTATATAAATATATGTATGATGGGCGGCAATCTTAGGTCAGATAAATTGAGTTTCTAGATCTGTTGAAGAAAAATCACGTGACTACTAAGCTAGGTAAACTATAAATCTATGGGTGGAAGTGATCGTACAATTTATATTATTATTAGGATTATTTATTTTATTACATCAATTTTACTTATTATTAACAGTATGACAAAAATATTATTTATTAATAATATTTATAATTATTCCAATTGTCATATAATATATATAGATATATATTTACTTATAAAACTATAATAAACATATTTAAATTGACCGATATAATTAATAGAAAATAGCCGAAATTAAAAATGAGCAACCATAATGAAATGAACGTAACGGATTGTAATGCGTCTTTAGTGTCTTTTGAAGGACATGAAATGGAGATTATAAGAAGGAATGCAGATATGAGTTAGAGAATAGTCGATATTGTCATTAATTAAATCTTCTATGTTTCATAATATAATATATTAAAAATTATCATTCGATTAAATATATTTTATTATTTTTATTATCACATAGGCAATCATGATTGCCTCATATACAAATAATATATATTACTAAATACTAATGTATTAATTATAAATAGTGGAGTGTATCAGTATCCATTAAAGTGTATAGATTTTGTTTTAAGTAAAAATAAATCATTAATTAAACATATTATTTAATAATTTTTATGATAGAAATTTTATAGTATTAAATTTAAAAAAATAGATATAATAATAATGATAATATTTATTAGAAGAATTGTAGTTTTTTTTTCTGTTAGTTTTCTAGTTTATAGTTATATAAATAGTCCTTCAAAATAATATATTATATTTTCTGTTGTTGTCGACTATTTATTGAGATGATTTGTTTACTTTGACTACATTAATTACAGCGCCGTATATCAAACTAGTTTAATATTTATATTATTTATACATATATTCTACTCTTTTGTTTATCTAAATTTAGTTATATTTTAAATTACGTAATACCAATATTTATAAAACAATAAATATCCTAAATAATATATCACTAGTAATTAGTTAACAAAGCTATTATAAGCAATAACAGTAACGCCTCACTCGAAACCCTGCTAATGATCTAGTTAATAATTCGTTTACAAACTTTCTCTAGGTAATCCCCAAACACTTAAATGTATCTGACAGTAATCAAAGTGTTATCATTTATTGATTTATCGTAAACTAAGCATTCATAATGCCTTATCAATATCGTAATTTACATATTACCTCACCTAATATTCAATAACTATATAGGCGTCGCATTCGATGTAAATACATTCGACGATGATCTTCTATGTAAAGAAGGTTTGTATTACGTTTAATCGAGAATATTTCTATAATATTACTTTTGAAACCTGCGTATAATATCAAATGCAATTATTTTATTTGATCAGAATTTAAAGATTTTGAGTCTAATTTTGACAGTCCGTCAAATTCTAAGGTATATATTCATATATAGTATATGGTTCATTGTTTATTTGTTCAGTTTGCATATGTTTTTATTCAGTTAATAGTTGATTATGGTATATTTATAGGTATGGATCAATTATATCATAGGTCAAATATATACATCATTAATGTATATATTATTCAATTGAAATCAAGCAATCGTGCACCACTCTGTAGTTATTTGTTAACATTTTAAATAGTTTCAAGATAATGTCTACTATATGTGTTCTATTAAACTGGTACGCTGAAGTATGACTTTATATTTTGAATAATTATCAACATAAAGAAAAAGAAAATAATTGTGTTATAAATGATGATACAAATAGCATATGATATATATATATATACAAGCATACTCGTTCATATGTTAAGCACTAACACATTGCGATGTTATGAGAGAAACACATATCACTCCTCACGTTTAGGTCACATTTTTATGTAGAAAAGCAAGTTATATATTTACACAAAAATCATTTATTTTCTACTTACTGGGTGAGAATTGATGATGATTTCATATCATATGTATGCATATTTTAAACATAATATTTCATAATTATATATATATATATATACATGAAATCATCATTGAAAGTTTCTATTAATATTATTTTAAATTGTAGAATACTATCTTCGATGACATCGAATGCATGGTTAGTGGATACCCTAGCATACGTTTACATCTAATAAGTAATCATTTAGTTATCACTCTTAAAATAAATATTTATTATTGATAAAAAATAAAAGTAGTCTATCGTGTTTGATAAATATATTTACGTTCACTATATAGAATACATATTAAACGAATAAATGCCACGATCGTGGCGATGACGATGTTTAACTCTCACGACTCATTACCCGTAGTCTCCGATCAGTCTCTGCGAATCCGACTTGAACATGACGGTGAACAGCGAGGAGATTCATGTTGACACTCCGTCGTCCCTCAGCGAACAGTTAGCCACGCCCCCTTCTCTCCCACCGATATCGTATTAGTTGTGTATATAGATTACGTCGCTTATTAACGATGGTAGCCTTAATGGCCTCGATTAACTCATGACGGTTGAACAGTGATGATATTACTAGGCAGCTGTCTACTTCGACGGGCTTTTTCTACACAATTTAATCCGTAGATCAAAGGGTGTATTGAATTAGTGTTGGAAATTTTCAGATTTTTCACTCATTCGTAGTTTTCGAATTGTAAATAGTTACACTTCGAAGGTTTCAAATAGTATTATTTTTGTTAAATTAAGTATTCAAAGTTTTCAAATAGTAAAATTATTCATTTCGAAGGTTTCAAATAGTAAAATTATTCATTTCGAAGGTTTCAAATAGTAAATACTAGTCGTACCCGGATTGTTTGCCTATCTATTATTTATTAATATATCTATTCCTGCTTCTACATTGTTACAATAAAATAAAAACAAATGTAAAAATATATTTCAAAAATTAATGGAAAAATAAAAAAAATATGTCAATATATTACAAAATATATTTAAAAAAAATATAAAAAATAAAATATTTATATATTATATATTAAAATAATATTTCAAAATTTAGTGGAAAAATATAAACAAATATAACAAATATTTCAAAATATCTTTTTTAAAAATGTCGACAAATATTTTAAAATATAATATATAATATAGTATAGAGGAAATCAATTATGCTCATACATTATTTATAAACAATTATTATTTATCTTAAATTAATTAAATAAAGTTATTTAAAATTATATTTAATAGAGTGGAAATCAATTATGTTCATAAATTATTGATATACAATTCATTACAATTCATACAATCATTATTTAATAAACAATATTTTACGATTAATTAAATAAAATTATTTATAGTTATTTAAATTATATTTAGTAATAAAGGTGTTTATATTATTTTAAATTATAATTAAAATTATATTTAGTAATAATAATAGATAAGTTTCTATTATTTAAAATAAAATAATGAATTAAATGATAATTACATCTTCAGAAATGATTGTATATTCTGAAAAATATTCCATATTTAAAATTAGAGAGCGAGGTTAAAAAGGAAGTAAATAGTATTAATTTATTGTATAATATTAGTATATTTATTAATTTTTATTGTTACTAAATACAATAATAAATAAATAAAAGATTAATAGGGAATAATATAATATATGCGTGCCTTTTATCGTTTTTTTTCGAATAGTTAAATTAAATTTTCTAATAATTTAATTTGATATTCGAAATTTTCGAATAATTAGATTTAGGTATTCGACATTTTCAAATATTTGTCAAATTCTAAAATTTACTATTTGAAAGAATCAAATATTCAAATATTTGAATATTCGAAACCCTTTCCAACACTACTATTTATAGAGGAAAATTTCTATATTATAAAAATTACCAATAATATACTGAAATAATATACTGAAATAACTTCTCACATATGCAATTACTAGTTTTAGTGATTACCAATCCATATTTAATATCTCGACGTGAGTTCTAAAACTCTCTCTATTTTCTTGTGCCATGAAAGTACTGTACCGCAAGTGAAGTTAATTTGATCATTAATAAAAGCAAGTCACCGTATAACTCCACTAATACTAGTGGATAACACCATAATTGATTTCCACTATACTATATTATATATTATATTTTAAAATATTTGTTGACATTTATAATAAATATTTTTCGAAAAAAATATATTTTTTTATATATTTTTGTATTTTTATATATTTTTCCACTAATTTTTAAAATATTATTTTAATATATAATATATAAATATTTTATTTTTTATAATATTATTTGTTACTAAGTTAACCATAGCGCACATTATTGCAGACTAGAAGCTATATCCACCGGCCCACCGATAATAAAAAGGTTTGCCTACGATACATAGATGATGTCACATCGATTACGCATTAATACCCACGCTCACAATGCAATAGGAGCAAATGTTACGTGAATCAGTCGACGCCCCTCGACACTAGAACCGCTGACGACGACGACGCTAAAGATTACAACCGCTTCACCGCCCGGCGTAACTTGAATATACTACAAGCGGAGGTTACTCGATAGTTGATGTAGAACGAAGCGCTTCATTTGAGATAATGAAACGCTCACCTTTTAACAATATCATTTAAAGACAAACGATTCACTTTTGACCTACTATTATTTCACTACTGTTATAGATAATTGTGAACAATTGTTGGTCGATTAAAGTTATCAGCCTTATAGTAGTAATTTACATTTTCTACGCCCATATTTAGGGACTATATTATGACTGAAATTATTCATAAATTTTAAATTATTATCGATGAAATATAATACATATAATCCGCAATTACTAAAATTCAAACTTTGAAATATTTAATAAAAGTATTTATTACTTATTATTTATTACGTTTATAAGTTTAACAAATATTATATTTGTGAACAAAAGTATGCAGATAATAATAATATATATATTAAAAGAATCGATAGATTATCAAAATGAGTCTACTTTCTACAAATATATTATCAATTAATATTTATAACTTCCATTCACATTAATAGTTATAGTTAAACATATAAATAAATATATATATATATATATATATATATTTATATATACGTGTATAATATTTATTAATTTTTAATGACAGTTTATGGAGACTACGGATGATGAGATAAGTTTACAGAAGAATTAGATACCGTACCATACAGGTAACATACAACATACAATAATACCTATAATTCAGTATAATCATTGAATAGAACATGTTTACTATTGAATTTTTAAATTATAATAATTTCCTATCCTTGTCACATCATTTTCACAATTTAATCGGCTTCAAATTAAGACAGTCATCTTTTCTTTGTTTGATTATATCGTTATAGCGTCTGAATTCAGATAAACTATTTATCATCTGTAATTCTAATTTTATATTTCGATATCATTAGATAATTATCTATTAAACTATTATAATAGTTAGTGAAGTATTAAGAATTGTATATTACGATAGCAGACCTATAATATAGTTATATATTATATATTAGTAATATTATATTATATTATTTACTATATTATATATGGTGAGCAATATTCTCATTCCACTATTCACCTAATGCTATACATCTTTTAAATAGTGCTCAACATTGATGAAACAAATGAAACCTCAATGACTATCAACTATTATTATATACCTTATTTAAATTATATATTTGTATGTACATATTATTATATTTTAATCAATATCTAAACATAACTAATTCAATGATTTACTTACATATATATTTGATAATACATATTCAGTATTATATATATATATAGTATCACATGTTATGCATTTAAATTAATAAACTCTTATTGATATTTATCTATATTTCTTATTTAATAATAATACTTTTCATAAAATCATAGTGAATTTGCAATAATTATATGTTGAGGTAATAATGATATGTTGAGGTAATAACCCATCGGTTAAAGATCTAGAACCTGTTACCTTATTAAACAGAGAATTGTAATACAATTTTGTAATTTCATATAAACAATTCTTAAGTAGTCTATTGTCAAGATAAAAGTTCTGTATTCTGTCTAATTAGTTCTATTGTAATAAATGTTATATAATATGTAATAACAATGTTGATGTTGTGATTATCTCTTTCAAAGTTCACTAATTATGAATACACTATTCATTTTGTATATTATATTCGCTATTGCACATTTAATTTCTGAACTTATAACAATCGTATAAAATAAACTGCTTAAATTATGAATGGTATTGTTTATGTTATGTCATTTTTGAGTTGATACCCTCGCCTCTCGGTGAATTAACCAACAGAATTAACCTTACTCCGGAGTGATACTAGATATTGAATTAGGCGTATCATTTGTAAGTTTATAATTTATACCTTATACAATGTATACTATTTATATATAATAACTATTGATTATTATTTGAATTTTTCTGAACATTTGAATACTTCTACTCTATACAATACCAATTGGAATTATTTAGAATTACAACGAGTAATGACTGTTATATAACCAGTATTAAATATGGTACAGTGTTATTAACTGGCCAGTGGTCATCAGCTCATCCAACCGATGTGTTATACGAAGTAGCATAGTTTATAAGAAGGTGGTTATAATTTTAGTATAATAAAAATTAATCGTATTTCAACATTTATATATTTCTTTTAGATCATAAATATCCAATATAGTAGACATTACGTAGGTGTTTATAACATCAGGATACATCTTGATATTCGTGTATAAATTTTAAATATCAATTCTCTAGAATGTGTTGACAAAAGGGTTATGATCATTTAGACTTAATTGCACTGGTAATAACGGATTATAAGTATATTCATTTAATACATAATTGCATGAGATACGAACGTCTATTTAAACATAAACAAGTGTACGCAATATATAAATGAAGTAGAAATAAAGGATGACTATAAACAGAGTGCTGCTGTGTTAATATGCTTCTCAGATGTAGCATTGATTCAGAGCATAGAGAACACGTAGAGTGTGGTGGAGGGACATACAGACATCGAGACTCTTAACAACGGCGTGGGTAGCGGCTATTGTACGGGAGATGTGGGTGGTCAAGAGGGAGGTCAAGAGGATGGTCAAGAGCGAGTGATACGGCGTAACTCCCGTAACCATACCTCAAACCCGCAAAGTAAACATTTCTTTATATATTTTAATACTGTAATATTGTGTAAATATATTATTCCACTTGGTATTTATGAAATAATTGCGTTCGCACACTAAATAACTGGAAATTATAACTGGTGTCGTTGTCGACGAATTAGAATTTGTTTGTACACAACACATTATTATGATGGTATAGAAGAGATGAGTCATATATTGGTATTGTACCTATTACAGATTATAGTCCTGTATATAAGCATAATTTGTGAAAAATAATTAGATATTTAAAGTAAAATTATGATAAGATAAATTCAACATAAGTTCATTATCTTCGAATCGAAAAAGCAGATAATATATTACATAAGTGACTGTGAATAATATACCTGGTTAATCACTGATATACCTAATTAAAATATTGCTGATGAACACCTGTCACTCAAACTATACCTTAACCACACTAGCCGGTATGATTATACTAATATGGCTTAATCATGCGACTATCATTATAGAAGGTATAAAAGTTTGATATTTAGTATACTATTATATTAGATTATAACAAAATGCATACACTGATAAATTACTATAATACATATTTGCACATAATATTTACGTAATTAAGAAATCTATATTTTAATATACAGGATCACTAATTGTAGACATCAGTAGGGGTGACTCTCTACTTGTGAGTGTTGTGAGTGAAGTTTATTTGAAATGTTTGTGATCATTTCTACAGTATTCGGTAATAATATTAAATTTACAAAAAATATAAGTAGGAAATAAAGAATCAGTATCTGGTAGATCAAAATTATGATATAATAGTGAATTTATTGAATTTAGTAATATATGAATATAAGCAAGTCGTTGGTATAATGTATACTGTACACTGTACAGTGTACAGTGTACAAGTGATATAAGGATTATAAATGACATTACTGTATTAACCACTTACTCTAGTTTTTTATTGTATTCATTTAATGTTATCTTCCGATATAATTATGCAGCAATAGTGAATCTATGAAATCTGTGATTTATTAATAACATAAGGAAACTATAGAATGTATCTGTGTGTTTTTATTGTAAATTTAAAATATAATATATATACCATCAAGGACATTTTTATTTTCCCCCTGAATATTTTATCATATATAATTATGGTCCAGAGTACATATTTTAATTTGATAAAAAAATCTATGCATAAACTCGTTTTAAATTAATCATTTAAATATCATTATATTAAAAATATAATTTAATTTCCATAATAGTCTTCTAAGGAAAGATATAAAAAAAACAAGCGAAATCCAAGTATATATATCGAAAATATAAGTTTCCCATTATATGCGTTAACAGAAGTTCTGTCCATGCTTTTAAATTATTAACACCATTTTATTTAATCGATAGTCGCGCTAATAAATAAAATATGAAGAATATTAGAATATTTTGCCTAATTCTATGATACTCCCAAAAGTATTATATATTAATTTTTAAATACATTTACTTTCCGGTTATATAATTAAGAAATAGAGAATATATATTTATAAATTCCAATAAAAATATACTTTAAAAAAGAGTATTATATTGATATATACGAGTACTTATTATTAAAATGTTGAAGAATATATTTGAATTTATTTTATTTTAAATATAAGATCTTTTAGTTCACTCCTTTTAAAATCAAAGTTTCAGTAACATATTTAAATAAAATATGTTATAGTTCATTTTATTTTAACACCATATATAATATGCATAATATGGATTAATTCATTAATTTAGTTTATATTGAGAATGAATAATTCAGACGAACTATTTTGAATTATAATTATTTTATTCCCATGGATTTTATTCTTTAATATTTAGGTAGTATTAGAAAATATTTATTCTAAATTTTATAAAATATTAGTCTATTAATTATTTTTTTTTTTAATTTTTATAAGTTATATTTAGCAATTATTTAATTTTGTAACGGACATAATATTTAAAGTTATACTAATAAAAGGTACGATATATAAATATAACCATTATACTAAATAAATAGTTAAATTACGATAATTAAAAAAAAAATATAATAATATTAAAAAAATTAAATTATTATTATCTTATTATAAGACTTATAAACATATTATTAATTCATTAAACTTAACATTCGTATACTGTAATACTGTTAGTATACACGCTGTGGTATTGATTAAATAATTGAATCGATAATTAGTATTGATACTACATATACAATACATCGTAGCCTGTGATTTATAGTTTTATAATAATTATTATTAGGGATGGTTAGGCTGGCCGCCAAATATTAAAATATATTTGAAAGTTTAAAGTTTGACATAGCTTGTATAATCTCATGATTTATAATACATGGATTTTGACTTTATTACATACTAGTAATAATTAATATTTATTATTAAATTATATGATATTATATTATATTAAATATAATAATTATATTAAGATTTGATTTTGATTTTTATGTTTGTATATGTAAATTAAATGGTTACTGAATAATTTGGGAACAATATTATTATAGTAGTTAGTAAATATTCGAAAATGTATCCAAAAATTTAGACTGTCGATGAGTGGGTGTAGAAGTTTTTATATAAAGGTGATTTTATTGTATTCGAGAATACATATATATATCATATAATATTATATTATATTAAATATATGATATATTACATGTTAATGCAAGTGGTATTAAATTAATACTATTAATTACTAATTAGCCTATACAAATATAAGGACTAAATAAATAAGTATACAGTATAACTTATACACTATGCGTAAGTATCATTAAGTAGCAATATATATATATATATATATAATATATATATATATGTATATATATGTATATAAATAAACAAGTTTATAATATATATTTATTTCTATATATGTATAACTTAAAATATTAAAATAATACATACACTTGATAAGTAACAGTGTGCATCGATGCGTTAATGTAAGCATATACTTATTAATAAATATCTATTAGTGCTAGCCTCATATTTGTTAAACATTTCAATAATATTACCAACTCATTCATCGCTCCATCATATCGCTTAAAAGCACATAACTTTAATAGGGATGTCCTACTCTGAACTTGTTATTCATTTTAAATAGGGTAACTAGTGATCTCGCGGGGATTGATGATTTCGTGCGTAGTGTAAATTCTACTATTTATAAATAATTATTTATATTAATATATATTATAAGTGCGTACCAGATCACCACTCCGCACGGCATCACTCCCCACGAGATCACTGGTATTAATATGCGGCCAGATTTACCATAGACCTTTATTATAGTAAGTTTACCTTATTGAAATATTAAATTAAATTATGCTGAGTATAATATGCCCATATATCTATTTTGTTGAGTGAAACTATGTTAAAAGTTAACTTAAAACATCGCAGTAAAACTTAAATGGAATCTATAGATCCTCTATTAAAACTTAAGATGTGCCTACTATATGTATGTATACATTATATTATGAACGACTATACACAACTAGGCTTACGTACAGGGAGAGATACCCGACTGTATGAAGTACCTAATTAGCTACATATGTTAACATGTATCATCAGGGTTGCTATACCATTCATCTGTTTGGCTCTTACAGGGATGTGGCGTGTGTGCTGGACAACAGCTTATCACCTAATTTCAATCATTGATCATTTTTGTAAACAATGTATTTTACAATGTGGCACTATGTCAATAATTATCAAATATATATATATATATATAGTATGGTAAATATGTAAAATAAATGTGATGTGAATATTTAATTTAATATTTGTGTAATTGTAAAGAGTGGACTTGGTTTGTAAATAAATTAACTAAAATATATATATTCGTATTATTATATATGATACCCTGAAGAATTGTATACTAGTCTGTATCATATACCTGTATATATATACACATATACATATAGTATTATATTTCCAAAACTCTGGTTTATTCCATAAACTTGTTATAGTCAACTATCTCTATAGAAATTGATATACACATTAATGTATTTATATGCCATTAATTTAACCATTAATAACAGAATTCCATTATTTTAACCATTAACCATAAATCGATCTCATTCCAAGACAAACTCCAAATATGGAAATATTCTTGTTTTGCAATATATTATAGTAATGATAAACTATATAAAGTTTATATAGTTTATCATTACTTTATAAAGTTTATATAATTAATGTAACTGAAGGTATGATGCAATGTATTAAGGCTGGCCCTCGAGTGTAGTTATAATTATATTATAAACCTTTTACTAAAACTATCTGTGTTCTTCCTATATATAAATACGACCTGACGAGAACTATCTGTGTTCTCCGTGTATAACTTATTTCACGCGAGATAACATTGGTGACAGCTGCGGGATAACTTATTATACGCGAGATAACGTGTATATATATATATATATATATATGAGTGTATATAAATATTAAATAACATACGTATATTACTTATAATGCGAGTGACACGTTTATGGTAAATATCGATAAATTTAAACCACGACATATTGTTAACTAACTATACGTATATACACGCATGTATTGTATACACACTTACCGAGGGTATACAGTTTTGTGATATTGTCATTGACTTTCCAAATGCACATAGATTAAGTGGTAGGTCTATATCTTTATCGTTGGTCGTGATGTACAAGCACATCTCCTATCACTATATCATCGTCTGCTTATACTCGGATAGTTCGCTAGCTAAACACTACACTGTATACATCGTAAGTATTAAACATTCACTCATCGATATTGATCGCTATATGAAAGTTTAATTAGTCTTTTAGACACGCAACAAATTATTTTATCGAAAAAATTACATATTCTAAATAATTTTCGCTTACAAATTTATTTCGGATTTATGAAAGCAAGGCTCTCAACATCATTTCTCATCATTGTTTACTGGATCTTAATTATGTAATGTATTTAATGCACTAGCAGTATATGATATATTATATTATATGTACACATTATATTACGTATAATTTCGACCTAACATCTCTATATTTAAATTTATAAATCAATACGTATTTTAATAATATATTTTGATATTTTTTTTTAATATTTCATTTATAATTTATTTAAATGAAATTCCAATTTCAAATAATCTATATATATATGTAATAATTCATTACTTTTATTCATTACAATATGTATTATAATTATATAAATTAAATTATAAAAGATTTTTTGATTTGACTTTTATTTATTAATATTAAGTTTTACAAATAAATTAAAATTAAAAAAATGAATTAATTTTAAATTAAAAATAAATAAATATACCAATACAAAATATATATTTTGGATTATAAAAATGACTATTATACACTCGGTCCTTTGATATGTATTATATAAAATAAAACAAATATTTCAGATGGATAGTTCTGATATTTCTGAAGATGAATATTTCGACACTTTGACACATGCAGTATCTCAAGAAACCGCAGAAAAAATAGCTCGACAAATCGCTAGTGAAATAGCTAAAGAGAACAATAAACAAGTGAATAATAAAATAGCTAAAGAGAACAATAAAGAAGTGAATACAGAAATCATAGAAGAAAATACAAAACAAGTAAAACAACAAATCCCAGAAGTAAATGATGAAGAAAGTAACGGTAAACAAGAAACTGGTGATTCAAGTGATGACTCAAGTGAAGAAACCGATGAAGAAAGCAATATACTAGATGAATTCTATATAGACAACGATGATGATGATGAAGAAGATGTACCCCTTAATGAACGCATGAATAATCAAAATGATAATACTACCAATGATCTTAAATCAGGTTTGATAGATCAATATGTATTATTAATATACTAGAGGTATATACTATAGTTAAACTTTAGCGTACCTTCAGTTTCTAGAGTTTAGTAGATTTAGAATAATTTATTTTGTTCTATTTAAATGTGCGTTTTTAACAATCAAATATAAATTAAAAATAATATAATTTTCCTGATAACATTTCGGAAACATAATAAAATCATATCGATTTTATTTTAGATGAAGACGGTGATACGAAAACTCCGAGTCAAGACGAATTGGAAGCAATCAAAGATGAAGAAAGGAGGGTGTTGGAAGATGACATTTCGGACGAGATTTTGAAAGTATGTACGCCGATTATTTAGTTATAATAATAATATGTATTTATTGTAATCACGATTATATATATATACACATATTGTATACAATAAAAATAGTAAAATAGTCCAGTTCATATAACTGGACCATTCAAATCATGGACTTATACATGTTATATTAATAACCTTGAGCGATCCAAGATAATACAATATAAATGGTAACATTTATTTCTCGTATTTTGATTTATAATTCATTAAGTTTGTGATAAACATAAGTGTAAAAACAAGGACCACCTGGGTTCGAAGCGGGGACTTCTTACTCCGAGCAAGTTACAGAACTCCAACCTCAGATACTTATATATAAACAACATTGAATGTGCGTAACTTATACTAGGAACGTTACGATACCGGAATGCAGCTCAAGGTCACGGGCAATGAATTCTATCAGGACTCTGACCTCGAAAGGTCACTGGAACAATACTCGGCCGCGTTGGAAGTGATGCCTGTGAAACATACGTTCGACCGCTCTAGAATACATTCCAATAGATCGACCGTGTATCTTAAATTGGTTTTTACAATTTTGCAACTAGTTAAATGATATATTATCTATACATATAAAAGAAAGTCTATTTAATTATATGTGTGTGTGTGTGTGTGTGTGTATCTGGTATTATATATAATACTATGATAAATTTATAAAAATAATTGTTACGCTAAGTCATTTATTATGTAATGAAGAGATCGTATAATTTGTAATTTGAATATATCATTTTTTAATTTAATATATTTTTTTCGTATGTATTCTATTAATATTATGGTTTGTTAATTAATTTTGATTACTCTGTAATTTATTCTAGATGTCTAGCGTAAATGATAGTATTTAAAAACTAGTAGTTTTAGATTTTAAATATTCTTATAATTATTGGTTTTTAATTAATTTTTATCAGAAAATTGTAAAACCAAATTCTATAGGTAATCTCAATATTAATGCTGATATTTGATATTTATGGATTTATATATATTGCTCGGGGTTAATTATTATTAATAACATGTTTAAATATATTATACATCAAATGAAACTAGATAACATAAAAATATCACGAATTCCAGAAAAAGATTGAAGATTCGATAAAAGACTGTAGCAGTGCGATACGCCTGGATGACTCATTCTCTAAACCCCTACTGCGCAGGGCTCACATCTACGAAACAGACACAGACAAACTTGAATCAGCACTGGCAGACTACGAACTTTTGCTCACATACAATAAGAATATTGCAGAGTGTCACGATAGAATACCTGTTAGAAAGTTCACTCTCTCCATATCTCTCTCCTCTATCTAATGCTCTCTTCTAATACATTGTGGTATTCTTAACAAAGTCATTGTGCTGTGATGTCTCATTTAATATACAATACAACTATGATCACTAATATACAATACTACTATGATCACTAATATATATATGAAACAAATTGTTACGCGTTATTGCTAATCTATATATTACGTTACATTTTAGAAGCTGAAAACTATGATTTCTAAAAGAAACGATGAAATGAAGGAAGAAATGATGGGTAAGTATTCTATTTAGTGTTTTTGTTGTCGATTAGCTCAATATCACTACATCACTTATTTACTACTACTACTAAATAGGGAAACTGAAGGACTTGGGAAACCTGTGCCTGAAACCGTTTGGTTTGTCAACTAATAACTTCAAGATGCAGCAGGATCCAAACACCGGTTCCTACTCCATCAACTTCCAGCAATAACCAGCCTCCGATATAAACACATGTGTAAATAATGTTAAATAAAGTGATTATAAAATTTGTTTATTTATGTATTATATATATATATTATTATGTATTATATATGAATTCGGCCATAGGGTCGTTATCTCGAAGTTTAGTTCTCTTGTAGGCTTCCATCTCGGCTTTAGTGGGTTCTTTAGAGTCTTGCATGCAGTTGTAAGGTCGTTTCCTCTCGTCCAAGGTCATCTCTTTGTTTACTTTGCGTACTCTTTCGTCTTCAGCTCGTATCGCCTACCATTCAGAAAGTTTTAATCATACATGCTTTATATTAAGGGCAGGCCGCAGCGCTCGCACGAATAGTCAAAAACACATGTAACAGATGGGCATATACATGGTATATGCAACTAAGGCTAACAATAGATCTATTCAGTGTATTGAGCTAATTTTTTTTTATCATGTTCATATTATACAAATACATCTTTGTAAAGAATAAAATTTTCAATATATACTATACTATATATATATATGTATACATATAAATAACATTTTTATTTTGTATGTATTTTGATTATAAAATGAACTTATATAAAGAATTTTATAATATGCTTCCTTGTAATTATTCATATAAATATATTCTCTATATAACAATAACAATTATTAAAAAAGCTGCAATAGTTTTTTCTGTAGCCACTCTAATGCGTACACACCTAGCATAAATATTGATCATCTAATAAATCGCATTTGAAGTTTCATACCAAATAATTATTTATATATTTGTAATAATTATTCCTTATCAGTAGGCTCATTTATCATTCATTTATACTTAGTTATAGTAGTAATATATTTCTAAAGTACACATAATATATATATTCACTATTTTAATAATAAAAAATTCACTATTTACTATAATTATAATTACTATATTCACTATTTATATTTACTATAAAATTGAAAGATATCTTAGCATCTCTTTGAATGTATCTAATTGGTTCATAATACTCACGTGAGTAAACACTGAGTAACAAAGAAATTATAAAAATAAATAATGTAAACAAATCTTATTTAATTTTTGAAAATCAGCGATATATTAGCTATAAAACATAATAAAATGATATATGTCAGTTAGGCTTGATATAATATTAAAATTTAATTATTTAAATATATTTTTAGATAGAGAATGGTGATAAAAACATGTTTTTATGTGATTTATAGATCGTTTTTGGATACCATTTTTTCACAGATACTAAATTACTTATTAAATGATAGTTTTATGGAATAATATTTTTTTTTTGTTTTATAAAAATTTATCGTTTTCAGCGCTGCGACCTCCCCTTAATATATATATATATATATATATTTATATAGTTTTTAAATAAATGTTTAATATGATAATTGAATATGTTTTAGGTTATTAAATAATTTTAATTAAAATTTTAAACAATACCAGAAGATTATTTGTCTTTGGTAACACACATAGTATTAGGGCTTTCCATTTCATACCTATATTAAACTATACCATAACTTATAATTAAATGTAAATATACTTATTATAAAATTTAATTGGATAAGAAAAAATATTTGTATTGCAAAGTATCAGACATTAATTTTAAATTCATAATATTTATAATGAATTATGTATATATTTAAGTAATTAAGAATAAATGTATATTTTATAAATACATCATTCATTGAAACATAGTATTAAAGTAGAAGAATAGCTAATACAAACAAATATAATAACAATTAGAATATATATATATATTTTTTAAATATATAAATTGATGTCAAATTTACAATGGAAACCCTCTAAAAGTTCTACATTTATATTTTTGTAACATTCAATTACTTAATAATTGAATACATTACAATTATTATATATACTATTAAATAAAATATATATATATTTATTTATATGTTGATATATCATTTTGATAAAACTTTTTTATAATATTTATTTTTGTAATAATTATATATAGGTTAGGTAGAATACAACATTTCCTAAATCGATAATTTATTTTGTAAAAATATATTTTAGATAATAAAATGATAGAATTGTTATAAATAATTGTTTATATTATTATCAAATCAGAACATACATAAGATTATAAGATATTATATATAAATTATAGCCTCATTCAATAATGAATATTTTAATCTACATATTCAAAGATTATTTAAAAAATATATTGCAATTAATTGATAATTATCAAATTTATTAAATTATAATTTAATTAAATCTTTTTAAGTATATTACATGTCTAATATATTTGTAAATTTCTAGTTTATATTATTTCTTAATATATACTATATTAAATAATTGTATTTAAGGGGAAGCACTTAGCACGTTAGCGTAGATGCATGTAAATAGATACGAAAACTCTTCAACTTAAAATATTTCTATATAGTTTTTTTTATTATATATATTATATTTAATAATAATTAAATTAAAAAAACAATATAAAATGTTGACTATTAGATTATATTATTTAAAAAAATGTAATTATTATGCATTAGAATGTTTTCTAAATATATTGAAAATTATAGCACATTTTATAGAATAGAAAAAGTTCCTGACTTTTTAGTAAAGTTATATTCACAAAATTAAAATTCTGAGTAAACATATATGAAAGTTTATTGAAATATTGTTATGCAATTATAAGAAATACAGATTTAGTATTTATACATAATTATAACATCATTTATACATTTAAAATTCCCAATTCTTCCCAATTTTATAAATTGTTAATTAATAAAAATTCCAGATTTTGTAAATTGATATCTTTAAATGAAATGTATATTTAATAATACATGTTAAATAAAATTCACAAGCTGAACATTTGCTTATATATGTTATTATAATTAAATTATATTGTATAAAATTAGATACATATAAAATAGTTGTGAATAAAGGAATAAAGACTTTAAGCTCTTTAATCATCAATCATCATTATTGATGACATCACTTGATAATCTAATTGCATTTATTAAATTTAGTAAAAATATGAAGTTATGCTAGGAAAAATGTTTGTACATACCTATTGCATAACAAATATTTGAAGTAATAATAAATACGGTGTGATAATATACACAGTAATGTTTGCCTACCTTTTGTATCTGACTCTCCTCATCTGATTCACTCGAGTCACTAGAACTACTAGCAGCAGCCTTCTTCTTCTTGGCGGCTTTCTTTGCAGCTTTCTTCTCCTTCCTCTTCTTCTTTTTCTCAGTCTTCTTGGCTCTCTTCTCGCGTTTTCGGATTACATCTTCGTCCTCGGAAGATGATTCGGACGATACTTCGGGTTCTTTAGTTTCTACGGGCTGAATGGGTGTGTAGTATATGTATTAGGTATGCGATGGATAACATTGCGCGAGGTCCGTGTTGCGTAGTGGAAAAGTCGCTAGTTAGAGAGTAAGAGGTCAGCGGTTCGATGCTTGGCAACTCTACTTTGTTTATCGAGAGAAATTAACAATATTTAATAGTTATCATTCACAGTTAACTGTTTAAATAATTATTAATAATGTGTCTAAATTAATGTAACTATTCTAATATCACATTTGTATCCGCTATTTATATATATATATATATATATACATTGATTTAACCCTGTGAGTTTTAATGTCATTTAGGAATACCGCTTAAGTAATTCATAAGCTTTATTGTTTTTAATTAATTTCAGTGCTCTAAGCGTTATTGTTAAATTATATTAAAACACGCAGGGTTAGGATAATTAACATGCGAGTGCGAATACTTATATATATATATACATATATATCTATATATATTTAACTGCCTGTGTGGCTCAGTGGCTAAGGCGTCAGACACACAAGCAGTAGGACACGGGTTCTACCCTCGTCCGGACCATTAATTAATTTTATAAAATGGGTCTTAAAATATTATTTAGAAGTGATCTTATATAATTGGTATAAATAAATTATCGGCTCTCGTTAAAACCATGGATGCCTTAACATGAGAGCGGCTTCGAAGGGACATTAGAGCCATATATGGTTATAAGTGAAAACTTCATCTAAGTTCCTGGATAGGATGAAAGGACTCCACCAAATAAAAAAAAATAACAATATACTAATATAGATATATACTAATATAGATATATACTAATATAGATATATAGATATACACAGATACAGATGATGTTTTGCCACGTAACCAGGGTGATTTCGAGGGGAGTTCCTTTGTTATCGATGCCAGCCTTTCCGATGCAGTACGACCCCTTCACAGTCTGGTGGCAGCACTTGAAGCCCCATTGTCCGTTGTTCCAGTACGAGCCCCATACGCTCTGTGTGTGCGGGGGTGTGTGTGTACTGTAGTGGTACTGGTGGCGCCCCCTCCCCCCCACTTACCTTGTGATTGCGTAGGTGTACGTCTTCCTCGTACAAACTCCTCAGAATCACCTTCTCGTTTCCGATGATTATCTTTCCTTTACGCGAATACTCGACGTAGTTCTCCTGAGGGGTGGGGGTAGTGATGGTACCGGTGTGGTAGTGGGGTTAATGGTGGGGAGGCGGGGTTAATGGTGGTAATGGGGTTAATGGGAGTGATGGTACCAGTGTGGTAGTGGGGTTAATGGTGGGGAAGCGGGGTTAATGGTGGGAGGCGGGGTTAATGGTGGGGAAGCGGGGTTACGGTGATACACCTTCATGTGATTACATTTATAATGAATAGAATATTAAACATTTGGCACACTCAAACATAAGGAGATAAGGCCTTAAGGCCTATTATTACATGTATTGGCTTCATTGTGTTCACTTATGTGAGAATACCTTGGCAATAAACTACAAGTTGTTAACTTATGAAGAATATGTCATTTACAATTTTAATTATAATATAATAATTATATACAAATGATATATGTAGCTTTGTTATATTAAATGTATCATAATTTGTTATCACTCCTAACTTAGGAGAAATAAAACTTCATTATTATTTATTTATCAAATTAAGATAAATTATTAACACGAAATGATAGATAAATGATTCAGATTCTATGAAATTTTGTAATAGATTTAATTTATTTAAAATGAAAATTCAAAACGAAGCGTCTTAGCAATGTTAACAGTGAGTTCTGCTTCAGTTCTGAAGGCTTAATAGTGAGTTCTGCAGGGTTAACAGTGAGTTCTGCAGGGTTAATAGTGAGTTCTGCAGGCTTAATAGTGAGTTCTGCAGGGTTAATAGTGAGTTCTGCAGGGTTAATAGTGAATTCTGCAGGGTTAATAGTGAGTTCTGCAGAGTTAATAGTGAGTTCTGCAGGGTTAATAGTGAATTCTGCAGGGTTAATAGTGAGTTCTGCAGGGTTAATAGTGAATTCTGCAGGGTTAATAGTGAGTTCTGCAGGGTTAACAGTGAGTTCTGCAGGGTTAATAGTGAGTTCTGCAGGGTTAACAGTGAGTTCTGCAGGGTTAATAGTGAGTTCTGCAGGGTTAATAGTGAGTTCTGCAGGGTTAATAGTGAGTTCTGCAGGGTTAATAGTGAATTCTGCACGGTTAATAGTGAATTATTACGATGTTTAATTAGACAATTAATGATATATGTAGTGGCATCAGATATACTATATCTATAGATACATAGAATCAGGTGAGGGGAGCAAACCGATTGTGCGAGGAGGAGTTCTTTGGGCGGGGCTTCGAGATGTTCCTGCCCCCCGTAACGTTCCAGGATACCGTCCCTTAGCTCGTTCTTGTACGTATCTTTGTTCTTCTTGTAGCTCTGTGCCAAGATAGCTAGCTTGGTAGGGTCCGCCTGCAAGTGGATGTCAGTCCCTTTCTCATAGGCATTCCACGCGAATACTGTCGAGGGAGGGGGTGGTAGGGGGTATAGGGGGGGCGGTAACTAGTGATTATGACACCTACACATCCATATGTATATATCTGTACGCAAATATATATATATATACATATACATACTTATAAATATACATTTTTTCTCTTGTGTTTATCAAGAACTTAATACATGATAAATCATAACACAAGATACACATTTTTGATTGTATTGTCCTGGGCCCCTCAAAGTTATTTATAACATGTATAAGCCTACGACTTATTGAGGGGTCCATTTGTATCCGCTATTTGTATTTTATTCATAATATATATATATATGAGATTTCAATAAAGACATACATATATACGTATATGGATACTTGTATGTTAGGGCATACTCCTCAATAGAGTGAATATCACATACGTTTAGTTAGTAGCATTATAATTAAAGTAGTGAACTCATATAATCACAAACAAGTATGTTTCTAAACTAATTTCATATGGAAATGTATCAGTATTATATATATACATATATATAATACTAAAGATTTGTTTAAATGTAACCGTGATTAAATGTAACTAACTTAGTTAGGTAGTGAAAGACCACATTAAACATAGATAATAGTCAGATATATTTGAATTATGGAATAATATATCGACAGAAATAAAAGATATTATTTATAAATACAACTACATTAATTGATAATATTTCTAATAACTTCATTTGTAATTACTTATATTCACTATGAAGACATTTCATTTAGCAAAAATAAATTTATATTATATAATTAAATAACAAAATTGTAATCAATAATAATTGTTAAAATCTACTTATAAATTATCAAAATTTATATATAATTATCTATAATGATTGTAGACATAATATCTATTCAGAGAAATGTCCTATAATAACATTATATGAATACTATCTAATTAGACGATGAATATGTCATCACTTTCGAGAGACACGCAATCTTATTACAATAACAATAGGACCACGCGTAAGGCTAGCGGCAGACTTAAGTACGCTTGTACTTACCTTGATGTTTAGACATGGAGGTGGAGTCTCCGGAATATCTCACAAAGTTATCTCCAGCGTAGGGTAAGCTAGAGAATATAGGTAGAGAACATTAACACACATAGGGTATCACTTAGTTAGGCATGATGATGTAGGTGAGGTGCCATACGATGAAGATCTACACGCACATGATGTAAATGAATCAATGATATCAATAATAGTAGTAGCGATCGCCTCCCTTACGTGTATCTAACGCGAGATATTACGTGAGTCGCACTGATGCAGGGCCAACACACGAGTTGATCCGTAATCGTAATGATAGTATTCCACATTGATAATTCACATACACTTATAGACATGCATACGGGTGGCGGGAGTGTGTACTGGGGAAACACATCAGAGCATTACAATCGATGAGAGCATAGGATCACAGTGATCAGGAACACACACACACACACACTCACATACAAACACATACAAACACGCACACATACAAAGTTTGTATTACAAACACATACATACACACACATACAAACACATACAAACACGCACACATATACACATACAAACACACACACACATAAACACGCGTATACACACACGAGCGGTTACCAACTCCTCTGGAGCGCGGCCGGTATTAGCCAGCGGGTTCTCCCTCATCGAGCGGGTCTTAGGGTCGTAGTACGCAGAGTTGGGGTCAAGGTTGAAAAGGTACTTGGCTGTGTCCTCTCTGATGCGAAGGTTTCTCACGGTGATGCGCTGCTTGGTCTCAAACTTCTGACCGGGCATGTCCATCTCGTCCGTGTACTTTAGTTCCTCGTCTTCACCGTTCAGCAACTGAGGGGCACGGGGGGGTAGGGGTCGCTCGTAACCATGCGCTATATAATACGTTATATAATATAATACAGGTTCAGAAATACGTTATATAATATAATACAGGTTTAGACATATGTTATATCATATAATATATGTTATAAACTTGATATTAAAGCTAATACTATTACATATGCTAGCGGTACATTATAACAAGTACGCAATGCCTTCAGCATGTGTACGGTAATGACGCTGAGTTCACTGCTGTACGTGTACTGACTGCACTGACTGCATTCACAACTACAACTATCTATATCTATATGATAATGCTATTATTCGAATACATAAAATAGACTAATATAACATATCTATATCATAATATAACTAATCTATGTTATTTATTAACGTTTTTTTCTTGATCTCTGATTTTATCGTCGATTTTATCGGCTTTCAATTGTCTTTTTGCCTTAGTTGAACAATCGAAGCATTATTGATTAAATATATTTATATATATATATATATTAAAATGTTGATATTAAAATATATGAATCAAATTAATTGTTATTAATATAGTTTTAACATACATGCAATATAATAGTAGAGTATTTAATGTATATTCATTTAATTAAATGAATTTATATTTTATATAAAATATTAAAATAATTAAAACACATTTGCAAGTTTATTTTAATATATATATATACGAATAATTAATAATCAAATACCTTTTCGAGATTTTCGAAATCATCGGCGACCTGTTTGTGATTTTCAAGGTCGTAACCATTCCACTGATCGCGCTTTCCATCGTAATCGAATGCTAGCTGTGGTTGTATGTGTTCATCTGGGGCTATGGCAGCTCCAGTGTACTCTGCTCCTATCTTACGAGGTCGCTGTCATAGATATGTCACATGTCAGATGTCACACTCGATGTCAGATGTCACAGTTATATTTAGATGTGACGGTATTTTATAGTTAATTTATATATAACATTAACAAATACAAATAATATTCTCTACGGTATATATATAGATACTGTTTAATAACTTAAATAAATTATAAACAGTCAATAACCTATGCGCATAATATATTTAAATATATGATACATTGATGTAGAGAGATTTGGGATGATTATTGCATATCACAACAGTAGACTCTATCTAAAGTTGTGAAACTTATGTTGTGATGTTGGGTCCACGTCTAGCATTAGCTTTAAAGTTCAACATGTCACCTCTACAGATATACAGGCTTCTTAGTATTCAATAATTTAACACATAATAACTACAGCGAATGAAGGTGTTTATGCTGAAGATAGTTAGTCATTTCAAGTTGTTTAGATAGTATGAAACATAATCATTATCATAATGTTTAATCTTGTACAAGACTTTCGCAGATATGTGTAGAACTCTATTTAGTAGAGAAGTAGTTCGTTTAGATAGACAATGATGTTCAAATAGAACAAACACAAAAATTAAGGCTAGATAAAACAAGCGATTCAATAAACATTTTAGTTTTGTGGATAGGATTAAATTGTATCTCACGAATTAAGACTAATCTTGCAATCAAAAATGAACTCAACATATTTAGTTGAAATAATAGAATAAATTAGATCCAGATGTTACTGTCATGTATACAAATATATTGAAATATTATGAATAATAATATTACTAACTTCCAAGCAATCTATTTTCTTATGAGTGATAGCACCACAGTTTGTACATGCCCCCTTTCTGTATTTAGTGGCGGTAGGTCCCTGAAATGACAATGACAATATTAGTAGTACCAGTAGTAGTAGTAGTAGTAGTAGTAGTAGTAGTAGTAGTAGTAGTAGTAGTAGTAGTAGTATTAGTAGTAGTAGTAGTAGTAGTAGTAGTAGTAGTAGTAGTAGTAGTAGTAGTAGTAGTAGTAGTAGTAGTAGTAGTAGTAGTAGTAGTAGTAGTAGTAGTAGTAGTAGTAGTAGTGGTAGTGGTAGTGGTAGTGGTAGTGGTAGTAGTAGTAGTAGTAGTAGTAGTAGTAGTAGTAGTAGTAGTAGTAGTAGTAGTAGTAGTAGTAGTAGTAGTAGTAGTAGTAGTAGTAGTAGTAGTAGTAGTAGTAGTAGTAGTAGTAGTAGTAATATTAGTAGTAGCAGAACTAACATCCTTGACTCCTTTGCTATACCATTGACCCATGGCCGATGGTTTCTTCATGTCAGCTTCAAGGAGTTTCTGATGTTTTAGTGTTGCATGTTCCGCTCCGATATACCACGGAGCTTGCATGATATATTGGGGAATATGCGGATTTATATCCCTGTAAACATCAGCATGGCGTACATTAACATGATTAACATGAGTCATATATTATATGATTTACTCATTTTTAGGACATAAATAAATACTATCGAAAAGTTAAATTATTTAATATTTACTATAAGATTGAGTTCAAAGAAAATGAAATAATCCATTTGAATTTCATAATTATAAAATCTTGAAAATATAATAATGATAAAATATTACATTTAGGTTTTATAAAAATCAATTGAATAAATATTTGAAATTATAATAGTATCATAGATTGTATGAAGCAAAGATATAACACTCTCTATTTAAGCAAAGTGATTAACTTTTAGGTGTCCGCTGCAAGCAGTAGTATCGAAATCACTGAAATATATTTAGGTTTAGTGCGGTTTCTATACAACAAATTTTCAATGCTCTACTAATTTACATGAAATATAAATTATATTTTACTCGCCACATAGATATGTATAGCCTTTAAAATCAAAATATACTATTGCTTTGTTATATATTAGTAATGAACACTTAATTTCTATTATATAAATAATAATTTAAAGCATATTATTTTACATTTTAAGTGTATAGTTAGATACAAATTGACATTATAAACATCACATATTTCCGAAAATTGACCTATATAGGTTGCGTTATTGGATTTTGTATAAAAAATCAAATTACACGATTTCAAGTGAGTATTATATTTTACCTTAGAAAAATCTTTGATAATATTAAGAATACTATATATAAATATAAAATAATATATAGTATATATTATATACTACTATATTTAATTGAAATATATACATTATATAATATCATAACTTAATTATTATAATATTCTAATGTAATGTTTTAATTTATTCTAATTTATTTTATAGAATTATATTAATTTATTTAGCTAAATTCAATATAAATTTCTAGTAATCTTATCAAATCTTAAAGATCAATATTTGTACAAAATTGTATTCGTTGAATATACACGTCATTAACTAAAGCTATGTTTATTAAAACGACACATTGACAGTAAATAAAGACTTATAAACTAAATATAGGCGACACTTACTTTCCTTCTTCATCCTTCATCGCGGGTACGGTTCCAGCTTTTCTAGCCTCCTCGAGTTCCTTCTGTTTCTTGTGGTCTTCACGTCGGTTCACCTTCTCTGTGGTTTCTTCTTCCTCTTCATGTTGCCGGCTTTTCGCTTCTTTCGCTAAAGTAGACGCCGCTTTCAATATCATAAAGGACATGATCACGTGTCCTTTATCCTCTCCTCTCTAGTTAGTGTATATTTATATATTTACTAATATAGATTGTAAAATTATATATATATGCATTGATTATTAATTTATCCATAAATAGTAAAATATTACATGACGTATAGAATAGAGAAAATTTATTTGATTAGTAGTCTTTATGTTGATCCATTATTAAATAATATATAATATATATTATATATATATATATATATATATATCATATATATCATATATGTTTACATTGAAATCTGAATAAGCTACATAACATTAACTCGCGATTAGCTAATACTATATGCAACACTCTGGTTGCAATTGTATTCCGAGTCATATAGTGCTGTACGTTTAACTTGAATATTATGTTACAGGTATTAGCAGACATCGTTTTGTTAACAATGTTCATTCTCTCTACATTTAGACATTCATTATAAAGGCGTATGATACACTAGCCTCAAACAATCTATAGTATATACAGCTATATACAGCTATATACAGTTATATACCGCTATACCGATATTATATATATAGTACCCAACTTTAGCATCATTTGCACTGCAGGTGCATTGGGTGTTAACAAACTATGTACGACAATAATACAATACACGACATACTTTGTACATGTGTATTTATAATATATACAATATATACAGTGAATTCCCAATAAGCTAACATAGATGTGATTAAAAAAATTGTTTAGCCAATCAAGCTATTTTATGCTTTCGACTATATATTTGCTTAAATTAGATATCAATCAATAATATATTTGTATATAAAATTAACTGCTATTGTAATTATTCTATACAGTAAAAGGAATGTATAATTAATTGTCAGTAAAAAAATACTACCAACTAATAAATTTGACATAACCTAAGGGGGGAAGCATAACAAAACTTTAAAAACTTTTATCTCTGAATTGTGTTTAAACAATTAATAATGTTTGAAATATTCCACGGTTTGAATCGTTTTAAAGTCTCTATAAAATTGTCAGCGTTTATAAATATTATATAATGTTATAATCTTCTATATGGTATTTATAAACTCAGATTATTTTATAAAGATTTATCAAACAGTATAAACGGTGGAACATTCAAAAAATTGTATAAAAATACTGAGATATAAGCTTCTAAAGTTTTGTGTGTAATAAATATTACATAATAATGTGTTTAATATATTTTATAGGTGTATGTTTATAGTGTAATAGGTAAGGCACTTATAGTTAATCTTTAACAAAATAGTATGCGTCATTTTAAAGATAATGAATTATATTATAATATTTTAAAGTAAAATAATATTTGAAAATAAAATTAAACGAATGCTTCCCCTTTAAACTTAAAATATAATTTAATAATACACTTATTCAAACTACTTATTTGATTACAGCCAACTAAAGCAACAATTCGTATATCTCAACTATAGGGACGCTAATCGATATGAAATTATTATATTATTATATTACTAAAAGCCTAATATTTACTTGATTTTACTTTATATATAAAATCGTTTATTATACAATTTAAACATGCATGTTTTATACACGATATATATGTAGATATTCATACTCTATATTAAACTATAATCATTTACTATATACCTGTGATCTCGTGCGAAGTGATTTTATGGGAAGTGATCTCGTGTGCAATGATAATATATATAATTATTTTAAAATAGTAGAATTTACACTGCCACGAAATCACCAAACCAAACGAAAGCATTCCGTGCGAAATTACTTCGCACAATATTACTGGTTACTGCGCCATCTATAGTTAACTTTTGGCATGTTATTATTATTTACAAGCCTTTATATATACATACTTAACGTAACTGTGACGCTATTATTTATTTAATGAATCTCGTTTAACTAGTCATTATTAATGCAATTTAGGTAAATACTATAATTATTATAATAAATTACTCTAAAATTATAATAATTGCGTATACGCAATTAGTATACATAATAATAATAATTATATAATAGAGTACAAATAATAACAATAATGATGCTAAAAATTTAAAATGTGGTTATTATTATAATAACGCCTCATAGTAATTATTGTTTTGATAGTACCTGGTCAAAAGCTTAAAGATTTGAGTGCACAAAATTGTTTATTTAATATCGTATGATTGGTCATTATAATTAGCATATGTCTATGTATAGAATATAAAACATATATATAAGACATAGAATATAATACATATAATGGGTAATAATTAACATATATATATGTTTTATACGCTCACTCGCGATGTAATACAGCTAAAAAAACAAAACATATCAAAACTAAATCCAACCAAACCAAACAAGTGAAAATAACTAAAACTAGATATATTAATGTTTGTACAAATAAACATACGCTATTGTAATTTCACTAATTCGAATAAACAATTTTGCGGGCGTTCAAATCGCACATCAATCGCGAAGCTTTTGACCAGGTCCCAAATTGATAATCAATTAATAATTCAATTATATAGTATAATATACCAATTAGTAAGCTAATCTCTATTATAATAACAAAATTGAACTAGTTAATATAATATATGATTTATAATAATTTAAAATAACAAAAACTTAATATTAATTAAATATTTATAATTATTTAATAATTTATTAATTTAATAAAATATATAATGTAATACTTAAATTATATAGAAACTTATAAACATATTAAATATATATAATAGTAATATTGATTTATAGTAATGTAAACAAACCTATATTATAAAGTGATGAATAGATAATTTAAATTTACGAATATATTTATTTTTATAAATAATTGTAAAAATAAAATTATCAATTTAAAAACGATATTAATTTATTTATTTACATTAGATTGATTGACATATATTACTTTTGACCCTAAATATTTTACACTACAAATCATAATTAAATCAAAGTCCATGACAAAGATTTTCTGAATGAAAATATGCTTAGCCATGGCCTCCTTTAGCTTCCTTTAGCTTCCTTTAGCCTCCTTTAGCTAAAGGAGGCCATGGATTAGCACAATATATGATCATGATATACAATACTATGAACTGTATGAATACAAATATAATGGATGTAATACGTTATACATATATATCGCTCAATAGTCTAGAATATAAAAGTAAAGTATTCGTTTAATAAATTGAATTAAATAAATAATAATATAAATTAACAATATTTAGATTTACTATTTTAATTTGTTTATATAGCTAGTACATATACAAATGAATTATAATATAACTTCAATTATTTAGTTATTTTACTTATTAATAGAACTTTAATTATAATATTGTGATAACATTTAACGAATAATTTAAATAATTGTATTTGTTTTAATATTTCAGTATTTTAATTATAACATCTTACATGGTTTATAAAATACTAAATATATACTATATCAGCATCTACATAATCTATATAATTACTTAATATAATAATTATATACTTCGTGTATTTAGATAACATTTATCACAAATATAATATTTGTATACTATTATTTATTATATTAATCTATTTTTATATATGTATATATATATATAATATATATATATATATATATATATATATATATATATATATATATATAGTTATAATCAATGGTTATAAGTTATAAATAATAATTATATTTATATAATAACAAATATATTTCATAATGAAAAATATTTATTAAATATAAAAAAATATATATATTATTTATTAATTAAGTGAATAGTTTCTTTTTAGCATACGTTTTAGCTACAGGTTAAGACTTTTTATAATCAATTTAAAATGGACTAGAAGTGTCCATAGATCTAGATCTAAATGTTCACGGATGGCCTCTTTTAGCTTCAAGGAAAGTTTCAAGGAAGCTAAAGGAGGCTATGGTTCTCTCTAGATTTGTGAAAGTGGTTTATAATTGATTCTGGATTTTAGTGTAACCTCCAAATTTTATTTTCAAAGATCAAATCTTATTTTTATTGAAATAATTATTTAAAAATTTGAAATTTTAATTTATTCTCTTCATATATCAAAATATATAATTATTATACAATATCAATACTTAATATTTTATATTTTTGTAGATAATATACTGTTTTATACTTTCTTGATAAATATTATAATAACACTATGTACTAAATATTATTAATAGAAATAATAGAGTGATAATTCAATTTTATAAAATTTAATTATTTTATAAAAAATATATAAATTAATTTTATATTAATATATTTGATATAATTAATACTTATTAAGTATTATATTATAATAATATATTATGAATAATATAAATATTTATATTTTTCCACAATTTCAAAAAGTAATTTCACTAAATAAGATATCAAAAGTAGGTACTATATCATTATGTAATTTATATTCGACTCGACGATGGCGTTATGTAAAACGACCCGATAAGCCTCAAATATTACCACCAGCAGGATCTGCTATCTCGCTAGCTGCAGAAATCATCAACAAAAATAATGGAATTAAATTAGATACTAATCTAGAATTAGAAAATAAAATCGATGACATAAAAGTGTTATCGCGTACTATTGAATCTCTCCCTACACTCATAGAAACTAGTAATACCATTGAAGATGATTCATCTACATCAAAACTATTTCCAGCTGGTATACCAAAAGGTTTTTAAATGAAATAGAAAGTGTTATGTGCATGTTAATATACACTTTTCTTAGATTTAATTTAATTTTTAATAATACATTATTTACTAAATAATAATTATTTAATAAATATGTATTATTATTAAGTTTATTAATACAAATATATATATATATATATATATATATATATATATATATATATATATATTTATAGGTAACCAGTGATCTCGTGCGTAGTGATTAATTTGATTTGGTGATACATATTTACATTAATATGTTTTGTCATTGCTCATGAGATCACCAATCGGTACACAATCACGGTCATAATAATATACGGTCAGAGTGGAAATTTAAATAATTATGGCGGTCTGGTTATGTGTCGAGATAATGATGTAACGTTAATATGTGAATTTTTGACATTATTGAACTCCACATATAACGTTATATCATTATCGCGACACATAACCAGGACGCCATAATTATTTCAATTTTCACTCCGACCTACATTGTACATATACTGATTATATATACTAATGAACTACATAGAATATAATGCTAACAAAATAATAAATGCTGGACATAATCTGAAAATACTATTTGAAATTTCAAACGATCTTCTAGGAAGAACAACTAAACGGATACTTCCTGATTTAAACGATGACGTATGCACAAACTCTTTTCATAATTTCTTTCGATTAAAGTTATAGACAATCATAGATTCCTTACATATATGCACTTATTCCTATCAACCTCTGAATAGTGACATCCAAATTATTGACAGTTTTTCTCCCCCATCTATTGAAAAAATTGAAATTTTAATACAAACTATTAAATCAACATCAAAAGAAGATCCTCTACCATTGAAATTACTGCAGTCTCAAGCATCTACACTAGCTCCGTATCTCCTTCAGATAATCAAGTGTTCATTCGAATCAGGTACTTTTCCTGCTTCTATGAAATTTTCATCAATAATACCATTGATCAAGAAACCTGGAAGCGATAAGAATATCCTGAAAAATTATCGACCTATTTCTCAACTTACTGCTTTCTCCAAACTCTTCGAACGAATTGTTTCTACACAAATAATCAGTCATCTATTAGCTGCAAAAGTACTTCATCCTCACCAAAGTGCTTATATGCCCGGACTGAGCACAGAGACAGCCCTATGCCGTATAAATGATGATGTTCTCAACAATAAAACCGGCTCACTCATGTTATTTTTAGATTTATCTGCTGCCTTCGATACGCTCAACCACAAGATTCTTATACAAAGGCTAATCGAGAGTGGATTTTCTGGGAAAGCTTTAGATTGGTTAAAATCGTACATTTCTGATAGAATGAGTAGAGTCAGTATTGGCGATTATTCTTCCGAATATCAAAAGATGACTCACGGAGTACCACAAGGATCAGTACTAGGACCACTACTTTTTTCGATATACTTATCACCTGTTTTCAAAATCTTCGCCAACCATCCATTGATTAAATTTCATTCATACGCCGATGACATCCACATTTTTACTAATACTGATAATGAAAATGACTCATCTGCCCACATCCGTTTGCAGAACTGTCTACGTGAACTCTCTATCTGGTTTCATGAAAACTCATTACAACTGAACCCTTTAAAAACTGAAGTAATGTACGTCAATCACACTTCTAAACACTTTTCAACATCGTTCACTTTTTCATTTGACAAGTGTTTATTATCATCATCACAAACGATAAAGAAATTGGGTGTAATTTTGAATTCTAACCACGACATGAAATCTTTTATATCAGAAAAAATTCGTTCAGTAAACTTTCAACTGTACAGAATTAAAAAAATCAGAAAATCTTTAAATTTCTTTAATTGCAAAATTTTAGTGACTAGTTTAGTAATAGGAGTTTTCGATTATTTTAATGTGCTGCTTATAGGTCTACCGGCTATCACATTAGCTGAACTTACCTCCCTTCAACGATATGCTGTACGTATAATTCACAAGCTACCTCATCGAGAAGAAAATAACCATATCAGCATCGCACAATTAATGAAAGAATTACACTGGCTACCCATAAAAGAAAGAATCATCTATAAAATATGTCTTATGACTCATAATGCACTCCACTTTGAAACGCCGTCATATTTATATGAATTGATAGAGAGAATCGACCAGACAAGACGTCTCAGGCCGTGTCATGTTAATCGTATACGACCTAGATCGACAATACATTCTACTGCTGCCCGTTCACGCGCCTTCTCGTCACAAGCACCGATAGCCTAGAACTCACTACCTGCAACACTCCGTGCTAAAAGAAACTCAGAAAAGTTCAAAAAGAATTTTAAAACATATTTATTTACACTATAACTTTCTTATTATTTCATTATACATTATTGTTAACTTAATTGTTTAAACGATGTCTAAATAAAATTTCTTCTTCTTCTTCTACATAGGTAAACCTATGCGTATATTACGATTACAGCATTGCGATATCATGCCGGAACCTTCTAAATGATATATGCTTTACAAAACGGTAAACTTTTGTAGGTGTTAATTAAACAGCGATGTAAATACGAATGTTTCATAAATACAGATAGTCTTGGATAGAGATTGAGTTATTGTTATTTTATTTGGTGGAGTCCTTTCATCCCATCCAGGAACTTAGATGAAGTTTTCACTTATACCCATATTTGGCTCTAATGTCCCTTCGAAGCCGCTCTCATGTTAAGGCATCCATAGTTTTAACGAGAGCCGATCATTTATTTATACACAATTATATAAGATCACTTCTAAATATTATTTTAAGACCTACATTAATGGTTCGGGTGAGGCTCGAATACACGTCCTACTGCTTGTGTGTCTGACGCCTTAGCCAACTGAGCCACACAGGCAGTTTTTAAGACTATGTTTTCTAAACATATAAACTTATATATATAATTTGTACATAATATATATATACATATTTATTCAATACATTTTATTGTGATTACTCTAATAATATATATATATAATATATTATATATATATATATATATTATATATATATATATATTATATATATTTTGCATATTTTATTATTCGGATTTAATTATTAAATATATAATAATGCTTGTTAAATAGGGAATGCAATATTTGAGATGTTCGGTAGTGCAGACATCACAGTGCCCGTCAGCGATGTGCCGTGTCCCGGATGTGGTGCTAACATGCATTGCCAGGTTACGGCAGCTACACCCACACGTGTGTTACTATAATGCACTGCTAAGTTAACGTTCTACTTAATATAAATATAATAATAATTATAATAATATTTATTAGAAGAATGTTAATTATTTTTTTCTGTTAAATTACAATGATATTTATATAATATTTTCTTCTAAAGGGCTTCAAAATAATATGACTATTTTCTGTTGTTGTTGCCCATTAAATATGTATTCATAATTACGTTGTTATATAATTATATTGTTACATAATTATATGTATTACTAATGTTTGTTTGTTTAGCTATTCTATTCCTTTTATAGTTTGGCAATCAGAATTCAACTCGTTTCTGTGATTTGATATATTACTACATATTTTATTTTTAAACTTGACTTATTGATATATATTTTTATTCTTTACATCTTAATTATTTATATTTACATTGTTTTACTCATGAGAATCTAACTTATCTAGAATATGATGATTGGGGAAGTTCTCACAAAAAAACAAATACATTTGTTAATTAACTTCTCCATTATGTCATGCTTTACAACATGAAATAATAAATCTAATTTATTTATTTATTTATTACTATATAACTTCCTGTGTAGCTCAGTTGGCTAAGTCAGGAAGCGTACATTGTACCTGGTTCAAGCCTCGTCTGCATCAACTAATACACTCGTACATATATACACACATAAACACACATATGCATTAGAGGTCAACACTTTCCAATATAAAAGCCAGGGTTTAGGATAAATATCCTGAATATTCAGTTTTAATGTGAGGTGGTGTAGTCGTATAACACGAGCAGGTAACTTATGAATAGTAAGTATTTAAATTGTACAATAGTGATCTAATACTTATGTGATTACTAATTTCGTCTTCTCGAGAACCAACTCGCAATATTTCAACTCTTGTGAACTTTGACCTATTCGTCAATCACTATACCGCTGACCTTGACACACAGGACGCGGCTATCCCCGGTTACATGCCTCGCGAGCGTTACCTGTCGGTAACGAAACTCCGCCTCCGTCAGGAGAGATGTCAGCGCTGCGTCCTTATGCAGGACTACGACGTGGCCTTGAACGTTACCGTGGCAACCGAACATCTGTACGCGGACATCGTCTCCACTGTGTCGCGGAGTAACGGTAGTACGGGGGCGCGGGGCTTAGAATAGGGGTAGCGGGGCTTACAGGTCTCTCAGTGTGATGTTGTAGTAACGGGGTCATTATGAGTCTCTCGGAATAGTGGATGTGGGGGCTTTACGTGTCTCTCAACATGGTGTGTTATAGTGTAGGTTTACTGGTTTCTCAACGTGATATTATGATAGAGGGGGTCTATATATATATATAAAAATACTGTTTTACAGTTCTATAATCTGTGATGCTCTTCACATGCGTTTCAATTAATTTAGATCCAATAATTATATGTAAAAATATAAGTAAAAAATACATATGCATATGATATGTGTATTATATACTAAACCTTCATGATACGAGGTTTTGCATGTAACTGTTACAATGTAACATTCATTCACGCGAAGTTCATGTCAATGAAACGTAAATTATATATGTACCAATTATAATATAGAACTCTCGTGTAATACATAACTATATAATAGGTTTGGCAATTGTGATCATAGATCTATTGGACATGCCCGCCTCTATCTATAGAGCTCTGCCAGAGATTATCTCTGCCACTTGTCCTCTCTACATCATCGGCAATAAGGTTTCAGTAGTGACACCTAATGATGAGTCATCAATCCCCTCTACTACTACTACTACTACTACTACTACTACTACTACTACTACTACTACTACTACTACTACTACTACTACTACTACTACTACTACTACTACTACTACTACTACTACTACTACTACTACTACTACTACTACTACTACTACTACTACTACTACTACTACTACTACTACTACTACTACTACTACTACTACTACTACTACTACTACTACTACTACTACTACTACTACTACTACTACTACTACTACTACTACTACTACTACTACTACTACTACTACTACTACTACTACTACTACTACTACTACTACTACTACTACTACTACTACTACTACTACTACTACTACTACTACTACTACTACTACTACTACTACTACTACTACTACTACTACTACTACTACTACTACTACTACTACTACTACTACTACTACTACTACTACTACTACTACTACTACTACTACTACTACTACTACTACTACTACTACTACTACTACTACTACTACTACTACTACTACTACTACTACTACTACTACTACTACTACTACTACTACTACTACTACTTCTACTACTACTACTACTACAACTACTACTACTACTACTACTACTACTACTACTACTACTACTACTACTACTACTACTACTACTACTACTACTACTACTACTACTACTACTACTACTGCCACCAGGTTGACATGATACCCAAGGACGGTGAAGGTCACCTGAAGCGCATTCGTTCTACGCTGATTCGACACTGTAGAGACGCGGGTTTCATGTCTGAGAAGTCGCAGGGGTTATCCGAAGGTCGAGTGAAGCACATCGCCCTTATCAGCGCTAAGACTGGCTTCGGCGTAGAAGAGCTCGTCTCTCGGCTGATGTGCACCTGGAAACGTAAAGGTCGTGAACTCTTTAGGCTGCGATGTGATTCGCTGCCGGTTATGTCGTGTCGCCGATTCAATCAGATTATTTGTTAAAGAGCTGCATTAATAAACATCTCAGAGGATGTTATTGATTGGATTAGCCGGTCACATGAGGTCATCAGCGAATGAGAGATATAACGGTGGTGCTATTACTATAGCTATTGGTTTTCTCTTTGAATGATTGTATTATTTAACTGAATTACGTTATGGAATAACTATGAGTATTATTTTCAATTTAAACATATACGTCAACGAATATATGGTATCTTTATTTTGACCAATCATTGAACAGATAAATATACCACTGAATAATATCTAATTCTGAGTAAAAACCACAGAATGTAATATATCAAAAAGTACTATAGCAGTAGATAAAGAATAACCGTTCCATCCTTAGTTGTAATATAAAGATTACTGTTACTGTAAGTATATAAAGCATAAGTATCAGGTATTCGAATGATGAGATGCAATAGTATAGTATTATCAAGCTTTGCATTCTCTCATTATATTATATTTGCTAATTTAGTTATGGCGGGTCTATAAAAGTAGGATTAGGTTTCAATGCGCATCTTTTACATTATAAGTTTTAACTGCGCAACAGAACTTTATAATGTAAAGTATAGACGATGACTGACTCGAAACCTAATTCTACTTTTGAATAACGGCACCCTGAGCTATAACGATGCTCGACCAATGACGAGAACATCACTTCGTGTTAGGCGTTAAACTACGCACACCGACACATCTCTAACACATCTCTAACACAGGCGACGTCTACATAATGGGCTGCACTAACGTAGGCAAGTCAACCCTGTTCAATTCTCTGCTGTCGTCTGACTACTGTAAGTCTACGGCTAGAGACTTCATAGGACGAGCGACTACTTCCGTTTGGCCCGGTTACTAGACCCCTGTTGTCTTGTCACCATTACTGACCCCTGTTGTCTAGCCATCATTACTAGTCCCCTGTTGTCTTGCCACCATTAGTAGACCCCTGTTGTCTAGCCACCATTACTAGACCTCTGTTGTCTCGCCACCATTACTAGTCCCCTGTTGTCTAACCACCATTACTGACCCCTGTTTTCTAACCACCATTACTAGACCCCTGTTGTCTAGCCACCATTACTAGACCCCTGTTGTCTAGCCACCATTACTAGACCCCTGTTGTCTCGCCACCATTACTAGACCCCTGTTGTCTCGCCACCATTACTAGGCCCCTGTTGTCTAGCCACCATTACTAGACCCCTGTTGTCTAGCCACCATTACTAGGCCCCTGTTGTCTAGCCACCATTACTAGACCCCTGTTGTCTAGCCACCATTACTAGGCCCCTGTTGTCTAGCCACCATTACTAGGCCCCTGTTGTCTAGCCACCATTACTAGGCCCCTGTTGTCTAGCCACCATTACTAGACCCCTGTTGTCTCGCCACCATCACTAGACCCCTGTTGTCTCGTCACCATTACTAGACCCCTGTTGTCTAGCCACCATTACTGACCCCTGTTGTCTAGCCACTATTACTAGACCCCTGTTGTCTCGCCACCATTACTAGACCCCTGTTGTCTCTAATTCCTACACGTCGAGTCAGTCTAGCTTATGCTGCTGTGATTAAGGAAGGAAGACTAAGGCCACGTGTACATCTTAAGTGGTGTACACACCGCTAGCATCAGGCGATTTGTTACTGCATATCCACATATACATGATATACTCTAATACACACTGCAAACACATACTACACACATTGATACACTTTATCCTACATACTAGTATTGTTAATGTTCTTGGGCAGAATCAATTAGTTTATAGTAATTGACTACCCGAATAATTTTGAGTATTAAAATATGATTTCGTGTATGATTTCGGTAAAAATTAGTATCGTATGTGTTTCGTTTCTGGTTATTCTGGTTATTCTGGTTCTTTAGATATTGTACTGGATTAAATTTATATTCAATTAATGTATATCATTAATATGTAATTTATGTATATAATTTAATTACAGTTAATAATTTCATATTTTCAAAAATATATTTGTTTGATATTATAGTTTACACTTTATTATAATGACTAACTGTATACACTAATTGATATTCATTCAAGTCCTATGAGAGTAACTATATATTATATAGCATTATTTACACTTCTATCTGTTATTACAATAAGCTTATTATCTACACTTAATCAGACCTATTTTTTAAAACGGTTTTAAAACATCTTATTTGAATCATTAAAGATATTGAAACAATGAACTGTTCATATTCTGATGTTTCGAAACGTTCATGTAGGGTTAATGTTTCGGGTCATCGTCTAAACTTCAAAAATGTTGACCTTTTTATAACAATACTTCACAATACTGCACACACACACACATACACACACATACTGATACCTACACACACATCTGCCAGGCACCACCCTGAACATGCACATACACACACACACACACACACATACACACACATAATGATACCTACACACACACCTGCCAGGCACCACCCTGAACACCTTAAAGTTCCCGATCATGAAGCCTACCGAGGTACAACTACAGAGAAGGGCGGGGCGTCTTAACAAAGACCTACTGTCAGAGGCTCAGGCAGATAAACTCAGACGTAGCGAACTAGTTAAGTACGGTAAACTCAGGGATGCTACCCTTATGGGTTAGTGGTACACTCTTAGCCCTCCCGTTGCTGTTATATACACCCTAGTTACGGGGTAACATATACCCCATCCTACCTATCGCACATTCATGCAATTAGATGGCTACGTATGATATTTAATAATCTAATCTTGTGTGTAATTTTGCATCAAATCACGTGAGTTAGGTTTCCTACTTTTCGTTTATAACACTGTTAGATTATCTCTATATTTTATTTTTTAAATTTTAAATGGTTTATTGACTACAAAATCACGTGGTGGTTATGGGCATCATGAGAAGGAAACAAAAATAAAATAAATAGAGTACAATAAAAATGAAGGAAAATATCTATAGATAATTATCTATTTTAAATATATATAAATACAATATAAATATAATATAAATTAATATATAAATCATATATATATATATGTATATAATTTTCTATCTATATAAATAATTGATTAATATGAGTTCAATGATATGTATTATATTTAAAGATATATATATATATATATATATATATATATATATATGTGTATCTTTTTTATTTATATATTACCATATTTTTTTTTAAACTTTAAAATTTATAATAACTAATAATAATTAATTATACAAATATTATTTTATTTTATTTTTTTATTAAAATTATTAATATTTATTTTTTATACATATTTAAAAAAAAGTATATTTAAAGACATATTTTGACATAAAGACATATTTAAAAAAAGTATATTTTTTGTTTTAGTTTTTTTAGCTGTTCACTTCAATATAATTGACATTATATTTTATATATTATATATTGAATAATATGTGTTGTATATTGATTAGTATATGTTAGACGATATATATATTATTATTATCAGATTTAGGCAATGCTAGGATAATTATAGAAGCAGTGTTGCTTATCGAGAGAATTACCCCTATATATATAGATGCATATATAATCTTTATTATTATTTAACATAATTTAGTTATATATTACTCTAATATAATATTACTCTATTTTATTTGTATTCACATGATGAGGTAGATTATGCAGAATTTTATTTTGTTATTATATATTTGTAACTTATTCAGGTTAGTTTATTGCTTCATCTATTCTATGGTGCTTGGTAATTTTATATTCTATTCGGGGTTATAGTTCATCTCTGTAAGTATGGGTGCATTTGTGAGGAGTCAATTGTAACCAATGTCTTTATTCATGCCACAAGTATCATCCCATGGGTATTTCACTTGGTGGATCCACGCTATGAAAGTTCAGACACTTTTTCTCTTTAATAATGAAATACCGGTATCTGCCTCATTATAGAATGAAGAAATTATATTTTTTAGAATATAGGTAGTCTTAATATACATTATATAATTAGTTTATTATACTAATTATTTTATTATATATTGTATTAATATATTTATTTAATTTAATTATTTAATTGTTTTATGTTACTTTTATATTTATTTTAATTGTTTATTATTCTCCTCTTATCTATAAATAGGCTAATAACTAGATAAGCTATGCTTCTTCATTCATCTAGGGTATAGACTCTACGCTATTGCCAAACTCTGATATTATTATTATATATATATATATATATATTAGCAATTGTATTATTATTATTGTTTATTGACTAAATAACTTGTATTGACTAATAACAAGTACATATTTTGTATGCCTCATATACATGAAACGAAAAGTATATAAAAAAAAAATTATATAAATTATTATCATTACATGTAATGGAGAACATTTTCATAATAAAGTATATTATTAATAAATATTTTACTAAAAATGAATTAGGATATACATTTTCTCTAATTACCTCTAACTTACCTTTTCAATGATGTGGAATGTTGACAATAAAGTAATACTTTTATTTAATGAACAATTTAATTAATTATTAATATATATTTCTTACTAATTGAATTAAGAATTCTACTTTATTAAGTATTACCTTTATGTGTATAGGATTCATTGGTCAAACGTTCATCGGGGTTAAAGATGAGATCAACGCGAACAGGAAACTGAAACATTCTTCAATGACTACCTACGATTTCAACGAATCCAATAATACGATTGTGGTTATGTAACTATTAGCGTATGGTAAATTTTCTTATAAATAGGCTAGTAACCTAAAGCTGATATTGTCTATATGATATTATATTTATTTCTTATCTATTACAATAATTCATTACAGATTACAATTTTTGTAAAAAATAATTTCTATAAATATTGTTTTCTACTGTCACTCATTACTCTATTTCTAATAAACTCAATATGATAAACCTTTTGGTTTACAAGATTAAGCTGTATATTATTATCTATATAATATATATATACAGAACAGTGTATTCACTTATTAATGATGATTGCTTGTGAATACTGATTAAGATTAAGAGGTATACGAAATAATAATAACGTGGAAATAATGATTACAACATTAAATAAATAGATATTATATAATACATAATATATAGTCATATTAAATATAATATACGGTTATCTTAAATATAATATTATTGTACTATTAGAAGTCATATTATCACTGATTATAACTGAAACATGCTCATATCTGGTGTATACATCGTCCGAATGAAAATGTTTATTTTATTTAATAATATTTATCATTTATTTAAAATAATATATAATGTATATTTTAATATTTTATTTTAGATTTTTCGTAATATAATATTAATTTTATCGATTAAAATATGCGATATTATTGAATAATCTATGTACGTATGCTAACAATGCGACATCAATATTACCTAAACATCAACGCACGAGGGGTAACACCTATAACAATATCGGGGTTAACATACGCAGAGATATCTCTAACCTAGAGGTTAACATGTATTCAGCTTAACTGACCTATCTATCTGGTGACATTTCTATTCATTTCTTGAGATTTGTATCTTGAAAATTAAATAATTAAAATAATATAATATTGATAATATATTTATAAATTATACTATTTTATTGATTGATTGATTATTTATTTAAGTAAATATATAGTCGAAAGTATAAAGTTTAAATATTAAGCTAAGGATAACTTACTTTATTGAAATAATAAAGAATAATACGAAATTAAACAAATTAAGAATCTATTACATTTTACAATTGCCATAAAATAAACGAAAAATAGAAATAAAATACATTATTTCATAAATGAGAGCATTGAATTATTCTAACTTTAAATATATTAAATACTTCTTAAATTGATAACATGTAATAGTAATACATTCTTATTAATTATATATTTTAATATTCAAATGATAAATTGTATATGTTACTTTAAAATCTGTAATGATTTTATCACTATTTCTATTTCATTATATACAGAGATGGGCAGTATCGCCGATATATTATCGGCGATACATTATCGCCGATACTTTATTATCTAATATCACTATCTATTATAGAAATTATTAAAGCATGATATCTGTATCTATTAAAGATAAAATTGTATCTAATATAGGTATCTATTATAATAGAGTATTAGATTAAATGTAGGTATATCCTATTTTAAATAATAGCTATTATGATGATGCAATATTCTATTTTATATGTATATATATAAAATGTATTGGATTAATTAATACGAATTATTATTATATATAGAGGTAAATACATATTGATTAAAAACAAAGTAATACATATTATATATATATATATCAAACAATCTATAATAATAAGTATTGTAAATTATTATATTATTGTATAATATTATAAATTATTCTTTGTTCTATTGAATATAATGAATATATGAATATAATGAATATCCTATATACTATAATTATATGTATTAAATATACATGCATCATTGAATTGGTGAATTCATTGGTACTTTATTTAAATAAAAGAATTAAAAACCTATATAATAACAATGATTTTCCTTCGGAAAATCTTTGATAATAATTATATAAAATATTATTTGATGAACTTTTAATATTCAACTATAATTGTTTACATATAAAATAATTTTTTATATTTAATGTTGATGATTCATTGGTGCTTTGTTTTGAATAATCAAAAACCTATTAATTATATAAAATATTATTTGATTAATGTCCTAATTTTAATATTTTACTATAATTGTTTAATATAAAATAAATTTAAAATGTCTATAATTGATATATATTTATTTTATAAAAAAGTATCTAAATACCTGTATCGGTATCAGTATCTATTATAAAGTTTCTAAAAATATCAGTATCAGTATCTATTATATAAATTATCCAAAATATTTTATCAGTATCTAATATAGATTTTTTTTGAAATTTGCCCATCTCTGATTATATACTGTTCAAAATAATGAATAATTTGAATAATATATCTCAATAAAATAGCGGAATTAAATATAAATGGAAATATGTGATGGTAATTTTGTATCTGTGATGAATTGCATATCTTCTATTTCTTATTACATTATATACATATTAACAATCTCAAATGCAGAATTACTCTCATCTTTAATAAATACACAACATACAATACTGCTTTCCGTTCAGTGAATAACACATAGGTAAACGATTAACTGTTGACCCTCTCTCTCTCAGGAAGGTAAGTTCTCCTCAACCCGTAACCAAGAGGTCAGCAAATATCAGCGCTTGAGCGACGAATTCGACATCTCGCACTACAGCGCCAGCCATCACTGCATAGACACCCCCGGGGTGGTCAATCAACAACAGGTTCCGCTTCATTACCCCGCTGTCTAGATTACCCCCCCTCGCCCTCGCCACCTATCAGATCATCAACGTACTAAACCCGGAGGAACTGTCCGTACTGTTGAGCGATCGCCTGATTCAGCCTCGGACGTGGATACTGATGCCTGGCGATACGCTGTACGTGTCCGGTCTCTCTAGGATAGACTATCTCAAGGTCATACTCTAGTTGTAGACTATCTCAAGGTCATACTCTAGGATAGACTATCTCAAGGTCATACTCTAGGATAGACTATCTCAAGGTCATACTCTAGGATAGACTATCTCAAGGTCATACTCTAGGATAGACTATCTCAAGGTCATACTCTAGGATAGACTATCTCAAGGTCATACTCTAGGATAGACTATCTCAAGGTCATACTCTAGGATAGACTATCTCAAGGTCATACTCTAGGATAGACTATCTCAAGGTCATACTCTAGGATAGACTATCTCAAGGTCATACTCTAGGATAGAATATCTCAAGGTCATACTCTAGGATAGACTATCTCAAGGTCATACTCTAGGATAGACTATCTCAAGGTCATACTCTAGGATAGACTATCTCAAGGTCATACTCTAGGATAGACTATCTCAAGGTCATACTCTAGGATAGACTATCTCAATGTCATACTCTAGGATAGACTATCTCAAGGTCATACTCTAGGATAGACTATCTCAAGGTCATACTCTAGGATAGACTATCTCAAGGTCATACTCTAGGATAGACTATCCTAAGGTCGTACTCTAGGATAGACTATCTCAAGGTCATACTCTAGGATAGACTATCTCAAGGTCATACTCTAGGATAGACTATCTCAAGGTCATACTCTAGGATAGACTATCTCAATGTCATACTCTAGGATAGACTATCTCAAGGTCATACTCTAGGATAGACTATCTCAAGGTCGTACTCTAGGATAGACTATCTCAAGGTCGTACTCTAGGATAGACTATCTCAAGGTCATACTCTAGGATAGACTATCTCAATGTCATACTCTAGGATAGACTATCTCAAGGTCATACTCTAGGATAGACTATCTCAAGGTCGTACTCTAGGATAGACTATCTCAAGGTCGTACTCTAGGATAGACTATCTCAAGGTCATACTCTAGTTGTAGTGCTGCTGGTAGTGCTGGTAGTAGTAGTAGTAGTAGTAGTAGTCATTATTTAACTATATTGTATACATATGCCATGTGTATTAATTATTCATTTATATTATACAAGTAAAATAAAAAAATAAATATAATTTATTCATTCATTCATAGTAGTAGTAGTAGTAGTAGTAGTAGTAGTAGTGCTGGTAGTAGTAATAGTAGTAGTAGTAGCAGTAGTAGTAGTAGCTGTAGTGCTGGTAGTAGTAGTAGTAGCTGTAGTGCTGGTAGTAGTAGTAGTAACCCTAGTTAAACCCCACCCCCCCCCCACAGGGCAAGAAGAGTGCCTACTTCACTATATTCGCAGCCACCAGTCTGCCGGTGATACACTGTAAAACCAGTGAAGCAGAACACTTCTACAAGGAAAACATCGGAACTTCTGTGTTCTCCGTTAGTAAGCTACCCTTCATGCGTATTTCTATTGCTGCTGCAGTGGTATATTGATTTTAAATTTCAAACTTACATAGTTACTTTATTAAAAATTTGATTTGATACTTTTTTTTTCAAAAAAATAAATTAATTTATAAAAATAATTAATGATGAACATTTGTTATTGCTATAAGCTATAAGTACTATAAGAAAATGGATAATATAGATATTATCAATAAAATATATAATACATTTTGATATGTAAAAAATCTGAAATGATGTGTCTCCTAATGCATATTTTGTGAAATTGTTATTTGACGCTTGAGGGCCAGTAGAAAACATTTAAATTTGATACAAAAACTAAGGCAAAAACTGGTTTTTAAATCAATGATTTCAATATGATTATATTTAATGCATAATATGATTTAATATACATATTCTTTTATATTTCTACATAAATAATATAAAAAAACATCATTCAGTTCAAACATAATTTATAAATAAATTTGTATTAGTAAAATATTTATATATAAACTAAAATTTAAATATATGAATGTATGTTTACAAATAAATATCTTTATATCAAAGATTGAAATATAATAAAATAAACATCTGAAAAGTAGTCCGATCCTTGATTATATTTAGTAATTAACTATTTTTATAATATAAATTGACATATATGATAAATTCTCATTTCATATATATGTGTATCTGTAAATATTAATGTCCAGCTTACATTTGTTGTACATGCATGTTTATAAATTTACAGGTATATATTTTATTGGATTATTTGTTTATATTATGATCATCTATGATATATTTAATAACTATAGTTCTATAATATATTATATAAATCTAACAATATTTCATTTCTTCATATCTCATTAAGGGGATCGCACATTTAAAGTGATGATAATTTATTTTTTTTATATTTTATTTTATTAAATAATAATACTGAAATTGCATAAAAATTTATTTTTTCACGATAAGATAATGCTAATATATGCTATTCAATATTACATTATTATGCTGTCAAACTTCAAATGCTGTTTTCTCAGAATAATTATTTCGAGCTAGGTATGTGCATTCAAAAATATAGAACATAAAAACTATTATAATTATATTAATTTTTTTTGCTTTATATAGAATTTAATTATGTGAATAGTAAAATAGAGAGATAATTAATAAAATGTATAGCATTCATTGTATAAAATGATAATTTCTATAGAAATACCATCATTTTAGTATTTCTAATTTTTAATTTAGATATATATACAGAGCTGGGCAGTATCGCCGATACAGTATCTATTAAGGCAAAAAATCAGTATCGTAGATACATTTGTATTTGTATCTATTATAAAAATTACAAAAGTATTTGTAATCGTATCTATTAGTCATAAATAGTATCTACGATACGTATCTACTAAGACAATTATTTAAACATACATTTTATTATATCATATCATTTGGTTATTATATTTATTTTATATCAATATTTTATAATATTATTTTATAAATTAATTTAATATATATATTTTTTAATAAAATATCTTTTGTTAATATTGAAATTAATTCATTTTTAACAATTATGATATATCAATTATAGTGATTTATTCTCAAAAATCATTATATACATTTATTGAAAACAAAGACATTATTTTGATAATATATTTTATATAATAATTGATTTATAATTCACAATTATATATTATATAGAAATATAAAATCATTTTAATAAATATGATAATTCTAAATAATAATAATTAATAATATATTAATAATTTATTTTTTGTATATTTGATAATTTACTATATTCATGTTTAACATTCGAAAGTAAAGGTCGCTGATTATTTTTAGTTGAAAAATAGTATATTGTAATAATGTATATTTCTCTATAGTATGTAATGGCTCATAGTATAATTTCAGATGGAATAAACGCTGGTATACCAGCCTGTGTACAACCAATGTATACACTAAAAGATTCATCGTTGGTATCATTAAATGTCATTAGATGTCAACAAATTTATTCTATATCATTTATTGAAGAACACGTTATAAGGTAACATGTTGTAAGTATTTAATATGTCATTTTAAAAGGGGTATCCCACAACCAGTTTTTCTGGAAATAATGTCCGGAATTATTTGCTAGAAAGTTATTTTCTAGCAAGTTAACTATAATTTTAGTTACTTGTTACAAGTTACCTAATTCGTTTAAGCACTTCCATCAACTACTTTATGGAAGTTTTCGGACGTGCTTTTTAATGTATTTATTGAGAAAACGGCATTTTTTGAGATTTAAATTGAGTATTACAGTTGAGTCAATTGACCGGATATGGTGAAGTAGATCATTCCAGATTTTTGGAGCATGGTCGGAGAAAGATTTATGTTGGGCAGATGTTAAATATGATAGAACTTTTTTTTTTTATTTTTGTTGTTGTAAATAGTTATGTTGGGAAGTTAGTAAGTTGGCGAGATAGTCTGGTGTGTTATAGTGAGTAGATACATGTATGATGAGTGAAATATTATAAATTATACTGGATTTTATTGGCAGCCAATGTAAGTTGGTTCTTAGAGGAGATATATTTTGTCTGGAATGTTTAGCTATGTTGAAAAATATATAAATCTATAGGGATAGTAATTACAGTAATCAATGTGGGGTAGAATGAGGGATGTAGCGAGAAGATTGGAGTATTAAAATTAATAAAGGGAATCATTGATCGTAAGTTTTGTAGTATGTAGTTAATTGACTGTGATAGTGATTTAGTCGGAATGTGAAATGTTAGTGTTGGGTCGATTAATATACCAAGAGTTTTTACTTTATTAGCATAATAAATACTCAAATTGTTAATGGTAATTTGTGGTGGAAGGAATATAGTAGTAGATGTTTTAATATGCAATGATTCAGTTTTAAGACAGTTTAGTGATAAGGAGTTGTTGGTGAGCCAGTTATGTATATCAGTAATACAGTTGTTAAGTAAATGTATTGCATTGTTAGGGTCTATCAATCTACAGTGTAATATGTCATCTGTATACGAGTGATAGTCGACTATAGATCTATAGTGGGGGTATTTGTCAATACTTTTAAATAAGGGAAGTAGATTGATATTGAATAGGAGTGGACCAAGAACAGACCTTGAGGTACTCCATTAGTAATTTTACGAGGTTTAGAAATTAGTGAATTTATTCTAATTTGGTAAACACATGACCAGTTAGGTATGAGATGAACCAATCGAGTGAAGTACCACATATTCCGATAGAGGATAGTCCATTTATAAGGATATTATGGTCAAGGGTATAGAAGGAAGCTGATAAATTAAGGAGAATGTAGTGAGTTATCCCATTACTTTCCGACAATTTTTGGGAAATATAGTAACTTAAAAGGGGTCCCACTACAACTTGCTAGAAAATCACTTTCTAGAAAACATTTCGGGATATTATTCCGTGTAGATCCTAATGTAACTTGATATGTACTATCAAATTCTACATCGATGAATATATATATATATATATACATATATATTATATGATATAATATATATCTATATAATTTATAAATCTATATGTTTATATATATTTTATATAATTATAATGTATTTGAATCTACTAAGATGTATCTACTAAGAAAATTCTGTATTTTTAATTGTATCTACTATTATTTTTTTTAAAGTAATTGTATTTGTATCTATTATAAGAAAAAAGTGTGTAATTGTAATTGTATCTATTATACATTTTGTGAGTATCGTGCCCAGCTCTGTATATATATAATATAATAAATAATAATATTAAAAATAACTTTCTATTTTCCTATGCATGTATATGTTATGAATACATTACAAAAAAATTAGGTCAATTGAATGAATAGAATATCAGTTCTATTTTTTTTAGTGGACCTATATTTTTCCTATCTATTTATACACGAAATTGGCAAATTGCATATTATGTGCAGGATCCCCTTAAGAAGGTTCACGCTCCGCTAAATTAAATTTGTATGTCTACAATAATAATTATGATTGACATACTATTTTTTTAACTTATATTAACGGATTATATATGTATTCTATTGATTTTATTATTCTCACATTTCATATATAATTGTGTGTATAAGTAACTATAAATGACGTGCATCAGGAATCTATCACAACACCACACAATACATACATGGCTATCTCTTACTATCCATACAATCATATATCAATTTAATTAGGGGAATCCTTTATATTAATTAACATAACTGATTATAAATCATATGCATCACATTTAACTTCATTCAGTCTAAATTGATGATGATTTATTAAATTCAATGAGAAAAATCAGTTGTTATGTATTCTAGTTAATTCATTAATTGTACTATTTAAACTTAATTGTTAAGTTCTAATCTTATATGATTTCATAATTATTATCTATATTTCTTTATTATAGTTTATGTATATTACAAGGACATATTATTTAATAAGTCATAAAATATAATAAAAATTATTTTATCACCTATTGTATATGCAGATGATATATTGCCCTATTAAAACTTTCAGAAGTAATAACACGATGTAATATGTATAAACATAAAACTATTCATAACTGCATGTGAAGTTTTTAATGACATGTATATTACTAGACTTTATATATTCTAACATATTATACCAGACAAGTTACCATTTTGTATTAGCTATACTTGATTATTTATAAGTATATGAAAGTATATTCTACTCTTTTAAGTATTTATTATTATTATTATATTAATTAATTAATTACATTGCTTTACCTAGATTGTATTGAGTCAGCCAGTAATTCCTCACATCCTCTATTATAGTGCTATCACTGTTATATACCCACACTATAGATTCCATTGGGAGACAAAGAGAGGCTGAGTGAGATATCAGCCCTATCCTCTGTAGACTTCTGTTTCAGTGGTCTGGGATGGAGGGAGAGTGCCGGAGACATCATCCTCTCTTCGATTGGTTAGCGCTACAGCGTAACCCATAGCAACCTAACAACAACAACACCACCACCGATCATAGGTTGGGTGTCGGTAACGTGTGCGGAGGACATAGCGGCTGAGGTGAGGGCATGGACCCCCGCAGCAAAGGGCGTGTCCATGAGATGTCCTTCCATGGTACCGCATGCCGTCAACATGAGAGGTAAACGGAACCAAAAGTCAAAGTCGTACGCCATAAGAAGACTGTATGCCTGAACCCTAGATTACATTAGCAATGATCGTGATGACACATGTTTTGTATGAGATTTATTCAGAAATAATGGATCGAATAAGTATGTAAATATTAATTAATAATTTATTGCTTGTAATAAATATATGAAAACAATGTTTGAACAACTCTATCTCAAGTATAACAATATATTATATAACATTATATAATATGTTAAATATAACTAATGAACAATGGCCTATATGTATGACAGACAATAGGCTTATTATTGGCTTCTATCAGTGAAGCTGTTTACAATCACATAAATCAGATAGCCATTGTGTGGTTGTGTTGAGGTGTGTGTGGGTGTATTTGTTTGTTTCATTGGTTGGCAGGAGATCTTTTCACTAAAGGATGGTCATACACCCAATGTTCTCCTACTTCATGGAAACACTGTGTGTGTTTGTATGGGTGGGTGTAATAATGTTATTATAAATGTGTATATGTTTGAGATTATTGTAAAAATATATATCTTAAATAATTGAGATTATTGTAAAAAAACAAAAAATATATATCTTAAATATACTATAATATTGATTAATATAATAATAATTTGAATTGAAATGCATTATTAATTAAGAGTTGAACCTTAGTTTTCCATGTTTCACTGTTTTCCTTACGCACTTTAGCCTGTGACCTCTGTCTCTCCTCTAAGAAGTGTTTATGTGTAGTAGCTTCTTCTACGTTGTTTGTCTTCAGACATCTCGTTACCTCTTTCCACAGTCTGTAATGGCACACACACACACATGTTAACAATGGCAGTTAGTAGTAGTAGTAGAGAAGATACAAACTTTCTAGATTCATAACTGTCCTGATCTTCTATGGGTTGAACAATCTTTGGTACCATGTGCATCTTTTTGATATCCAGGAATATTTCCTCCTTTAGTATACGTAGATATGGCAGGTAAATAAGGGTGTGAGGGTGAAATGGTATGGATTACTAACAGGTTTACCATCAAACTTTGCAAACATCTTATCATTCCAAGTTCCCCTAATCGTACAAAATGGTTTCTTCTCTTTGGGACCGAATATTTCGGCACTAATTAAATTCCTTTTCCCCCCATAAAATGGCTGATTTAATTATATTGTAATACTTAGTGTATGATACTATATATGTGGAGTAGTAACTAACCTTGGCGTGGAATTGAACGCTACACCTGTAACCTGTACTAGTACAAGTTAACTCTAGATCTCCCGCTAACTCTATCCATGGACTAAACAGTATCGACCTGTAAGTGAAACAGCGTTGTATTATGCTGCGATCTGATTGGTTGTAATGAGGAGGAGTGATGGATGCGAGTGTGTGACCTGCCGTAAACAGTCGGGAACGTGATGATGTATTCCTCGTCGTGATCCGTTAGCGAGACCAAGGCTCGACCAATCATCTCCACCGAAACTGAATTACCGAGGAACTTAGATCTCGTCCATGTGTAACCGTCAATAGAGATACGATTTCTGAAGTGTTCAGCGTAGAATGCCGAAACTGTGAACACGAGTGTATCAGATATAGGTGTGTGGGTATGATTCTGCTATCAGATATATATACAAAAATAGATTTATTTAATTATACCATATCATTAATTATAATTGTACTAATATACTATATTTAAAATAAAAAAAAACAAAAGTTTAAAATAACAAAAGACGAGTATATTATAAGAAAAATGTATTTATGTAATATTATATTATTGTGTAATTATGTATATATGTATGTATATATGTATATATGTATGTGTGTATTATAACATTATTAACCTATAATTTACATTATTCTAAATATAAGTTATTTGAATCATATTAAATAGAATAAAACTAATATAAAGGATTTTTGCACTCTATCCTAAATTGTGTTTAACTTATGTTTCTACGTTAAATATAACTTATAAAATTATACTAAACGAATAAATGTCAGATAAATTAAATTACCAATGAAATTATTTTGGTATTAATAGCGTTTACTAATATTTAATTTTAAAATATAATAGAACAGACATATATTATATATAATAACATATAATTTTGTATATAATAACATAGTATATAACAAGTAATAAATAAAAATTAAATTTTAATTCATTAAAAACATATAAATAATCCTGTACTGTAATTACTTGTCATAATGATTGTTCTCTATTCATTGATATTTCTTATTATGTAAACAAATATTTTATTCAGTGTAAAACTTGATATTTAAACAAATAAATGTCATACTAATTAATGTTTTGCAATTATTATGACATTGAAATGATTATTTACAAGATAACAATATTTCAAGTATATAAAGCTAAAGCTAGATGAAGATGAAGACTAACTGGGAGGATGATGGGAGACCTGTTCAGCTACAATAGAAATACAGTTATCTGTAGACCACGGTAATGGTCCACCATCTATTTCAGTGTCCTGGGTAGGAGAGGGAGGTGCTTGTATTACACACGAGAGAGAGAGAGAGAGATAGATAGAGAGAGAGAGAGAGAGAGGAGAGAGATAGAGAGAGAGAGATAGAGAAAGAGAGAGAGATAGATAGAGAGAAGAGAGATAGATAGAGAGAAGGAGATAGATAGAGAGAGAGAGAGAGAGAGAGAGAGAGAGAGAGAGAGAGAGAGAGAGAGAGGAAAGAGAGTGAGAGAGGGAGATAGATAGAGAGAGAGGAGAGAGAGTGAGGGAGAGAGAGAGAGGAGATAGAGATAGAGAGAGAGATATAGAGAGAGAGGAGAGAGAGATATAGAGAAAGAGATAGATAGAGAGAGGAGAGATAGATAGAGAGATTGAGAGAGGGAGATAGATAGAGAGAGAGGAGAGAGAGAGTGAGGGAGAGAGAGAGAGAGGAGAGTGAGGGAGAGAGAGAGAGGAGAGATAGAGAAAGAGAGAGATAGATAGAGAGAGGAGAGATAGATAGAGAGAGTGAGAGAGGGAGATAGATAGAGAGAGAGGAGAGAGAGAGAGAGAGAGGAGAGAGAGATAGAGAGATAGAGAAAGAGAGAGAGATAGATAGAGAGAGGAGAGATAGATAGAGAGAGAGTGAGAGAGGGAGATAGATAGAGAGATAGAGAGAGAGAGAGAGAGAGAGGAGAGGAGAGAGAAAGAGATAGGGAGTGCATTATTAACATCATCAGCAGTGGAATGCGGCAGGTTATAGCTGCAGCGGAAAGTTTCGCCGAGGATGGGGTTGTAGGGTTTCTTAGCGAGGTCACTCTTTCTACCGGCGTGGAATGCAGATAGGTACCACTTCACCAGGGCAACCATGCGATCTCGTGGGTTCTTTCTCAGTGGAATACTAATGTAGAGTGGTTGTGATGGTGAGGGTATCGTCAGGTTAGATGGGACGTGTTTATGGCAAGTTATGTATCAAATTATTACCAGTTTAAATATAATATAATTGTTAGAATTAAATTTAAATTAGTGTTAAATTAGGATTAAAAAAATGTATCAGTATGTAAAAAAATAAATTAGAAATGCTGTTTCTAGTCTGACTTATGAAATATTTTTCTTTAACAATTTGTATTCTCTTTAATTAAATAAAAATAGGGTTTATAATGTGATAAAATATGCCTATACATATACAGGTATGAATGTAATATATCAATGTTTCATTAATTGAGTTCATCAAGAAGCACATGTGTAACTAAGTATATCTACATTTTATAAACATTTTATTATGAATCCTCAGGATCATTAACATATTTAATTAAAATTTTAAATAATTTATTTTATATTATTTGTTGTTTATGTAGTTTATATGTAATTAATATCTATAGCATATTTTAATATATATATATATATATTTATATATATATATATATATATTCATGTTTGATTATATAATACGATATATAATAACAATAACAATATATATAGTAGTATTTAATACTATGAATTTCATTATATTAATGATTTCATAAATTCGAGCAGGTAATACAAATATCATATTCTACTAGTGTATATATATAGATCTCACGGGTATATATTTGTTATTTATAATGAATATTAGCTGCATATCATGTTTTCTGTATTATAGAAAGACTATATAAAGTGAATGCATACACCATCTAATCACCTTAACATATGTATATTAACACATGTATTAACACATGTATTAACACATATATATTAACTATAATATAAAGAGGGATTGTGGTATTATTTCAATACTGATATGTAGGTCATTAATCTCATATTTCAACAATGAAATGCGATTTTAACATATTATATATTTTTATAAATTTTATTTATATATTTATTATATATATAATATATATTATATATTATATATTTATTATCAATGACATTTTTAACAAATTATTATTTATATACTTATTATAGGGTCAATTCATATCAAGAAATTAATATATAAATGTATTTATATAAGTATTAATTAATATTATATATATATTTTTTACATATTTAAATAAATATATAATTAACTATAATTGTAGTGTGATTCCCCCTTACTTTCCGGTAACTTGCCGGAAATATAGTAACTTTAAAGGGGGTATCCCACTACAACTTGCAAGAATATCACTTTCTAGAAAACATTTCCAGACATTATTTCCGGAAATACTGGTAGTGGGATACCCCTTTAGGCATAATTTATAAACCAATTATTGATAAAAGAAAACATTTTATGCCAATTTCTTTGAATACTAAACAAATTCGAAGAACAACAAATATCTAAATTATTACCACATTATAATTTAATATATCAAAGAATTCACAAGAAATACCTAAATATTAGTGATACAAATCTAACATGTTCATTTTCAAATTTGTTTAATACAAAATAAATATTTTTATCAAATATTTCTCAAAAATAATTATTTATATATTTTTTGTTAAAAAACAAACAAAAAAATTGTTCCATATGGAATCTGTACTACTATTTCAACATAATATTTAATTCTCCAATAATTCTAGTGGTTTCTACATAGTGAATATGAATAGATACATAGAATAGAATAGAATAGATACATACAGTAACACTGTTCTAACTCCACTACTAGAGGCCACTACTATTAACTCTAGTACTACTAACAACCACTAGGGGCCACTACTAACTTTAGTACTACTAACAACCACTAGGGGCCACTATTAACTCTAGTACTACTAACAACCACTAGGGGCCACTACTAACTATAGTACTACTAACAACCACTAGAGGCCACTACTATTAACTATAGTACTACTAACAACCACTAGGGGCCACTACTAACTCTAGTACTACTAACAAGCACTAGGGGCCACTACTAACTATAGTACTACTAACAAGCAATAGGGGCCACTACTAACTCTAGTACTACAAACAACCACTAGGGGCTACTACAAACTCTAGTACTACTAACAACCACTAGGGGCCACTACTAACTCTGTAAATAGGTCAGGATGAGCGATGAAGTCAGCAAACATCTCGAGGAGAGATCTTCTCTCTAGTATAAAGGTAGGCAACACTACCCTCGTCAGGTCCATACCGGGTCTAACCTAGGGGTGGGATGGGGGGGAGTTAGTTAAAGTATAGGGGGTGTGTATTCACATCGGGGGTCACTATTCACGGTATGGCATGTAGCGTATTCGCATCGTATAATTATGAATTACTAAATACACTTTAATGCATAATTCAAATAATTAATTAATTTATAACTTTAATATGACTATTTATAGAGTATATAATATGTTTTATAATAACATGTATAATTATACGCAATAGTAATTTCGTATAGTTATAAATAGCATAGGTAAACATATAGATTATAAATGTATGTAATCAAATATTTTAATTTAATAATGTGATCAATGATAAATATATTTATTTCTATGTTATACATACACACATATATATACAGTAAAACCTCTCTATAAGAAACTATTTTTTTTCAGTACTTTTTTTCTTATAGAGAGGTTTTCTTATAAAGAGGTTTTTACTTTTCCAATGATTTTAAGAATTAATTTATAATTGAAAATACATTAATACAAATAAAAATAACAATAACAATAACAATAACATTATATAACCTATAGGTTATATATATATAGTATATTTATTTATATTTATTTAAAAGTATTAATCAAAAGAATAGTTTAGAAATTTATTTAAAAATAACATTTATTAATTAATTTTGATACATTTTAATAAATGTATGGATATACAATAACAATTATTAATTAATTTTAATTCATTTCGAGCTATTTATGTAATATAAAATATTTGTAAGAAAAATAAATATCTTATATAATAATTAATTTCTATAATTGTTATCAATATAAAAAATATCTTATATAATAATTAATTTCTATAATTGTTATCAATATATAATAATTCTATTTATATGTAATTATTTTTTATATTTTGTATACAATAAGTTTCTTATAAAGAGGTTTTTCTTATATTTTTCTTATAAAATGTTCTTATAAAGAGGTTTTTTAATGTGGAAAAGGTTGAATTCCAACCAAATGTGTGAACAATTTTCTTATAAAGAGGTTTTTCTTATAAAGAGGTTTCTTATAGAGAGGTTTTACTGTATATATATATATATATATATATATATATATATATCTGACATATAATGAGAGTATTAAAAAGAGTGGGCAATGCTCTAACTTGGCGTATTAGATGTAGAATCACACTGGTATTTTTCTCATTATTCTCATCGACTAAACACAGTGGTGATGGTGGAGGTGGAAGGCATTACTTCATACATATCAATACACAGTGAATTATAACTATATCTATATAGCAATGCATGAGTAACATTAATGATATGCGATGAACATTTTACTTATTATATATAGTAAGAAATAGCGCGCGGTGCATTAATGATTCATCATGTGTATAGTAATTCGATTAGATTAGTATTAATAGAGTAAATTGTAAATCTATATTTAGCAATCATGAAACCATCTTGATCATCGTCTTGTTGTGGATTGTTTCTCAGTCTCCTCGACAACATCTTGCCCTTCAGTTTGCCGTTCTGTTGATTTGATGTTGTTCTGTATGAATGACAGGTAGTATATCAACGGTTAGTGAAACAATGATTAGTTATTTAGAATATAGCATTGCTAAGAAGTTTATTAAGAGATCATTCAAGGACGTCACTCATGCTTAAGAGATAGTTCTAATTTAGCAGTATTTTAATTAATATAATAATCAAATGAATACCAGACTAAGTAGTAAGTAGTATGTATGCAGTTGTTGATGATATACAGGAGGGAAGTTACAAACTGAACAGTTTCTGAAGCATCAAAGAAGTCTTCCTCGTCTTCGTTGCTAGAGTACGACTTATCGGGAACTTCTGATTGGCTGGTAGGCTCTAAACGATTGGGGGTGGCAGGCGATCGGTTCGAGGAAGAGGTGTTGGTGCGGTCTGCAAACAGGTCAGAGGTTACCTCAGACAGGTCGTAGGTTACCATAGTAACATGTGTAGAATACAATCGTGACGTATATGCGGTAGACATTGAGGTAAAGAAATCAGTTCAAAAAACACAGTCGATGTTTAATAACTTGAATATAGTAGAGGGAGGGGTATAACCTGTGCCGGAGGTTGTGTTGCGTTGATTCGGAACAGGGGGACCTTTGTGTAGGGGAGAAGCGGTCATCTTGTGCATCTTCGGCTAAGGGATATAAGGGTATTATCATATGGGAGAGAGAGAGAGAGAGAGAGAGAGAGAGAGAGTGAGAGAGAGAGAGAGAGAGAGAGAGAGAGAGAGAGAGAGAGAGAGAGAGAGAGAGAGAGAGAGAGAGAGAGAGAGAGAGAGAGAGAGAGAGAGAGAGAGAGAGAGAGAGAGAGAGAGAGAGAGAGAGAGAGAGAGAGAGAGAGAGAGAGAGAGAGAGAGAGAGAGAGAGAGAGAGAGAGAGAGAGAGATAGAGAGAGAGAGAGAGAGAGAGAGAGAGAGAGAGAGAGAGAGAGATAGTGGTGGTTATAATCACTATGGTGTAACTCTATAGTGACAATATAATATATCATAGATCCATGAAGATTATGTGTTTATGAAGATAAATACTTAGAATTTCAAAGTCATGTGTATGATTTATATATATATATATATATATATATATATATATATATATATATATATATATATATGAATAAAAAGTTATACAAGTTTAATAAGTTTAGTTAGATTAATTGGAAAAGATACAAAAATAATACATTGAGCTTAAACTTGTATTAAATATAAAATAGTTACACATATAGTATATATGCAATAGAAAATGGATAATTAATTATTGTAATTATTAAAAGTATACTTCATTACATAATATTTCACAGTTTATATTTAGACATTGCAAATATTTATTACATTACTGTTTATAACATTCATTAAATAATTACTATTATTTGTATAATACAAATGAACTATGATTTCTCTATGAAGACATTACAGTAGATTACATAAAAGAATGTGTGTAGGTGTGTAGGTGTGTGTAGGTGAAGGCTACGATTACTTATTTAGTAGTAGAAGTTTGAACATGTTGTACATGAATTAACATCGGCTGCGGCCACTGATAAATCAATATCACAGTGCTAATTATGCTTTAAACATCATACATCATGATTTATACACAAGCAATTGAACTGCTGCTGCTGCTGCTGCTGTGCATGCAATAGTGTAATAGAGTCACAAATAATCATATTTACATAATCAGTTATATAAAGTGTGTGTGTATATGTACATATTCAAATCTGCGTATGTGTATATATTATATATATGGTTATTCATTCATTTTTCTTTCAAATATTGTTGATATAACATTAGAATTGTTTATTTAAGTATAATACTAAGATAATATAAGATAATATTATTCTATATTTAAATGTGTTGACTATATGATATGAACATATGTTCATATCTGTTTGTTACTGTATATTTGTCTATGTACTTATCTATTAGTATAGTATGCTAGATTATTATTTACATCAATATATATATATATATAAAGAATTATATTTATTTTAATGCAAAATATTAAACATAAATAAAATTATATAATTTTACTCTTCAAATATATAATATATAAATGATTTTATTTACAAATAACAACAATAAGTTAGTATAAGATATTGTACTTGCCTTTTTAAACTCAATCATAAATAATGTATATTAGTATAAGTATATTAGACAAGCGACTGAAAAGTAATGATTTAGTTGTGATAGTTGTTAACCCAACGATCGTAGAGCTACTGCTGTTTAATAGCTATCATCATACAACGCTATAGGCTGAGGTATCACCCTCTTTTTCTTACTAATCTATCATCATTGGTGATATAATTTATAGCATTTCATGTCAATGACCCACTGTTTTACACCTAAAATAGGTTCATATACAATCATTTAGTACACGTAGTTGATCTAATTCGAATATAGATTACAGCTTGTTTATTTAGTTGTATATACAACAATAACAACAGTAGTAGAAGTAATAGTAGTGTATTTATAGACAAACATCATACTCACCCAATCCTCTAAACTTAGTAAATATTCAGTTTTACTCAATTATTAAGGAATGGTAGAATGGAAGACTGAATTCTCATTGGCTGGATATAAATACTAATTTTATTACCTTCTATTTATAAAAAGCAAATAAGCCACAAGATGATTAAATGCTGGGTTAACAATAAATAATTTAAAGGAGAATTGCTTATAGCATTAACACACTCAAGGTTGCTTACTCATCATATTAATGATTTCCTATTATATATATAGTAATCTAAATAAGAATTGTATGTGTATTAGTACAGCATTGCTATCTTCCTGAGTACATTTTCTACTCTAAGAATATAAGTATAAGTAAATAGTTTAAATAAATAGAATATTACTGAACCTAAATACGAATATATTAATTCGATTATATAATATTATATAACACATATTATGTAACATAAACAAGATATGCTTACCTCAATTGATTGGTTTTTTAGATTTATAGAATCCAGTTTTTTCTGTGAATTAAAAAAAAGTCTTAATTTCTTCATTTAAAAATTATATTATTACAAATAGAAATATAATACGTATATTAGTTATTTTAATTAATATACAAATTAAGATTAGTGAATTATAAATGAAATAAATTCTATAATTAATTTAATATTATTATAATAAATTTTAATTTTATATTTTATTTTTGTAAATAAATAAAATTAAAATTAATTATTTATAAACAATAACATTATAATTAACAATAACAATAACATTAACAAATATAAATAACACAAACCTTATTGGCATGCAATAACTGTATTCCCGTTTTCATAGATTCTATCATCGTCTATCAATTTATTATGATATTAATGATGTTTCAACTATCTCAGTTTTATATACAACCAAACATATATTATACATTCCATATTTATATATATATAATATATATATGTATGTAATACATTTATTCAGGTAAATATATATATATATATACTATAATAATACAATTACTTATGAGTTTATTTACAAATTATAATGTATTCAAAATGAAACATGATGAATTAGATGTTGTTGACAATAGTGTTAGATGAAGTACCATACAGTGATCATCACAAACAGTACCCACAGCACAATAGTGATATAATTAGTGAAGTTAGTATCATAATAGTAATTTGTTGTCAATTTGCTAATAACCAATGCCATATCTTTAATTTCTTCACATTTTTCTCGTTCTTGAATATCACATGTCAATTGAATTCTAGATTCTAGGGCCTAATTAATGTATGTCGTATGTAACATTCCTCATCAATATATCACTTGTACGCTAAACAACAACATATAGTATAGCAAGGATGTCTGCTAATGCTTATTTTGTGATCTTTAATTACGCTTAGAGAATCATGCTCATGGAGTATATATTTGAATTTAATATACAAATCAAAGCAAAATTACATTTTTAAATTAATGATTTTAATATGATTATATATACATATTATATAAATAATATACATATTATATAATACACATTATATTATTTGGCATGTCAATATAAAAACATTGTTCAATTCAAACCGAATTTATAAATAAATTTGTAATTTT
>OZ025239.1:65655115-65757615 GCA_964019155.1 Osedax fenrisi | reverse complement strand
CATATTTTAGTATTACTAATGATAATATTGTTATTTCATTATATTTGTTTATATTTGTGCACGTACTTATTGTATATAATAAATATAGTATTACAATACTATTCTTATTTATTATCCAGAAAATACGAGTACAAATTTAAAATACCATATCTCAGAACTTTTTTTACAGATAAATTATTTTTGAAACCTTCGATGAATATTTATAAACTTTCAAAACATTATTTTTTTAAATATTATCTACCTAATATATTGATAACATATACCTATTTTTTTTTTAATACAATAAACTGTATATATATATAATTATATTAAAAAATCATGCAAAATAAATTTATTTTATTATTTGTTCAGAAAATATCAAATAAATTCACTTTTCAGTATTTTATATTATATAGTATTACAATTTTATAAGTACCTATAAATATATATAGTAGATAGTAGATATAAATAGTATTACATAGTAAACAAATAAATGACTATTTCTTTGATCGATCTCAAAAGTATCTCATCTGGTAAAAAGACCCATTAATTGCCTATTTTGTACATGTAAAAGCTGCAAAGTCACCCCCAGTATCGTAATAACTCATTCAACTTTAAACCAACTCTACTATCAATGATAGTGTATCACTATTATATTTACTACATAATAATAGCATATAATCATATTATGTATTATATAATTAGCATTATATGTGAATTTGATCATGTTGGAATTGGAAAATGTAATTTAAATAATATATTTTTATTATTTGTAGTGATAATATTTATTATGAATTATGAATTATTAATTATTAATTTATTATGAATTATTATGAATTCAACAAATGTAATCACATTTTAAATATTTATATTAATTCAATATATTATAAAAATATTACTTATATAATATATGTTATATTATATATAAGTTATATTAATCAATAGTTAAATTCAGAATTCATAATAATCATAATTTCAAAAAAAATAATATATTTTTATTATTTGTAGTGATAATATTTATTATGAATTATGAATTATTAATTATTAATTTATTATGAATTATTATGAATTCAACAAATGTAATCACATTTTAAATATTTATATTAATTCAATATATTATAAAAATATTACTTATATAATATATGTTATATTATATATAAGTTATATTAATCAATAGTTAAATTCAGAATTCATAATAATCATAATTTCAAAAAAAATAAATTAATTTAAAAGTAAATAATAATTATTACAAATATGATATTAGTAATATCAATATAATATATCATTTAAGTTGCATTTTCTTTCGCCAAAATTACAAAATAAGCTTACATTGTTACATGTTCATTTATTTACATTAAATATTATTAATGCTTTTATAATGTAATATGATATATATATATAAATTGAAAATATATGCGAGATAATATGGATAGGTTGAAGTTGAATCAGTAACACATTTGGAAATCTGTAACATCTCAATACCGGCCACTAATTAATTATAATATCTGTAATTCAAAATATGAAAATATTTTATAATTATGTGTAATTAAATAGTTAAACATATCAACTATTCAATAATATACTCATACATAAATAGTGTTAACAATAAACATTATTTATCCCAATAAACATTATAATTTTAATTACGATGATGATCATATTTTTTTAGATTCATTTTTGGATAATCTTTAGAATGTTAATTCGCCAAAAATCAAACCGCAAGATGGTTTATATTATAATTTATAATCATTAAATAAGTCATATTTATTAAATAAATACAATAGTATTTTATAAATTTGTAATGATTGTTATAATTAAGATATATTACATATTACTTACATATATCTAATTTATTGTTGTTAATTCGTAAAAATTCATTTGATTATTTTCATCTGATTTATATTTTTTTGTGTATTTTTTTATTTTATATTTTTTTTACACAATAGAGAACGTCTAACGTTATTTTTGTGTCTAAATAAACATTCATTCATTCATTCATTAAATATGATATTTATATAAAAATTGCGTGCTCAAACAAGTAATGGTCTAGTGTAAATATATTGAGCCGTGTGGTGGGTGCTTTAGATACGCCTATAAATTAGTCATCAGATATGTATAAACACATATCTATATACAAACGTTAACAATACGTGTAACCACACAATATATATTAAATAATATCATTTATGAATCATTATTGTTTGGTGGTTTATATCTATCATTGATAGTCTATATCATTGATAGATATAAACCAGGATAACTCTCGATTATATATCAAATAACATATTGCGATGTGGCATGTCTGCAAATATTTTCGTGAGCATGACCATTGATGCGATCCCTCATATCTGGTTACAAACTCGGTTGTTAGGTGATAACTTACTTCATACGCTTATTGAACAACTTCTATTGTTCCCAGTACGTAAAGAATAAATATTCTTTACATACGTATTGCTCAATATCATACTGTGTATGCCCAGTATATATATATATATATGTGTGTGTAGGTAAATGTATAAATAGCATATCTGTCTATCATGATTTATATAGAGGCATACCCAAATCCACTACCAGCATTGTAAATCTAAGAACGCACTCAATATAAAATAACAACCACTCCATGTACATTCAGTCAAACCGATAATCTGATACAACTATATATAAATAAATACCAGAATATAATCTAGTATTGATAATGTATAACGTAAGTTAACTCATAATATAATAGCAGTAACTAGATATCATAGTCTGATATATTTTCATAATTAGTGAAATATTTGTTTCTCGAATAACATTTCTGTTAGTTCTTATTCACCGAAATATCAAAGAGTAATTTAAAGTAAGGTACTAACAGTAGCCAGTAATCTCGTACGAGGTAATTTCGTAGGAGGTAATTTCGTAGGACTTGTCAAATTTAATTTATTTCATAATAGTTTGTATACGATTATATATAATAACTTATTAAATATTGAAATAATATATTGTATAATACAATTTGTATTTCATATATTCGTATAAGAACTGTATAATTATGAAATAAATTTAATTTAATAAGTCGTACGAGATTACTAAATAAGTCGTACGAAATTACCTCGTATGAGATTACTACCATTCGTACAAAGTAAGTACGGTACTAACTTAGTACCGTACTAACTAATAAGTTAAAATACGAGTTAGTTTTATAAAAAGTAAGGCTTTAATAAAATATAGGTATTTAATATAGATTTTCTATATATAATTATATATATAATATTATATATTATGTTAATGACTTCAAGTTAAACTTAAGTTATAATAATTATAAAGTATAAAGATAACAAATAATTTAAATATTATAAATAATTTAATATATGATTATCATAATCATAATTATGATAATGATAACATATAATTACTACTATTCTTATAAATTAATAATGTAATATGGAAACACTATATATTATAAGTGTATATTTGTAAATATATGTTACATTTCTATAAGAAATATAACGTTATTTAAATAAATTAAATAATTAAGTTCAAATTATTTAATCAGATTTATTATAAATATGAAATTTACTAATATAACGTTATTTTACGTTATTTCTGGTTATAATTATTAAACTAACTGTATAATAGGAAAGTAATCCCATTTCGTCGTCTAGAACAAACCACCGGTGTTGCCATCCTTTAACTAAATTTGTCCATTTAGTTAAAGCTCCCTCCATAATATCTATGTATATTTACCAAATATACATAAATGGTTTGACAGCTGTCAGATAATTAAATAAACATCCGTATACAAATCAATTTTGTTTCATTTACTGTATTATGATGATAATTGAAGGATATTATATTTTTGAATAAAGCTAATAAGCTATATAGTAGTATCATATGATACTAGCCTATACAATTTCCAATAAATATATATATATACATATATACATATATATGAGTTATATATTATAATATTCATTGAAGTTATCAATATTAGCCTATAGGAAAATTCTATATAATATATAGTGTATACTATATACAATATAGTGACATATATGTCACTGTATACATAAAATGAACATACTCATGGAAATATATATATATAAACATACATATATAGGCATAGAGAACGAAGTGACTAAAAAGAAGTCACTTCGTTCTATATGCATATAGTATATACCATCGATATAAAGAAAGCTTTCTTTATATCGATGGTATATACACGTTCGCAGACTGTGAATCACAGTAATAGGCAATCAAAAATGTAATGTTAACTAATTATCCATTTAAAAGTATCTACACTAAAATATACTTCACAAGAGTGGTAGCTAGGTTTATTTTGGATAACTATAGTTAATATATTACCAGTAGGATTAACTTTATAACTGATTTGTATTACCATAGGACTAACTGTTCAAGAATGACCCTTTAATGTTACAATGTTACGTAATTTGTGTTTATTAGGTAGGTTAGGCTAATATAATCACATATAATTAGGTATAGCCTATACCGTATAGGTATACCTAATATATATAGAAATTTTATGAATATAAATTATATTATATAATACCGGATATAATACAGTATAGGTAACTACATATTATTTCTATTTATGTATAAAGTTATATAACTTAGTGAGAAAAAATAAGCTTATAAAAGTGATATAACTTTATTAACATTATATCATATATTTAAATATAATAACTTTCACGAATTATATTCAAACCAACTTTCATTATGTTACTACAAATAACTGTAATTAACTTTATAAAATCACTTTAATCAAATGCATTTTTGTTAAAATGTATACATTGTTATATATCATAGTCATAAAACTGAACTTTCGTAAATTGATTTACAATCGAAAAAGATTTAATAATAATAAAATTTAATAATACAATTATATTCCATATAAATCAATGCATCAGTTGTTTTATTTATACTCATATACTTTCAACACTATATAATGGACACCATTGATGCAGTGTAATTGTGTATACCCACTTAGGCTACCAATTATAAATTATAATTTATAATTAGGTGATATATAACAAGACCTCCTATAACCTCGGTTATAGGAGGTCTTGTATATAATAACTCTACTTTACTTTAGCTTACATAATTCTGATGTATATTTCGCTGACTTCTATATATATATATATATATATATATATATATATATATATATATATATATATATATATATATATATATATATATACACGTAGGTATACTAACAGCACCTTTTAATACATATTAACTATAGTTTGAATGGAATAGGAATTTACCTGAAAATACCTACTACCTATATTATTAAACTCGTTCATTCTCCTTAATGTAATTACTGTATAAATCGTACTATATAGTACATATGTACCCCAGATATTAATTTTAACAATAATCTATTGCCACCAATCAAAATACTAAGTAGAATATCACCACTATAGGTATACCTATACCAGTTATGACACATGTGAACCTTCTCCTAGACCTATAGGTAGACGCATATGTAGACCTATATATATAAGATATATTATTACATTGAAAATATTATTACATATTATATAAGAAGTTAAATTACACAAATATCATAAAATAAATATGTTTTATAAAACGTTATTGCGTATTACGTTATTACGTATACATGTATCCTCTAATCACCTCTAATCTCTTCTTCCCTTATTGTATAGCATTGGAACAATCACTCCAAATGCACGGAATTGGCATCCATTTAAAATATACTCTTCAAGTAATGAACTACTAGTAATGAACTACGTAGTTCAAATGTAAATGTACTCGGAAGAATTCACATACTCAATCACGTCCCCACATTCTAAAATATTAAATATCTAAATTTGTTATCGACCTAGGGGAAAGTAACCGAATACGGACACTCTCGGTATCTCAGAAACCATAAATCCTACAAAAAATGTATAATGAATAAAATATTCATAATTATATAAATAGTCTACAAAATTATTTTTTATTTTTTAATTATTCAAAATATTGCTGATATATCCAATAAACAGATTTTTTATTACGTTTATAAATATATGAAAACAAATTTCACCTTAAACTCTTCTCAAAAATATACAAATGTATCGATAACAAATATAACATTATATTATTAAAAAATAAAGGATTCTGAAATTATATATATAATTTTTATATTTTTTATCAAATATTCATTAAGTTATAAGCATATATCTAGAGGTCATATAAGTACCTAATACGGACACTCTAGATGTCTTAATACGGACACCCTATAACCAATCAGCGCGCAGCGTATGAACTATTCTGATTTTCATAAAAATCGCTTGCGTTATAATATTAATACCACCAATAAAGCTAAATCTAAAATTTGTATTATTTAGATATTTAAATTATATTATTAATTAAAAAAATTATAAAAATAAATTATAATAAATAAATTATTAACTAATTAAATTAGAATAAATTATTAATATAATTAATTATAAATAATATAATTGTAATTTGTCTTATTGATTCATCAATAATATATAGTTATGAATATTTTATTCATTAAACATTTTTTTGTAGGATTTATGGTTTCTGAGATACCGAGAGTGTCCGTATTAGGTTACTTTCACATAATGATAAGTAATGTATTTTTTATAATTTATCTGATTGGTTCATCAATAATATATAGTATATTTTATTGGTATATAGGGAGTCCGTATTATAACATAGGGTGTCCGTATTCGGATACCCATGGGTACCGAATACGGACACCCCCGTTATCTATGGAATTAAAAGATTAAATACAATTTTAAAATCACAATAATATCTATAATCTTATAATATTAATATAATGTAATTTTTGAATAAAAATAATGAGTAATTAAATATTAAGACCATTTATTGTTAAATTGTCCGTATTAGGTTACTTTCCCCTGCATCATAAGCCGTCACCAATCCACGTTATTCATCTTGCCATTACTCCCAGAATTTCGAACCTTTATATACCAACCTTTTTCATCTAATATACTAATTGGTGATTTTAACCTACTGACAAATACAATTAACTTTTCTTCATTCCTAATCTTACATGCATTCTTACACTCGACTCGAGTGACTCGAGTGATCATTAATTATCATTAACTTATACCATTTATATGTATCAGGCAATACCCTAGATCTACTCATTTCATATTATAATGCTAATGTAATACAATCATTTGATTCCTGCATACGTACTTCAATTACATTTTTAATACCACTTACGAAAACTATTATCTCATATATTTCTCCCAATTTTCGAACATTACACATGTTGCTACTTATACTTTATTAATGAATTCATCTGCCATCTCAAAGAACACGCCTTTATAATTTAAATCTACTATAATTTCTACATTCTACTCTAATTTTAAAAAGATTCATACTACGACCTACATTCATGATATATATATTAAATCAAAAACGTGAACTATCTACGAACATAATTCAATCATAATCGTCATATATTTTTTCTTTTTTCATTCAGTTCAAATACAAATATTTGCATTACCTTCATAAATAAATAGGTACTTACATTCCCACGAAGCTATCTTAAGATAATTAAAATAATTATTTTAAACATACTCTAATAATGTCAAGAAGACTTTTCAACTATGATCCGAACTACTTTACTGATTTACATCTTAATCATCCTCGGCACCATAGAAATCCCCATTAAATTAATCATTTACTTGTTATATTCCTCAAAATCTTGTCTACCTAACTACTCCTTCACTTAACCTTATGTACATATTACAATTTGTATTCAGTCACACCACTTCTTCCTTCAAACACACACGCATTAATTATTTATATTTAATTATAGGTCCTACTATAATGGTGTGGTGATGACAACTTCCATACACCGGCTCCCCAGGTTGCGGATAGGGGAACGGCCACTAGATATAGGGGTTAACTGCGAATAACCAATAAGTAGTGCTGGACAAAAATCCTGAATATCCTTTGACAAAATATAGAAACCAGACAGCCACCCGTACAGGGCTACGTCAACACATCGGAAGCAGGGTGTGGTCGTGGTAAGGCGATATGTATGTCATATATATTAAAGTCATTCAGCAAGGCACTATAGTGTTGTATGCAACTATATCAGTAATGTTATCATGTGTATGGAGTGGTGAGCGCACAATGTAAGCGCATAGTGCGGCGCACCTACCTACCCATCGAAAGCGAACAATATCATGTTGTCAACATGACACAAAACTATACAAACTCATTCCGCATCGCTCATCTCGCGTTACAAGGAGCGCGTCCTGTATACTGACACAGGTTGCAGTCTAACAATAGCTACTGTGTGAAAAACAAACAAGAGTATTGAAAGGAAAGAAAAAACTGCTAGTCGAAACTTTCAATGTAAAAACGCCTACAAAAGAAGGTAAACTACCAGAACTGATAGCCTCAGCCGAAAACACAAGTCATGATATAATCTGCCTACAAGAATACCGCGGTAAGAAGCGCGATTCATACATTCTGTGTAGACACAGAATAACATAACATAGGAGATTGGAGACTGCAGTAACCTAACCATGGTTACATGTTCAGCCTGGAAAATAGTATCAATTCAACTACTGGCGGAATTAGGATACTAGGTACTACCTACTACTAAATTCAAATTCATATATCGCACTAGCCCACACCGACATCTAAACGAATCATGATAGCAAATGTAAATGGAATCTAAAAACAACTATTACTGCATGTAATTACAGTCCAACAAATATAAGTGATATCGATGAAGCTGAAACTTTTTATGAACAACTATCAGCTATTACAAAGCAAATGCCGAAACACAATGTAGGCGATATAATCGTAGGCGTAGGACTAATCCTACACATGTAATCCTACACATACTCGCAGGCGATATGGATTCAAAGTCGCCCTCCATGAACAAATTAACGGAAGTGCTAGAAAAACAACTACACGGAAATTATACGCGAATGTTGAGAGCAGCACTAACAAGTCACGGAGAGACCACACGACCAACAGAGAACAATAAGGAAACCACCGTCTAATCTGTACATCGATAACACAACAAATATTACGTTTAAGTGGACACTGTTGGTGTGCAAAAGCTGAACTAGTAACTGATGTCCTCCTCTGGGAACCGAGTCATGGTAAACGTAGCCCAGCAAGACCAATTGGTATTAAGTAAAACATATATCGATGACTTAGTTGAGGACACAATTTGCTGACCAAATGAACTTCCAAGCCCGCTGGAAAACAGAGATGAGTGCAGGAGTAGATGTCACGTGCTGAACATGAAGCTGAACATGAACAGCATGAACATGAACAGCATGAACATGAACATGAACATGTAGCTCGACCTTTTAAAGTAAGGTAACTATAGTAGGATGAGTACATGTAAGCCTGCATATAGTCAGATGATGCACAATTATTGAATATATTCATATATGATTATATGATTATATATTTATATATATATATATATATATATATATATATATATATATATATAGTAATTGTATATAGTAAGTATGTATGTATATTTCGTATATCGTATCCTACAATAATAATATATGGTAATTGATTTATAATAAGTTCTATAATTAATATCGACTGCATATATATGGAGATCTATCAAAGCATCAAATATCCTCTATATCCTCTATATCCTGTAGCATATATGCTACAGGATGACTTAGATACGATATAACGTATATATACTATATATAGCCTATAGGCTATATGAATGACTCACCGATGAATCGTCATTGCAGCCTATACACTATAGGCTATACAAAGATTTTGCGAAGCAAAGATATAACACTCCCTATGCATGCAACGTAATTTAGTAATATCCCCAACCGCTGCTAGCAGTAGTATCGAAATCACTGAAATAGATTTAGGTTCGGCTCTGTTTGCATACAACAATGTTTTCATTGCTCTATTAAATTACATGCAATATAAATTAGCTTTTACTCACTAAATATATACTTATAGTATTTAAAACATACATATCATATTTGTTTGTTATATATTAGTAATGAACACTTAGTTGTCATCATATAAATATTAATTTAAAGCATATTATTTAACATTTTAAAAGTGTATAGTTAAATACGAATTTACATTATAAACAACGCATATTTCCTAAAAGTAACCCGCTATAGGTGGCACCAGGGTATTTTATATACAAATTCGAATTACACGATTTCGCGTAAGTGTTATATCTTTCCTTCGGAAAATCTTTGGGCTATATATAGATCATAGGCCATATCGATATAGTGATCACTACTTGTAAGTATCATGATAACCATCACTATACACTGCATACAAATAAAATAATTACATGGTATCATTCATATGTATATATTTATATATATATATATATATATATATATATATATATATATATATTATAAGCTGGATAGTAACACGTGTTGCTCCCCAGGTCATTATACAGGAAGATTGCTATCAGAGCTATTGTATTCACTTTTTAATATATATATATATATATATATAAGTATAATATTTCGTAATAAAATTATAGAAATGATCTAGTTTTAATATATTATAATAGTATTGTATATTACAAATTATAATTTGTAATAACCTAATAGCGATTGTGCACGTAGGTATACATATAATACACATGGTTTCATTGACTGGACATCGCGTACACATTCCCTTATTGTGGTTCCCAAAAACATCCATGCACCGCAAGGAATGGAGTGGCCTAGGTGAGAATAGTTTTCCATATATAGGGTGTAATTCCTAGAGTTTCCTAGACTGGAATCAACTTATGGGAAAGTGGACACCTAATACGGACACTTTAACAATAAATGATCTTAACATTTTATGACTCATTATTTTTATTCAAAAATTACAATATATTAATATTATATGATTATAGATATTATTGTGATTTTAAAATTTTATTTAATCTTTTAATTCCATAGATAACGTGGGTGTCCGTATTCGGTACCCATATCCGAATACGGACACTCTGTGTTATAATACGGACACCCTATATACCACTAGATAAACTATATATTATTGATGAATGAATCAGATAAATTATAATTACATTATTTATAATTAATTTTATGAATAATTTATGAATAATTTAATTAGTAAATCATTTATTTATTTTAATTATTTTTTTATTTAATAATACAATTTAAGTATCTAAATAATAACAAATTTAGATGTAGCTTTATTGGTGGTATTATATTATAACGCACGCGATTTTTATGAAAAACAGAATAGTTGAATGGTTAAAGGGTGTCCGTATTAAGGACTTATATGACCTCTAGATATATGCTTATAACTTAATGAATATTTGATAATAAATATAGAAATTATATATATAATTTTAGAATGCTTTATTTTTTAATAATATGTTGTTATCTTTTATATCGATATATTTTTCTATTCTTGAGAAGGTTTTAAGTTGAGATTTTTTTTCATAAATTTAAAAACGCAATAAAAAAATCAGTTAATGAATATATCAGCAATATTTGGATAATCAGAAAATAAAAAATACTTTTTTAGACTATTTATATAATTATGAATATTTTATTCATTAAACATTATTTTGTAGGATTTATGGTTTCTGAGATACCGAGAGTTAATAATACCGGTTACTTTCCCCTACTATAATAAAAGATTTTGCGAAGAATTTTCCTTAGAAAAATCTTTGCTATAGTGGAAGTCAAAACATACACACATATACACAAACATATACTTACATAGTTACTTAGTCCCGTGACGTCGAACATTGTAGGGGAGAACATTTCTTCTTCCGTAACACAACTTTTTCCATTCATCTCGATTCCATGGTTTTTCTAATAAATTACCTAAGGACAGATGTGTATATTCGGTTAGGTCGTTCATCCAGTTTCTCTTTGGGCGACCACTATTCCTCTTTCCTTCAACATATCCTTGCATTATTGTTTTGCATAAGTTGTCATGTCGACTTATGTGACCATAGAAACTGAGTTTTCTTTGTAAAACAATATCCAGAAGAGCCGTATTATGACCAATTCTCTTTTCGATTTCAGCTCGAATAAATATATATATATATATATATATATATATATACAAATATCCTATATAAATTATATATTATAATATTAAGTGACAACAAATGTTAGGAGAAAGATATATTACATTTATAATGCTAATTAAGATATATTTCATTTACAACTCTATATTTAGGGAATTAACAACATATATATTGTTATACATTATATATAATAAATAATACATAATCATATAACATATATAGTATAGGATAATTTTTAATAAGGTTGACTACTTTTAAAGTTTTTGATTTTTAAATTCTATAGAATATATATATCATCTTTTCTATTCCGTACAATATTTATTTGGTTGTTTAAAATTGTTTCGAATATCTTCTAAATATATTCATTCAACGATTACAATGCCGCAATTGTTACTTATCACACACCCACTTAACACACACCCACCACATCTATGTAAAGAAACAACTTACTTTATATCGATGACCCACCAAATATACACATACATACATACTCACATATACATACACACACAGACACACCCACATACATATATATATATATATATATATATACATATATTCTTACACATTACTTACATATTTACATTCTCACATATACTTCCAGTGGACATGCGTGCGTATGTGAGCATGTACTTACGACGTTGTACACACACACATAAATACACACATACATACACACATACACATACATATACATATACACATACCTATACGACCTCTACATTGAGCTCCTCTTCATCACCGATAAATAGCCCTTCCATTTCCACCATACTAGCCTTACTCAACACTGAACCCATTCACACCCATCCATCGAGCAACCGAGCATATTGTGGGTGCTAGCATCTATTTAATATATACCTAAATCCGCCCTATATTCTCATCATTTAATTACAATATCCTCAACACCGAAGCGTTCTCCTTGCCCTATTAGTATACTTCTTGACCTTTAACATCTCACTGTTCTACCACCCTCCCTCTAAATCTATATATATATATATATATATATATATATATATATATATATATAAATATATTGTTATTTTTATTTGGTGGAGTCATTTCATCCCATCCAGGAACTTATATGAAGATTTCACTTATAACCATGTGTATCTAATGTCACTTCGAAGCCGCTCCCATGTTAAGGATGATTAGCATATTTTATCATCCATGATTTTAACGAGAGCCGATTATTTATTTATACACAATTATATATGATCATTTCTAAATATTATTTTAAGACCTATTTTAATGGTCCGGATGAGGCTCAAACCCGTTTCATACTGCTTGTGTTTCTGACGCCTTAGCCAAATGAGGCACATATATGTGCTTATAGGCAGTTTTTAATATATATATATATATATATATATATATATATCCTACCACTATTTTGTGAATAATTCTTAAACTCTTAATGTATAACATGTATAAAGAAATGCATGTCTTCTAATATCACACTGGGTAATGTTAACATTATAGTCACCTCTCCCACTACCTATTCCTTCCTTCCTTCCTTCCTTCTTTCATCAACTTAACACAGCATATTCACTACTCACCCGATAACTCGACAATACTCGACTTGCTGATCTCTCTTGCTGATCCACCACTTATCAACTACAGTGCTCAGCATGCTCTCATTACATAAACGTGCACATCTATTCTGGGATCATTGCGCACCACTCTTAATTATTACCTCCCCCGAAGCAATTCACACATTTACCCTCCATCAATCATACCTCATTAATAGTATATACATTGTAACATTCATAATATGTCCTACTCTAGCCATACACTACACCATACTACCCTATCATAAACTATCGACTCGTATAGACGATATATGCACCAATAACTACTAAACAATCGTCTTATTCAAACCATATATATAGTATATATTTACGTTCTCTACACCCCCACAACATGGTGATTAGTTTATATATGACCCGTGAGGAATACATATACCCCATATCTTAATGGAACTCTCTCTCTCCATTACATACTATGACTCATCACTTACACACCAGTTTTCAAACATAGTGTCAACAATCCTTTTTACCGCATAAATGTCTATGTATTTAACGGTTGATTACTCCAGCAGAAGCAGTCCTTAAAACCAAACAAAGTAAATTAGTAAGTATACTTCATTAAATACATGTCATTTTATGTTATAACACACACACACATACACATACACACACTTACACACACATATATATATACTAGGTAGTTCCAAAGATCTTGCGAAGCAGTGGTTGTTGACCTTCGGTAAATATTTGGTAGTTCCTTTGTATATTGATAAATATTTCTATTGTAATGTAATACCAGGAATCTCCCCGGTATTACTAAATAACAATAACAAGTAGGTGTAACATATACAGTGTAATAACAGTTAATACAATGAGACCAGAAACAAGAAAAAATAAAATAAACATGGGATTAAATTTAATTTAATTACACATGTCAGATATACCTCCTATACCACGTGGTGACTTCAAGGGGGTGCGATCTAAATCAATGAATCAGCAACTATCAACCACCATCACTGCATTCTATTGTTATGTTATAATACGAACGGACAGTGTCCGACGGATATATACACACACACAAATATATGTATATATATATATATATATATATATATATGCATGTATGCGTATTTTAGCACGAAATAAGGTCAACAGTGAGATTATAAATATAACATTGAAACATAAACAATGAAAAATAGAAAAACAATCCTGATTACAAATAAATAATTAACATGGTAAATATTTATGGGAAATTGATAAATATTTATAATAACATATAATATAAATGTATATTAATAACACGTAGGGGAAAGATGGGTAATGTGGCCACAATAGTCGCCACTATAGGCATCTATAGACGTAGGTATTTCTATCTCATGAACTATAAGTCCAATCAAAAAAAAATATATACATAAAATATGCGCATTGGTAAGCATTGTTTAAATAAGTAAAAATAATTTGTATATCTATTAATAAAAAAAAATGATGTAAAAAATACAAAAAAATCGATTAACTTATTAAAAAAAATTATATAAAAGTTAAGTAAAACATATATTAAATCACTAATATATAATATAAATTGAAAATTAAAGTTGGATGTAAAATAACTATTTAATTACAACAAAATGTGTAAGCCATTTATTTAAGTGAGTAATATTTATTACTATCAGTGAAGGGCAGGATCGCGATCATTGATCGGCGATCCGATCCGGACACAAAGCTAGAGAGAAAGTTTTCTTTCTAGCTTTATGGATCCGGATCGGGATCGGGTCAGAAAGAGAGGATCGGGATTGGGATCTGCGATCCCGATCAAGATCCATAAAAAAGGATATTATATCTACCATTGCCTATACGATACTCTAATATTATTATATTTATTTATAAGAATATTAACAACATATTAGTATTATATTATATATTGATATATTGTAATGAAAAAATAATGTGTATTTATTTTGATATGATATGATTTTATTATATATTGGAGTAATATATTTAATATATTTATACAATTATATATATATATATATATATATATATATATATATACTATTTATATATATAACCATTTATATATATATAAATCAGATAATATAAATTAGTTATATATTTATTAGTTTCTAAATTAATATTTTATCTAGGTATTTTATCACCATATTGTTGTGACATACAGTCATTTACTGATGATATTTATTTTTCCATATTAATAACACAATTAGGGTTTAATGGTATACCTGGCCTATTAATGAATATAGTAATTTATAAAGTTAAAATTAAAAGCATTAATTTATCACAATTTCATGTGTTATTTAAGATTATACTTGATGTGACTACACTTTATATAAAGTAACGCCATCTAGTGGATACATGCCGCATTTTAAGGTGGCCATTACCAGCAATAGGTGGCCTCCATGGAGGGTAATGTGGCCACCTTAATAATTTCAATTAGATACGCTAAAATGAAAAAATGATTCGGCAGTCCTCTTATATATCATAAGATGTATCTATATTGAAAAAAATATCGAATTAGAACTAATATTTATAAAGTTATATAAAATTATCTAAAAGTGGCCACATTACCCATATTTCCCCTACAAAGAGATTACCAATCAAATTGTGTGAAAAGTCACAGAAAATAAAGTAAAGCTCTAATGTTTATGATATAATGATTAAATATGGACATTTTTATAAAGTAGTGGATTAGTAATTGTTGTGGACTAAGTTAGGCTGGCTAATAACAGTGATATAACTGAAGCAATGAGGGAAGGAGGGATATCCCTACATATGTAAGTAGGGAAGGATGGAATGAAGGAGGTATGGGATATATATAGTTCAATAGTTGCTGGCGAATTAAATGAATAAAGTTAAGTTTAGTTTAGATATGAATATATGCATAGCACATGTATTATAGCGATATGGAGTAGTGAAAATATGGTGACGAAGAGATGCATGTACATGTGTACAATGTATATTGTATACGTGTACACTTCATATATCTATTAATAGATAACGAGATCGGTGGTAATTGAAGAGTATGAGATTACACATATATAGTGTGTACACTTGTAGACAGTACATTAGACCACATAGAGTATGATAAAAAACTGGCCCATATTCGGTACATACCTTTATTATTAGTATCAATAGTGATATGATTATGTGAAGAAAAGATATATGTGTATCCTGTATCTATTTATGTGAAACATATGTTAATGCTGAATAGTAAACATAGGCGGCAATACTATCGTTTTAAATAATTTCAATAGAAAATTGTCAAAGTATTGTTACATAATACTTTAGAATGTTACAAAATATTTTACATTGAAAATGGATTTATTGATTTATTAAATATGGCTGTATATTTTTAGAATAATGTTATATTCTTAAAACAAACACTATGAATTAAATATTTATTGTATTCAAAAATGTACATATATTTTCATTTATAATAATAATATATTGACATGTTAAACTTACATCTAAACCTAACTTTAGTCGTGTAATTCACCATCAACAATTGAACTATTTCCTTCCTTACTTGGCTACCTCACTTCCCTCCTTCTTTCTCTACTTCCCTCCTTATTTCCATTATATCACCTGTTAGCTCACACCAATCACAAATCCACCAATTTATATAAATAGCATATTTATTAATTCTATCATAAACATTAGATACTCTATTTTCTGTGAATTAAATAATTCACAGAATTTGATTTGTAATCTCTTCATACAGGTTAATAGACATGTATCTTATTTATTTTATAATCAATGATAATTATTTATTTTTCATTGTTTATATTTCTATGTTATTGTTATAATCCATTATAATTGATAATCTCATTGTTGACTTGTTATGCTAACATAAACATACATGTATATACATGTATATATATATATATATATATATATATATATATATATATACATGCTTATTGATTTTTATTTTAGAAAATAAATAATCTAAATTATAATTATATTTGCTAAACTATAACATGCACCTTTGAAATAAGGGTTACTATACCATATGTCAATTTACAGATACTGTAAAAAACAATAAAAAAATAAAATAAAATATATATGAAATATTGTTTGATAAATATACACAGAATTGAAATATTTGAAAAATTCGTTAGTAGATCTAAATAATTGATAATTCATAACATTGTAATCTGTAATAGTTATTATTTTAAAAATATTATTAATAGTGAGGTTAAAATTTCATAAATATTATTATTTTTATAGTAAATTATTAAAGTAATTAAAAATAAATTATAATTAGTATAACAAATATGTCTATATATAAAAAAAATATTTTTTTTATTTCATATAATGTAAAATCATATTTAAAATAATGTGTGAACAAATTAAAAACATTATAGAATGCATACTAATTAAATTAGTTAATATACATAAAGTTATTATTAAATTACCAACATATCTGTATCTTTTAGATGTCTGAATTCATACCCTCAATTTTGCCATTCTCAATATATAATATATCTACAATGTAGATTCTACATACACATTTATAATTAAATATTATAGTATTTATTAAATATCAATAAATTAAAAATATTAAATAAATCTGAAATTAATTCATAAATAATTAAATAAACTATATATATATATTTATTATAAAAAATATAAAACATTAAAATATACTAAAATAAATAAATATATGATATACAATTTATACACAAGTAGAATCATTTTCTATAAATCATAATTACAATTACACTAGTTAATATTAATAAATACATTTGAATAATATTGATTACATTAAATTACTATATATATATATTGTAAAATATTCTATTATGAATTGAATAAGAATATTATAAAATAATAATATATAACTAATAAGCCATGCAAACACAATCAGATTACGTACTACTCCCAAATAGTAGTACAAAAATAAGGTTATGGACTATGTGGAGATGCGGCTTGCCACCGCAATAATGTAGTTAACATTTACATAAATATGGTTACGTGTACAACATGGTGTATATATACGATGGTAATAATTCTATTATGGTTGCCACCTATAGTACAGAAATCCCGATTTAATCTTGCTCTCCCAATGTAGTTAAACACTTTAACTTTAAAGTAAGTTAAAAAAGTTACTTTAATCTTGCTCTTCCATATCGTCGTACTAAGTACGTAAATCCGTTTCTGTACCAGTACTTGACCTTATTCGTTAGGTCGGCAAACTACAAATAAATAAATTCTGAAACATAAAATTAAATATGCATATCGTCGGCGAAAGAATTGCGCTGAATGCGATGGTGATGTCTGAAGTGAGTGGAATCTTCGGCAAAGTTGATAGGCTCCACGAAGTTTGAATAATTGTTACGACCAAAGGTGCTGCCATGTCCAGTTGTAGAAGACTGTTATAGATGTTAATAGATTAGGCGAAATATACCTAACTGGCATTATGTTTATTTGTTAGATTGAAAGGTTTGATGTAAATATATATAATTTTCGAATTAGTTAATTTTTAATATAGTTAGTTTTATATGATTAATTTTAATATATTTCATAGTTGATGTTGGTTATCATTTAAATTATTACAAATTTCTTATAAATATTAAATTCTTATTGAAATAGTTTATAATTTATAAATAATCACATTTATCGAATATTATCAAATTAAAACAAAGTATAAATCTTTATAAATTAAATAATAAACAATTAAATATAATATAATAATAATATAATTATTTATAAAATATTTTTGTAATAATATTCATTATTCTATTAGTTTGCATATATGTTCGACTAGGGGCAGCAGTAATAGAAGCAGCAGCAGCAGCATCAGCAGCAGTAGTAGAAGCAGTAGCAGCAGTGGCAGCGGTAGGTAGGCACTGTTACTAACGTAATACTGCGGATCGTTAGCGTGCCGTGTCCTATTGCGCCGATGTCTCTTTCTAGCGTTGCGAGTCCTCTGGTTACCTTGGTTACCCTGGTTACCGCCGCGATGATTCAGATGAGAGTGACGATGACTACTACTACTACGATGAGGCTGATGCTGCTGCTGGTGTTGGTGCTGCCTCTGGTGTTGGTGGTTGCCGTGGTTACTGTAAGAGTCGACGAAATCATCTTCCGGATCGTCGCCGTCTTTAATACGTACACTATTCCTCTCGTAAGATGACGATGTCTTCAGTGCCTGGATTAGGTCGTCCAAATCTCTCGACGCTGAATTATGAAATAAACACATATATATATATATACTGGAGTGAATGAATTAGATTAAAAAGTTATTAAACTCTATATTATAATAGATAATATATTGAGATAAAATCTTATCCAATTAAATATATTATTTTAATATTTTCACATCTTAGTGATTTCTCTTTATACTAATGTTACAATAATTGTGATATAAGTTGGTTACACATATCTCCAGCCATCATTATCAGTATTAAATAAGGTGTTAAACTGACAGTTTTAACGTAAAGTTATAATGTAGTGGTGACGAATAGAAAAACCTGTAACTGAAGTTTTATTATTAAAGTGATTCAGAGTGTAGTAATTCGGAGGTGCCGGTTGTTGATGTTGATGTTGTTGTTGATGTTGTTGTTGATGTTGTTGTTGTTGATGTAGCTGTTTGTTGTCGGTTATCTTGTAAGCGTCGTGTTCGTTAGCGGCGGCGGCTTGTCGTCTGCTTCGTCTCACTCGTATTCTATTCCTCGCCAACGAGTTCACTAGATCAACGCTGGCGTCGTATTCCACAGAGGTCAGAGGTCGAATGTTACCGGAAAGGTCGTCGTCGTCGTCGTCATCGTCGTGGCCGCGCTGGTTTACGTCGATAGCGATAGTGACGGGAGCGACACCCCCACCGATATCACTGCTACCCGTTACCCCGTTGGAGAGCTCCGCGCATCTCGATCCCGTATCGCCATTGACGATGTACGATGACTTCAGGATGATTCTCTCTACGGGAACGCACGGCAACCTCATCACTAGATAGACGAATAATGCGTAAACGCCCTGTAACGATAGGTCGGTAATAATTAATATTATTATTAAAAATTAATTATTCTGGAAAAAAAGTAAATATTATATTAATAACTATTGGTAAACATGTATTTATAAATTTAGTATGCTCTATGATTAAATATTGATTTACATAATTACTGGGATTTATATTTATGTAAGTAGTAGTATTAAGGTTATATTTTATAAGTATGATTATAAAAGTTTATGAAATATGATTAAATGATAAATTATTATAAACTGAGAAAATATAATGGATGAATATATTAAATTTAAGAAATTATTTGTATTCATATACACATATAAAACTATTATTAAGTTAGATATATTAGATAGTTAATATCATATTAAATTACCTATATATTATAGATAAATTTACAAATTTTAGTTATATTTTTCTAGCTGAAATTCCGACAAGATTATAAACCCATCATTATTTATAATTAGTTGTATACACTAATTATTGGTGCACTACTAGTGCACTACATTTTTCATAATGAAGAACATTAATTTAAGTGGGAAACAATTATATAATAAGTATTAAATTAATGATTAACCATAATACTACTATAATAATGTCACATGACAGGTTATCGAGTACTATGCTTACGCTGCGATAACGAGTGACTAGCCATGATTAGGTTGCAGAGAACAAACAGAATCAACATCCACAACTTGGAATAGATCATATGTAGACACGCCCATAATATCGTTATACAAAGAATGATCCAAAAGAACAGCAAAGCTTTGATCTCTGAAAAGTGTGACGATAAATAATATACGCGTACATTATCATGTCATACATCGATATATAATAAATATACAAACTAAATTAATATGTTGTCCCGACATTTCTCAATCATCATATAATGAATATATTCTCATAACAAAATATAACATAACGAATGATTATTATTTAACTACCGCTGCTACCACCACCGCTACCCTACTCTAAGTCGTGTTTTAATAAAATACGCTACAATTACGATTACGATATAGGATATAAATAAATAACGTAATATTAATCATAATTCGATGAATGGCGAAATGCAGCTCGGCCCAATTCTTTAGGGGCGGGTGGGCGGGGTAGTAGTGTTTTTACTATTTTTACCATTTACTCTTCGTATTAATTATATCTATATATAGGTCAGCTCTCGTGTCCTCGATGCACACACACGACCTGCCTATTGTTAGCAACACCACATTGGCTGGGGCGCGAGCGTGCGCGTGTACCGACCGAAGCGATTGCTGCGCCCGCGGTAGACATCGTCGTAGGTTTGCCACTGAAGAGGTATCTGATAGATCTGTACGAAGATCACGGCCACCACTATGACGCAGAGGGCGGTAGGGGTCACGATACCGCACAGCGCCGAGTAGACGTTCGCGAAGAAACATCTGTAACCATGGCCATGGGTATTAGTGGACGGAGACTACCCTCTTTAGGTGTATAGATAACTTGTGTGTGTATAGATTACTTGTGTGTATATATTACGAGATAATATCTAGTGCTCTCCTTAGAGCAGAAATTGTTTGCTTTTCTGTAATCAATAAACTATCTTCATTTCATTTTCATTTTTATTTGATATCATATACTACTTATAGTAGATTATAGTCGCCTATAGTACTATGCACTAGCTCTCAACTATATACATAGAACTCGCACTTACATTATATATAACATATAATTGTATTTACACAATTTCAGCCACACTTTCACATCGAAATACAACAATACCGCTGATAATCATACCACTACATAGCACCACCTCACAATGCCCCTCACTGCCCCTCACTATACACTTACTACTAGCTATTATGCTACGTTATCTTACATAACTTATACATTACTTCGTAAGACTTCATACGAATTGTCGATATATAAGTTTATATTATTTTACAGCACTTTTCAACATATTTATTTATTCGATATTATATTTATTCTTCGTTTATACGATAGTCGTATGATGAAATAATGAAACATGACAGTTTGATACGCGCGAAGATATATGGATGAAAGCGACTAACATATCTTTATTACCGGTTACATCGTTGAAGATCATCGAAGGTGACATGTTATCGCTGAACTTGAATATACAGTAGGCGATCGTGTAGTGCGAAGATACTATCAGACCCGGTAGACCTAGTCATGTGACCAGAATACACGTTAGATAATGATTGTTCGGCATGCATAAACCAAGGCGTTTTTTTATTAATTATAAACCTAATGTTAATTTTTGTACCACGTCGTTTTGGGTATCAATTTATATCTATTTTTTCTTCATTATTTTGTTTATATATTTATTTTTTGTTTACCTAATAAACTATATTATTATTTTAAGTAGCTAATGAATCGAATCACTCCGTATCATGTTGTTATACTAAACATACATGTTCATATTGTTTAATTATATCGATTGCTCTATAGCCGTGATTTAATAAATCGACATAAGATGTAATATCACGCTATCTCCGAGCTTCGTGAATATGTTAAACTAGGGCAAAGGCGACGATAGGTTGCATATTAACATACAGTGAAGGATATCACTAATAGTCACTCCTCGCATATTAGGAGTAATCTTAAATATTATTATAATTTATATTAATTTAATAATTAATTATTTATCAATTATGCAGTTATTATATTACCAATGGGTATATAAACGTATTAGAATTGATCGATTATAATATAACTATAATAACGCGGACTATTAGCAATATAATAAAAATGTAACCCCATCCGATGACTAGATAGATGAAATATTTGCGAGAAGTGTGTTCATCGTTCAAAATAAGAATTTTCCAAAAATTAATCGCCTGCGATGAGAACAGTTGAATAAACTGGTGTCGGATAGCGACTACGGGGTTACGGGTGTCTTACCTGTACCATCATCAGCGTGAACTGCGAGATGAAGAAATAATGCAACGCTAAAGACATGATAACGCACGGGTAGTTTTCACTCGCTGACAGAAGAAGTTCGTTGGGGCTCATGTAGGCGTCGATTACATAACATAACTACGGGTGAGATTGTGTGAGATACGGCGAGATTACGCGTGATTATATGAGGCTATTGGGAATTATGAGAGATTAAGGTTCTATTTAATACCATTTTAAAAACTTAGGTGTTTTTTAAATTTTGGATACATATTGAACATATTCATTCCAATTGATTTGTCCAAGATAAATTTATTCATAAAATATCAGTATTTAATATATTTTCTTACTATTCAATTTTATTATTAGATAGTGCTAGTATTTTATTATATTAGTTAGAAAACGTATTACACCTTGCTGAATATCTGAGTTCTACCAAAACTCGATTAATAAGTTATTTACAAAGTGAAAAGATTTAAAAAATTACTAATAGTGATAATAAATATGAAAATAAAAATGACCTATGATAATATAACTGACATATGATAATATAACTGACATATTATAATATAACTGACATATGATAATATATTTACTATGTATGGAAACACACCTGACATATGACAATCGCGAATAACATATGAATGAAGAGATTCGCAGAAAACTTTGCTTTGAAGTCAAAGAAATGATGACTTATGATGACGCTCGTAAGACAAATCTGAAGGTCAAACAACATATATTATTATACATGATTATTTATATATTGAGAATTATTCAATAATATATTAGAAAATATAAATTAAAATACATTACCATTGTTATTATACTGGCGATGTGAAACCAGATTGGATAACCGATTAATTCCGCTCGTTTTCTATTCGTCAAAACCTGTATATATATAGGATATAGTACAAGTATATATTACATGATATAATATTTAATGGATAACATTTATAACATTAGCAGTGTATAATTAGTAGCTTGTTTTCCTATATTTATACACTATACAATGTTACCAATTATATGCTATTCATCACACATTCATGTATAATAACAAACACTATAGTTTAATAATTTTATTAATCACAACTAACATAAGAATTGCCTATTAACTATAAGTATATAGCACGTGTTTGGCAGTATGGCATAGGTAAACAATGACTTGTGATGTTTATTTAGTTTACAAATGTATATATATATGGTACCCACTATTAATTTTATAATAGGCACATTTTATTTATGAATATATTAGGTAGGCTTCGTATATATGTTTTCGTTTTACAAGTAAAATAACCATATATGATTATACATCATATAGAATCTTGGATTTATACATATATTAAATATGCAAGCATATAAATTTCTATGTGAGATATTCATATGTTCATTATCGAAGTATATCAGCTTTCAAATAATTGAGCCACCAAGTCCAATACCCTGGGATACCCTGGGATGCATAAATAACGGAAACTCTGGTAATATTTTATTCTATTATTACAAATGCTACCATACACACTGAATATAATTATCACCCCATATATATATAATGGATAACACATATAATATGTGATACTATAGGTACAGTATTATATACCATACTAAGTGCACTAACACACACTCACACACACACACACACGCACACACACAACACCCACACACACACACACACACACACACACACACACACTCACCGCGTAGTGACTCATGTGAAGACATTCGCAGTCGACGTATCTGACGACCCCCAACACGTGACGATTAGTAACGCGACAGGTGCCGTCTTCGCTGGTCCACTGTTCTGTGTTCTCGTTGTAGTAGACACATCTGTAGCGGTGGTGTAGGAGGGGGGTGAACATGGGGGTGGAGCTGAGTTCACACCTCACTGCGATCAACGGCACCCTGATCGACGTACGTGTCTTTCACATTATTATCATTTTCGTCACATTACTTGCCCGATATTTAGTAAATGTATTGAAAATGAAAAATGTGAAGCAGTTGATATCTGGTTATAAACCCGATGTTGTGGTATGCACCAGGTTTTACACTAAATCACTGGGTGAAAGAAATGCGAGTTAACTTTAGAGAGTATAGAACGCATAATTACTAATTATATGCGCGTATGAATGAATTTAGGGTGTCGTAATAGTGATACAGTATAACTACAGGTGCATGAAAGGCTTATTATATAATATTGACTATAATGTATTAGTTATAAATTATTGCGATACTGAATAATAAGATAAAACACGCTTATAGATAGGTAACTGAAGACTTATTTATTGAAAATTTGTTATTGAAGATTTGATGCCGTTAATAGTTGATATCTAAAGCGTTAGTGGCGGGTATTAATGAATGTATCACGCATGCGAGTGTGTGTTAAGATAAGGTTTAAGACTAACTCTGCATGGCGTGAGGTTATCAGAGACGTGTGAATTCTGAACTTTGTAGGTTCCGATAGAGATCTATCTTCAACGAATCTAACTTTCACTGTGAACATCTACACAAATAGTAATTATATATATATATATATATCATACAAGTTAGATAACCGTTATAAACTAGGTGAAACCTTATTAGACATGAGTTTCGAGCTTTTAGAATTCACAAACCAGCGATCACTGAAATATTGAATAAATGCAATCGGGAAACACTGAAATGAATACAGAATTATCATGGATAAATGTTTAATGATAAAAATGAAAGTAATTAGATATATTGCATAGAGTGCGAGTACTTTATTCATGTACTATATCGTGTAAACAGATGTGATTGTAACTCATGCAAGTGATGAAACCTTAGGTGTGTTTGCATTCTTGCCGTAATCTTGAACTGATAGAAGTTTAGTGGGTACGATTATGTAGTCTGCATCTCTGTAGACATTATCGTATTGTAGTCATTACATATTGCGTGGATTATCCAAGATGGGATAAATTAAAAAACAACATTTATAATGAAATTAATAATTAATTTTAAATTAAAATTATTTTATTTGGCAATACATTTTCATATATATTTATAATTTAATAATAATAGAATATTTCACTTATAATCGTTTACAATAAATTATAATATAATTATAAACAATTTGTATTCAAATTATTATGGTTATTAAATTATTAATTCTAATGCTTTTTTATATCATACTCTCCGATTAATCATGACATAATGTATGTATAAATATAGTCATGGCATACATATTTATGAATATATTAATTAGATAAACTTAAATTTATTTTATTATTTAAACAAAATGTAATATAAAACTTATAATCATAATTGTTATAATAAAATGTTGAATATCATCATTAACAATTATCATTCACAAGATAAATCGTATAATAAGTATTGACATCATTGCAATAATTAAACATTTCAGTATTTGCCTGTTAGTATTGAATATATTTTTTGCATTTAAATTATTTATATTTACATTATTTAACTAATGATAATCTAACTAACGATACTAACTAATCATAGCACTAACTTTGCACGATATTTAAATCCGTTGATAAACTCTGGATACCATTTTGCAACTCCAAATCTTATATTTTCACATTCATCTATATTCTTTCTATGGTGTATGCATAGTTTAAGATATATAGTTACAGATATATAATTATATATATATATTATATATATATATATATATATATATATATATATATATATATATATATATTTATCGTTTAGTCTCATAATTAATTTGATATATTACCAATTAGAGATATTACTAATTGAGATTTACCAGTTTATGACAACTAACTTGAAATTTTAATTTTATATATTTTATACAGTTATTTAGACTCTACATCTATGTTATAGAATATCAGATATCTAGTTAACTAAAAGTGTACGTGTTTCTAGTAGACGTTACAGGAGCTGGACTTATCGTAGAAGATATTAAGTTGTACATTATAAAAATGAACTTACTTTGTATGCAGATATATGCAGAATATATTTAGAATATTCAAATATATAATATACATAATATATATATATATATATATATATATATATAAAGTGGTTTATTATTATTATTATAACAAAATATATAATAAGTATTAAATAAATGTCTTAAATTCTTAATTATAACAATTTTATTATTTTATGTATTTTATTAAGCATTATTTTTTATATTTTATAATTTATATAGATTATTTTGATTATTATAGATCATTATTATAATATGTATAGAATATTAATTATTATTTTTCAATCTAACATCTCACTGGGAAGACTGCATTTTTCATTCAAATAGAGGAATACAAATTTTTCGAGAAGTTGGGAGAATTTCCAGTGACCTTGAGTTTTATCAGTACGATCTTTGCCGTTTAAAGAACAAAAAATTGAAAGTAAATTTGAACGAGTACCAGCCATGATACTAAGAATTTCGAGAATATGATTTATATTAATTTCTTATATTAATTATATAAATTTTAAAGCGTATTTAATAAAAGAAATAAATATACATATATATATATAATATTAATAAGGTTAATATGTTAAAACTAAATCCTATTTATTCTGACTTTGTATGTTCCGCAACAGAAATGATCTTCTCGATGATGTTGTACGTAATCTTCACTTGATCGGTAGACAACTCTTTATTCACTTCACTTCGTAGTTTCGTAATGATACTGTTAATAGTTATACACATGGTTGATTAGGTACGGGGGGTTACACATGATATGTAATCACTATGGTTACTAAGGGGTGAGACAAAGTTGTTCTTTCAGTCTAACTTTAATGTATTATTGTTATTGTTATTGTTATTTTGGTGGAGTAATTTCATCCCATCCAGGAACTTAGATGAAGTTTTCACTTATAACCATATATGTATCTAATGTCCCTTCGAAGCGGCTCTCATGTTAAGGCATCAATGGTTTTAACGAGAGCCTATCATTTATTTATACACAATTATATATGATAATTTCTAAATATTATTTTAAGACCTCTTTTAATGGTCCGGACGAGGCTCGAACCCACGACCTACTGCTTGTGTGTCTGACGCTTTAGCCAACTGAGCCACACAGGCAGTTATATATATTAGCATAGATTAACCTCTCGATAGACTTATTTCTCATCACCGCTTCCGACCATAAGTTCCAAATGCCGAGATCATTCTCATCACTAATGGTTATCTTGGAAACGTGCTGCCCTATTCTGTAAACAAATAACGTTCATTCACCTCATATTAAACTAATTTGAAATGTATTAAAAATTGTAATGATTTCGAACAGGAAATATATAACTTATAATACCCGTATCTTTAGTAATGTGTAATTATGATAATAGATATACATACTCACCGTGTATTCACTGTGTCTTGGTAAAGAATTACTTTAAATTGTTTAGGAAAATTAGAATTTGATGAAGTTGCTGGATTTCTCTTAATCGTAAAGTGAGCCTCATTCTGGAAATATCAGATAAAATTATATGATATATATACATATATATATATATATATATTTGGCATGGAATATATTCATATTATTATATACACTATACGAAAAAATACGAGTTAAATTTATTTTTGATATTTTTAAATTATTTTACTTAAAATCCTTATTTTATTAAAAAAATGTTTGCTAATAATAAAAATATATTTTATTTTAGATTATTATATATTTCATAAAATTTCTATAATCAAAGATATATGAATAAAATCGTGATGTACTTCTTCAATGAACGCTAGTGTCGTAGGGGAGGTGCTATTAAAGGTGCTATTAAAAGTGCTATTAACGAACCATGCCGGAGAGGAAGTTTAGCGTTCCGCTCTGAGCCGGGTAATCGAAACCATCGACGGCGGGAACAATGGTAACTCCCGCGGCATCGAGAGACGCCACTAACGACTCCGTACGGTACTTTATCACAGAGTTCAGCTTCAGGTAGCCCAGACGACGCACTCGCAACCGCTTCTCTACGGTCAACGGAGATATGTAGACGTGTCTGTGTACGAGTTAGAGGTCACCATTACACACACGTGTGTGTTAGAGGTCACCATTACATGCGTGTGTTAGAGGTCACCATTACATACGCGTGTGTTAGAGGTCACCATTACACACACGTGTGTGTTAGAGGTCACCATTACATGCGTGTGTTAGAGGTCACCATTACATACGCGTGTGTTAGAGGTCACCATTACACACTCGTGTGTGCTACAGCTTTACAGAATGTATGTGACATATATATGACATATATATAAATTAATTTTGAGAAATAGGATATATATTTTGAATACAAACCTTAACATATGTGATACTCTAAATAGACCATATTAATATTATATATATATATATATATATATATATATATATATATATATATATATATATATATATATATATATATATATATATATATAGATATACATTTATAATGTATAATAATATTATTAGTTTGAATACACATTAATTTAAGACATTTAGAAATAATACATTTAACAACAAATTTATGCTAACTTAGATTCATCGGAGAATTCAACCAATCCAATTGGATAGTCACTGTCACTCATTGTGACTCGAGAAAACTGATTGGATGGATCAATTCTAGCTCCTGAGTTAACATCAGTTAACATGATGTAAAAGTCAGTCTTATTTTCCGGCTTCTAAAATTGTAATATAGGAATCTTTATCATAAAATGTTCATTAAATTCAAAATAAATCATTTAGATTTCTAAATATCCACTAATTGATCAATAAATTGATCACTTACTTACATTTAATTGGAACATTATAGTCTATAATTGGTTTTCCAATTTAATGTTAAATAATATATTGAGTTTTAATTCCAGATCTGTTATTCCAGATATTAAGAAATATATATAAGAAAATATTTGTTCTGAACATTTTTATAAATATACAATGGAATAATAATTCAATCTATAAAAATTGAATGTACACTTTTTTAAATAAAATTTAAGGAGAGAATATATGGAATATATATTTATATATATATATATATAATAAGGCAAATAATAAATATTAGTAGTAATACATACGGTATCGTCTAGAAGTGAGATATTGAAGTGGCATAAAGTCTTATGAGCAGGACACACTATGCCATCAGTGACTCGCGTTAGTTGTTCCGTCAAGTCTAATTGTGGTGAAGCTATCCTCAGATCTGTTGGAGATATCACAGCCTTCCAGAACAACTATGGGTTATAATATGTTATTATTATGTTATATATATATATTTAATTATATACTGTATTTTTTATATATTTAAAAAATATTTGACCATTAATTTAAATTTATATTTCATATTTAAAAAACATATCGTTAATTTGTATTTTAGAAATATTTATATAAATAGAATTTTATTAGGATTGATAACAATCGTTGATATTCTGTCATAACTTTATTTTGTATCTTACATTATTATCGTATAAAAAATTAGGTAATTTATTTTTAGATTTATATTTTTATAATATGTATGTATAACTTATTTATGTATATATAAAATGAATGAATTGATTAAACAATCGCAGAATATTATTACAATATTGAAATTAGCTATAATATAATAAACATAGTTGATGTTGATATTATAGACTAATATGTAGTAATACATACACGAAATAAGCTAAAGTATACATATAATAATTATTCTAAATATTATGAAATGATCTATTTGAATGTGATTCTATGGACGTTAAAATAATAGATTTAAATATCATAGCCACGACTATGGCCACCAATAAGTACCGTGAGCTCATCGAACGTTGCATTATGACGTTCGAGTGTGAACAGAGCAGCTGCGTTAGCATCTTCATCGACTGTCACGTGACTTGAATTAAGACGATAGAAACCTATGTCTCCATTCCATACGTCGTTGCGTAGAATCTCTAACTTTAGATATCCCTATTAATCGATTATTGATTATAATAATTATTAGTAAATACATTGGTTATTTATTATTTATATAGTATATTATATTGAATAATATATATATATTTATATATATATACGTATTATCTGTTTATTTTAAACGATTATGATTTAAATAATCACCTCAAGGTTTATTAAATATATTATAAATCTTATCTGAATATTTAATGTAGCATATTATAATAAAATAATATTAATTAAAAATTCGCGATATGCTACATATATAATTATTCTAATCAAGAATGGAATCTACTAAAGTATGTTTAGTGTACCGTCGCATGTAGACATTATATCACACCTGTAATACTTCGTCCCCAATTTGTACACCTTCGGTTAATGATTCGATGAAGATAAACATTTCTTCATCGAATTCGGCCAATATATCGTCCAGTATTAAAATCTTGATTTCCTTTTCGTATTCCATATTCTGTTTTATTTAAGAGATTTAAATTCTCGTAAAATGAAATATTTCATATGGATAAATAGAAATTATAATGCAGTATATATATATATATATATATATATATATTTATATATATATATATATTTAAATTTATTACAAACAAATAAGATATTTCATTTCAATAATTGTTTATTTAGTGAACAAATTATGAGACTTCACATAAAGAAATCTTCACTATTATCTTATGTTAGATTTGTGATCAATTATTATTGATTCTTTTTTCATGTTTAATAAGAAATAAATATTTCAATAAAATGGACAACATTAATTATCACTATTATATTGTTTGGAATCCTTATATCAAATTATAGCACAGATAAATGTTATGAATCCAGGAGTGTTTTCTTCTAAATATTATTATTTTATAATATTATATATATAGAAATGTAATAAATATACATTTTTATTACTATTATGAAATTGATTTCTGAAAAAAATTAATTAAAAATAAAATAAATTGTAAATGAATATATGATACAAAAATAAATAATAATAAATGGTAAATAATATTGCGTTAAAGTTGAAGTGCATAATATTAATAATATAGTATAATAAATATGTGACTCAAATAAACATTGTACGAATCCTATAAATCATTTTAAAATCTATGCATATATCGAGACAACTAAATTAATACATAATTTGGGCTGAAGGGTAAATTAAGGAATACCACATAAATCTAACAATAATTATCATTTATTTCGATGAAATTTTAATAAATTATTAATATGTTTATATTATATATTATATTATTAAATTATATATTATATTTTATTTTTTTATTTTGAAATTGACTCATATATATATATATATATATATATATTTTTTTATTTTGAAATTGACTCATATATATATATATATATATATATATTTGTTATTTTTTTTCACAGTATATATATATATATATATACTTATTATATATTGTTGAGTTAATAACTATAATAAATAGTTATAATATTGAAATAAACTAATCAGCCGACAAATCACCACAACTCCGGTGTCTACCGACGTGATACAACAAGAACCTGAAATGTAACGACTCTATCGATGAGCTGGTAATCGTAGCCCGCGAAGGCTGTACTGCTTCTGTTTCTGGCTGCAAGAGCTGCTCGTAAGTCTGCGCTTAGAGGTGGCAGCGCCGGGTCTCGATGCCAGGTCTCTCCTCCTCCGATAGACCTCACTCGCACGGATATCTCACCGAAATGTCCACCTAGCGACGGTGTACGTTGAAGTATACGTAAAGGGCAGTGTATTCGTTACTAAAGATCTGACTATCTACCCATACCCCCCATTAACACTACGTAACTAGACTGCGACGAGGTAAGATGATATCATCGCTACACGAGTATGTATTCTATTGAATTATCTCGATGAGACGGAGCTTCGATAACGCGGCGACTTTCGCGTCGACGGTACGTAATTATATATAATATATATTATAATAGTGGCGTGTGATTGCGCGCGTCAACGAAGGATTAAACTGCTCTTTTATTAACATAACTGGTCTCTATCGTACGGGTACCCTATACCCCCTATTCCCCCTATACCCCCTATTCCCCCTATACCCCCTATACCCCCTATACCCCCTATCCCCCCATACCCCCTATACCCCCTATACCCCCCATACCGTTTCTCTTCACGTAGATACCAGTAGACGAGGGTTCGACTAGAGGTGGCATCACGCGAGACGTAGAGAAGCCTACGATACCGAGAGCGTCGCTGCTCATGTCGATAGTGATCGCACTGGTACGGTGTACGGTACTGATACGTGGTGACAGGTCTGTGTGTGGGCAGCGGTGGGGTGAAGTTAGTGTGGTGAACATAGTCAGTCTGAAGTGATTACATGAATGATTATTTATATTATTTATTATTTATATTATATTATTAAATATATTATTTCATTATAATGGAGAATGGAGGATGGATGGTACTAAAGGTATGAGTGATGTTAACACGGGTCGCAGTTGATGACGCTAATCCCGTTTATAACATATCTAATGATGTATGTGAAGTAATGCGCGGCGTCGATAATGCATACATAATATATCACCGTATCGAATACATATAACATGAATATGAATTTAATGCTATTTTTTATTTATAAATATAATGAATATTCAAAAAGAGCATAGTATATTTATTAATATATATTAAATCGATAATGTTATATATATGTTTATAAACTACGACCTTGTTCGGAATCGGATGGTAATAAGATCACAGAGGTTAAGTTAACGTAAAACTGTTCATCTTTCTCGGCCAAATCATCTCCTTTAATCTGAAACAAAGTAAACATATTATATAGAGTATTTTATTATTATTGGAAAATGTTATTTCGTTAATATATTATCTTTATTATTATTTTCTCCATGCACGAGAGAAGAGGACATGACCTATTTTTAGTGCTGATAAATCATTATTCATCATCACTATTACTCATCATCATCTAACCGTTATGTAAATACGCGAAGTAGTTTGACCTTCATCGAAAACAATGGCGGCATCGGTGACCTTCATGTAATCTAAATCTTGTTTTGCGGTGCCGTCGAACGTCGAATAACGTAATTGGACACGATTTAAAGTTCCGTATTCCCTAACAATAGTCAACTCAATCTATAATAATTAGTATCATTTAATAATGAAAAGTAATGAATATACATAAATTTTTTATGAATACATATTCAAGATTATCTAATACACTATTAAACCTCGGCAATACTATTATTTTACACACATATATACATATATATATATATATATATATATATATATATATATATATATTAGCGTATATTTACATCTAACCACTCTATTATTATTTACGAATTCTTCGACCGTCACTGTCAGTGATTTCGCATCGAAACCAAACACTCCGGAAGGTTCTATCGTGCAATAATCGTAGAACCGGATGAGACGAACTCCACCTCCGACAGTTGAACTAATCGACGGTAGAATTTGCAACGACGCGATCTCCTTATCGTGACGTCTGCCCAATAACTGTAACATATAGCCACAATCATTGTACAATTTAACATAGCATATCTACATTTTTATACATTATCTACTTATAAGTTATTATCTACAAGACTTCGGTGATGAAAAATCAAATGTACGTGTTATCTATTTATTGTATATCTAATACAAGTAAACTTTTACCTTACATTTAATAGGTAAAAAATTCTAAACTAAAACTCTACTGTTCTTAGATATAAAACAAATGGATAACGTAAAGCTGTGATGTGTTCGCAGCATCGCAGCCCCATAGCCTTATAGAACCCTATAGCCCTAGAGACGATAGCTCGGTTGACATGCACTAGAACGAGAGGACCGTACCTGTATTACGAAGCTGGCAGTGTTGACGTTAGTTACCATGGTTACGTAGCCACTCGACGGAATCATCGACGATAGACGGAACTCATTGTCGAGGTTTCCTCCGATCGACCATTGTACCTGTGTATTTTCTATTTTTAAACTACGTATAAATAGTATTATATAATATTTTAAATTAACGATATATTGAAAATATAGAAAATGATAAATATAAAATTTTTAATTAATGAAAATATTAACTCATAACTCGTAACATACTAATGATCCATTCGAGATGATTTATAATTTGAAATATTTTTTTATAATTTCAGAATAATTTTTACAAATATAGAGCTCTTAATTATATATACATGGTGATCTTAAATTATGATTAAACTCTCCGAATTTTAAAAAGAACCCAAACTAATGTATCAATGTAAACACTATAGTTTCCATAGCAACCACTACTCTGGTTACCACCGACCTTAATTCTGCCATAGGATCCGTATCTCCTGATGTAGATCTGCACAAACTTAGTGCCGGGTTGGTCAGTAACGGAGACTATCCTGTTAGAGAAGCCGACCTCACTGTTAGCAGCGTTATCACTGACAGCTATCTTGGCGGTCGACAACCTCTGGTCGATCAACGGAGCTATGGTTTCTGTACAGTCGTAGTAGTCGTTAAGTTAAGTTAGGTGATATTATCGTTACTGACTTATTATATCTGTACACATTACGCGGGTATTACGCTCGTATATTGTAAATATAAATTTTGTGGGGTGAATTTTCCTGACAAAAATAAAATGTCCTAGGATTATGCTAGGATACTCCTTAGCGCTCTCCGTAATGTTAAATATTGACCTAGGCTAATCCTGGCACACTTTATATTCTAAGTATTAGTCTCTGGTTCGTATGGGTAATCAAACATACATTTAGAATATGATTGTCTTCGAAAGACTATTTTAGTGAACTTTTTAATATTATTAATATTTTAGTAAACCTCTCATTATCATCATCATATATTGTTAACTTTGTATTATAAATATATTATTAGAGTTATAAATAATAGTTATTAATTATTAATAAATTATATTTTCTAAATACATATTTAAGAGCTAAGAAGTTTTAATGTTGTGAAGGTATATATTTATATCCAATTAATTATTTAAAACATTAAAACATTAAATATATTTATTATATATTATAATTTGATTAATTTTTGATTAATACCTAAACATACTATATATTATTTTAATTATTTAATTTGTAATATTCATTGTTTTTTGTATAAGATATCTTTTAGTTTATAATTATTTCAACTTTAACTTTGATATTTTAAAAATAATAAAAACATTAAAATAAGATTAACAATAGAAATGCTGGTTACGATAATGGTAATAATGGTAAGAGTAACAATACCTGTGTAATATATTGATATTAACCTCCGACCCCTATGTATTTAGCACTCGTCAATGTCACGGTGAACGTGGAGTTAAGAGTCAAATACACGCTGGTCTCTATGTCTATTTCAACAAGTTCGAAAGGCTGTCCTTTATCCGGAAACGTTACGGAACCTGACGATGGAATGTAGGATAGGCCCGGTTCCGCCTGTTTGTCGCGCTCTCGTTATTATCAAATATCTAAATATCTAAATTCTAAATATATAATTAATCAAATATGTGAATATAAAAAACAAATATTTAATATACAACATTTAATTAAATAGTTAAACGTTGAACATGTTATTAAATAATTATCTCTTATTCTTTTTATGTGAATTCTAATTAAATGTATAGATATCGAATGAGAATATAAAAATTAACGAGTGAGAAATATAATACTACTATTGACAAAGTGAAAGTTTTAACTTGCGATGACCTACCACAAAAGAAAATTGACAAACAAAAGTAAGGTAACCTGATCGTAGAATAGAGCGAAACTGATGCGAACTCTTCCTAAACGACCTTGAGCTCTCGTGATGTTCAAGGTCACGTATCGTCTGAGATCTGATGCAGCTACCAAGATACGCTGGTATTTCGTTAGAACACTGAACACACCATGAGGGGCATCGTTAAATCTGTGTTAAAGGTGTGTTCTTTTATTCAATTTCACTATATTCCTAGTTTTACTTATAATATTGATTATTTATATACAACAATCTTATTCTATTGTAAAACATATCATTATTAAATTGATATTAAATAAGTAACATTCTAATATGAAATAAACATAATATTAAATATAAATATATATATATATATATATATATATATATAGAAATAATTATAGAATAATATAAGATATACACTATAGAAATTTTTAATCATATATTTTATTGTATTATAAAAATTTTTATTTTTTATATTTAAATTAACTTAACATTTTATTATAGTATATTTATTAAAATGAAATGAAATGAATAAAATATATATTATATTACAGATACATATCTATATAAAATAATATATAAACATATAAAACTAATATCACATCTTCGTAATCTAATCAATGAATCCACATAATAGGAATCTGACCTAATTTCAAAAGTGGAGACATTAAAACTTGTATCAATACTGGCGCCCCCGATGACCTCCACTAGAATCAGGCGGAACATCTCGGTGAGCTCAGGCGTGGAGTCAGAGTTCACGGTCAACTCAATCTCGGCGGTCCGTTTGTCCGAATACAGAGCGGTCACTCCTTTATAGGAGGCGAGGTCATCTTCGCCCACTTGATTGACAGGTTCCACTCGCCAGTGCACCTAATTAATGATAAAGCCTCGTGTGTATTGTGTGTGTGGAATACTTTCTCGAAAGCGTATCGCTTCTAAAGGGTTCCTTTTTTACTCGTTATATAACTATATTATATTGTATACATATGCCACGTGTATTAATTATTTATTTATATTATACAAGTAAAATAAATATTCATTCATTCATTCATTGTGCTACAAGTATGGTAACAGGCTATGATGAGGGTATCTCATTTGAAAGACACCCGCGCTCTCGCTCATTATATCGACTCATCGTATATAAATTCATCGCTTAGTTAACTTAGTTATCTTAGAGAAATGGCATTCTTTCGTAGAATCATACCGATTCTAATCCAATTGATTATGTATTTATTTCTAAGTTATTTATGTGTCTATACATTTCTATAATAATGATCGCATATAATTCATATTAGATGCTCTGGAATGGCTGTAGTGTTATGAAACCATTTGTGTTCCGAGAGAGTTCTCCCTGCGAATTAATGGGAATGTAATCTTGAGGTTTGCCTGCTTAGGTTCCTCTATGATACGATGGGTCTGCGATATCCCCGCAAATCTTATGATTCCGTTCGGATCACCAAATTTTTGAATCTGAATATTTATCGATTCATAAATGTAAGTGGACTAAAGTAGATTAAAATTAATGAAAAGTTAACTGATTTTATTAGAATAGGTTAATATTGGTTAATGAACATTACAATGAAGGTAGATTTAAGAGTGATAAAGTATATTTAAAAAGATTACATTACATCAAAAAAGATAAAATAAGATAATATTAAATAATTAAGAAAATAATTTATTAAAAAGTCAAGAAATTTAAAGTAGAAAGGTTATAATCTTAAAATTTATAAGTTAAAAATATTGAAAAAGTTGAACTATTATCAAGTTATATAATTATTATTAAGTATTTGTACCCGTATAGTTCTATTATTTCTGTGGATGCTGATTTCACCGTTTCCGATGGATGCTGGATATCCGATAACATCGTAGATCACTAAAACAAAGTTCTTCTCAATCTCCCATGCAGCACCGTGCATTTTAATTATTCTTTTAAACGTATAAATAAAAATACAAGTTAGTTAAAATGATATAAATATTGTATGCTATTTGATAGATATTCTACATAGTATACTCTATATACTATATATATATATATATATATATATATATATATATATATATATATATATATATATATTATAATAAAATAATTTACAAATTAAACATACCTTCTTACATAAAGATTTAACAGTTTAATAATATATGTAATGCTATATTTTATAATTGTATGACTTAGTATTTACAATGATTTATAATGATGACATATTTATGATTCTTCTCATATAAATTGCTAAAAGTATTAAACATCTTAAATTAGTTATTAACATACATCAGTAGGATGTTAAGTAAATATTATTTTAAGAAATTTGGTTAGAAAATGATTTTTGAATAAATTTTTGCATTCATTTTAAAGTAAATATATTAATATTTATAGGGTTAACTTGTAAAGAACTTATTATGAATTCTATCAATTATTAAATTACTATTAAATTCTAAGCTGAAATACTAAATAACATTTCTACTAACAAATTAATGCTCTTTTCACCAACTTCTCCATTTTGCCATACTATAGTACCACTAGTAGTTTCTAGTTTCATTGGAGATATATAAGCGATATCATTGGTTTCCAGTGTAACTTGATTAGGTCTATTTGGGCCCATTAAACGCCATTTTAACTATAACATATTTATTATTAAATAATATTTAAAATATATATCAAATCATTTATTATTAAAAAAACAACTATATTGCCAACTTATTTATTAACTATTAAAAATATGAATCTAATTATAAGCGATATTTAAAACAAATACATTTTACAATTAACTTAAATTAGAAATAATATAATATAATGATAAAAAAAAAAGTGATAATGCTTTACAGAATATTGTATACCTGACAAATATAGTTATTTTGATCTATAGCTGAATACTGACATCGGCCCCCAATAAGTCACGTGTCAAACAAAAGTTAAAATAAACATTTCGCGGCTGGCGTTATATTTCTCAGTAAAGTATTCACCTAGTAGTGAATTCGTGTTTTATATATACATACATATCATAATACTGTATGTTTATATATTAATATGATATTATATAAGCCCTACACGCATTGTTTACTTTAACTCTCGGTTAGTCACGTGACATATTGGGGGCCGATGTCAGTCTAAATCGATCTATAGTAGTTTTGAAAATAATTTATATTTAATTTATAAAAGAGATAATTTAAATTTAAATATTTAAAAGAGATTTAATTTATAATTAAGTGGTTAATAAAATTAACAAACAATACATTTTTTTTAAATAGGTAAATTAATGCAAAATATATTTGAATAATAGTTGATTATAATAGGATAAATTTATGTATGATAATACTAAAATTGATATTATTAATAAAGATTATAAAAGATTATAGAAAATTTATATATATCAGAATATTGCTGCTAGATTATAATAAAAGTTATAATAATAAATAGCTAACTATTTGACGACCACTAGATCCTTGTGTCCTAGCTATTAATATGGTTATGATTTTATCGCCTTCTGATTGGCTAGGATTATTAGTAGTCAATGCAAAAGACGATTCAATCATTACGAATTCACCATTAGGAAAATCAGATTTCTCTATCGTAACTATAGTTTGTAGACGTTCACCCAGAGTAGCGCCACCTATGGAAATGTATATTAACTGACTCGCTATAATATAATTTATTATAATATGAATTTATTATACTATGAATTTATTATAACATATAAGAATATATTTATCAGTTTACATTTGAAAATTAACAATGATGTTATAATGATAAGAAACCTTTTACAGAAATGAGTCGAATCTTAAAGGTCTCGCTGAACTCCCTCTCAGAATCATTGATTATCGTGATGTTAATTAGGGCCAGTCGTTGTCCGGATAACATAGCTAGACTTTGATCTTGTGAAACTCTACGTAAATATCAGCTAGATACAACTATTTACTAGATTATATATCATATTTAGAGTATAATTATTAGAATTCAAATGAGATAATAATTAAAGGAGTAATAAAAAGAAATAATATACTATTTACTAGATTATATATCATATTTAGAGTATAATTATTAGAATTCAAATCAGATAATAATTAAAGGAGTAATAAAAAGAAATAATATACTATTTACTAGATTATATATCATATTTAGAGTATAATTATTAGAATTCAAATCAGATAATAATTAAAGGAGTAATAAAAAGAAATAATATACTATTTACTAGATTATATATCATATTTAGAGTATAATTATTAGAATTCAAATCAGATAATAATTAACGGAGTAATAAAAAGAAATAACATATATATACGATAACTACTACGACAGTAGAACTGCTAGTTCAGTTGAAGAATACAGTTGAAGAGTGCCTATCGTAAGAGACGTGAACCTGAAATCGTAATGATTGAGCGCGGTGACCTCTTCAACTGAATACATCGCAGTGATGTCTCCGTACACGCCCGGTCCTCTTAGCAGTCTGATCAGCGCCAGGGAACTGTCTTCTGACACTGCGTCGGAGTAGTACTCGTGTTACGCTTGTGTTCACTCGTGTTACACTTGTGTTCACTCGTGTTCAATCGCATTACACTTGTGTTCACTCGTGTTACACTTGTGTTCACTCGTGTTACGCTTGTGTTCACTCGCGTTACGCTTGTGTTCACTCGTGTTACACTTGTGTTACACTTGTGTTCACTCGTGTTACACTTGTGTTCACTCGTGTTACGCTCGTGTTCACTCGTGTTACGCTTGTGTTCACTCGTGTTAAACTTGCGCGCGGTAATAATACGCTGCGTTTACTCGCATTCATTCGTAAAATAAGTAAATATCGTGTTTATAAATTGTTATCAATTCCCCGTTTAATATATAACGAGCGTGTAGGGATTTCTATTCAACGAATGTGTAAGCTATGTAGGGAGTTCTATTCAACGAATGTGTAAGCTATGTAGGGATTTCTATTCAACGAATGTGTAAGCTATGTAGGGAGTTCTATTCAACGAATGTGTAAGCTAGGTAGGGAGTTCTATTCAACGAATGTGTAAGCTATGTAGGGAGTTCTATTCAACGAATGTGTAAGCTAGGTAGGGAGTTCTATTCAACGAATGTGTAAGCTATGTAGGGAGTTCTATTCAACGAATGTGTAAGCTAGGTAGGGAGTTCTATTCAACGAATGTGTAAGCTAGGTAGGGAGTTCTATTCAACGAATGATCGCCCACACGGAGTACGCTATCGGAGTATGAGGATAGCGTGGATAATGTGGTTTAAGGGGATGTCACACACCTTGTTTTGGTGAAAATAATTTTTTATTTAACATTTTTTTTATTTCATTATAATATTCTATTATTTGTTTTTTAATATCTGTAAAAAAAATATTTATGAAAACAGTCTAGAAATAACATATAAAGTGGTTTATATATATTCATTATATATGATATATAAAGTATTTATATATTTTCAAATGCTGTTTTCTCAGAATAATTATTTCGCGCTAGGTATGTGTGTATAAACTTAGGTATAACAAAAACTATTATATGTATTTTAATAATGGTTATTGCATTATATAAATAACATATATATGAATACTATTACATGAGTAATTTTCTAAATTTGTATGTGTATAATTGCAAAAATTAACAATTTCTATAGAAATTCTGTAAATTAAAAAATTAAAATGTGTGCATATATATATATGTTATATAATATATATTATAAAAATTACGTCCTGTAATAGTATGTGTATACATTTAATGAATAGAATATACACAAATTTAGCTCAATTCAATGAATAGAAATCTGCGCGCCTAGTTTTGTGTAGACCCATTGTTTGCTATCTATATACATAGAGAGGCGGGCGTCGTGTGCTATCCCCTTAAACAAAACAAACCGAAACTGAAGGCATCAGCAAACTGTACGGCTCCCTCCGCGTTGTCGTTCTTCTCGATGACGATCTCCTTGACCGACAGTGACGGGTCGATGATCGCATTCTGGTCAAGTTGTAGGCCTCCGATCACCGTGTAGTTGTTCGTACTGTATATAGGCCAAAGTTTACGTGATAGGTATGCACAGTACGGTTACAGTCGGGGTTATACCGAAGCTGTTTTAATTTATATACATGGTTTAATTTTATATCAAATAAATTTCGAATGATAATAACTGTTCTTCACTATTTTCATAATATATATATTATGAAAAGATTATACAGTAGATTTTATACATTAATAATTATTAATTAAATATTATAATATATAAATATAAATATATATATATATATATTAACATGGGATGTATTAGTTGAACATTCGTAATATTCACAAAGAAATTCTCGGGAGATTCCGCGAAAGTATCGTCAATAATCTGAACTTCAAGGTCACGGTGTCGTTGACCACTGGCGAAGGTCAAATGTCCGGATACGGCTCGATAGTCTATGGCAATTAGGAAATGCTTATTAGCTTACGATGGCTACAAAGATATAACATTCTCTATTTACGCAAAGTGATTAATATAATAATAATAATAATAATATTTATTAGAAGAATATTAATACATTTTTATTTCTGTTGAATTATAATAATATTTATATAATATTTTCTTCTAAAGGGCTTTAAAATAATATGATTATTTTCTTTTTAATATGCATGCATCCCACTGCTGGCAGTAGTATCGAAATCTGAAATGGTTTAAGTTTGTCGCGGTTTCTATACAACAATGTTTTAAAAAATTCTCTATTAGATTATATGTGATATATCAAGTGTTGTATGTTTCCCTAGAAATCGTTGACACGTCCATTACGCGGGTGGTCTCTGCATTAAACTCTGCGTTAAACCTGATTTGTACGAGGAAGCAGTGCCATCGCTGGTTTCATAGGAGACCTTCACTTGACCTATGTCTCCATAACTACGCACAACTGCTAATGTGATCTGATGGAGAGGTGTTATTGTAATGGTGGTGGTGGTAGATGACAATAACACATCAAATAGGTATTCGTGTAATGTCGGGTTAATGATTTGTTATTGAAGAATTTCCAGTATATCAAAGTATTACTGGTGTACCGTCTAAATATTAATTAGATAATGAAATAGTTAGGTTATCTGACTCGCACACGATTTTATGTGGTTCTTGGGAGATGAATTTCATAAAAAAATAATATTTACATACAAATTATAGAAATAAAATTAAATAAGGCAATTATATAAATAATGTATTCAATATCCCTGTATATATATTACACTACCTCGTACATGAGTCCTACAAATCAAATTATCCGCAGATAATACAAAATAAAGGGTTTTGGCACGAGTTATATTATTAATTAATTTGTTTTAATAATGATTATTTTTATAAAAATTTATTAAGTTCTTTTAAGTATTTCATATTATAAAAATAATAATAATAATATATTATTTACCATCGTAGAATATTCGGGAACGAGCATTTTGATTGGCAGTTGGAAACCAAACTTTCCATGAGGATAATCATTGGCCACTATAGTGATACGTGTTTGTGAATCGAGAACAGTGGCGCCCCCACTAGCAGACAGTAATGTTAAAGTGAACGATTTACGTACTTCAGCTATATTGTCATCTTTCGTCTGTTTCAATCGAAGAGTATCAAATAGTGATTGATAATTATAATTATAATTTTTTTAAGCAAATATATATTCGAAATATATAATCAAAAGTATATAGTATAAATACTTGCTAACGATAACATACGTTATAGAAATAAACAAATATTAGTTTAGGAAATATTAAACTGTAATATATATTGTATTATTATTGTTATTTTTATTTTGTGGAGTTCTTTCATCCCATCCAGGAACTTAGATGAAGTTTTCACCTATAACCATATATGGCTCTAATGTCCCTTCAAAGCCGCTCTCATGTTAAGGCATCCATGGTTTTAATGAGAGCCGATCATTTATTTATACACAATTATAAGATCACATCTAAATAATATTTTAAGACCCATTTTATAAAATTAATTAATGGTCCGGACAAGGCTCGAAACCCGTGTCCTACTGCTTGTGTGTCTGACGCCTTAGTCACTGAGCCACACAGGCATATATATATATATATATATATTACTATTCTAAATATATTGATTTCTAATACTATTCAAGTATGCGGTATACATCGATGAACCTGCAGTTCGATATTGACACTCGTTTGTCCGTCTTCCAAGGTCACGTGGTTTTGTATTCGAACAAAGGTCGAGAGGTCACGCGGTAATATCTGCCATTGAACTTTAACCTCTCCGTGAAATCCCCCCGTTCGTTGTACGACTGCGTACGCCCTACCTGTGCGATGAAGGTGATGTTTTATACCTTCACTACGCCATAAACGGGTTACCAGTCATTTGTTACCAAGTCAATTCGTATCAACAAAAATCAAATCATACCATATATAAAGGTAAAATTAATTTGTTGTGGTGCGAAATGACGAGGAACTGGTATTCCCTATAAAATATATGCCAAGCAATTATTTTGTATGTAAAGTGAAATTATAATCAAAGTTTCACAATACAGTAACGATACTACAACTATCGCGACCAGGAATAACCGTTATACTCGTGGTTAGGTTCGTCCATGTAGATGTCGCCGGTAGTCAGCGCTACGGTACCGCTAGCGCCCCTATCCGCCAGTATAGTTATCACCATGTCCCCGTTCACTGTTGATGTACGCATTGTGACACACAGACTATGGTAATGATTAGCAATATGGTGTTTATACGCAATCGGGTATCGGTCATTTCATAACAATATATTTTGTTACAAGTCGTTTTGTACCAACAAAATGTTAATTTCTACTGACAAAAAGTCAAATTATACCATATATTGTTATTTTTGAGGTTATTTTTATTTAGTGGGGTTCTTACATCCCATTCAGGAACTTATGTTTTATACTTAAAATAAGGCTCTACATACGGTCCCTATATATAAGTGAACAATAACAAGTGTGCTACGAACTAAGGAGTGGTGGTGGTCTACGTAACCCATAGAGATATCAGCGTTATTGTCGACTTGCACGATGGAAACGGTGAAGCTCTCCTCTCCTTCAGTTAGGCTATCGGCGAGGGCGAATAGAGTCAGCGTCTTACGTTCAATGCCCTTCGGAAATTAAATATGCGTATAAATAATGCGAAAATGATGATGATGATGATGATGATGATAAATATACTATAATAATGTGATGATATTTTAATATATAATAAATCTAAAAATAGTATACAAATTATATAATTTATAAAGAATATTCATCGGACACACAGATAATATATAATAATTAATAATAGAAAGGTTTATTGACTCAGTTGAAAACGATAGATGTTTATATGCATCAAGTTGAAATAATAAAACAAATAAATAATCACACGAATAATAATAAATATAAAAAGAATAAATAAAAAAGAAATGTTGTTCTAAACCGGACTGAAGGTAATGATGCCCGTCAAAGGAGCATCGAAATCATCGACAGCATCAGAAGCCAGGCGCCACCTCAGATTCACGATGCCATCGATGCCCACACGCTTTATGTACAGGTCAACGCGACCTTCCGGATCATTCACGAACCGAGGCTCGCTAATCGTTTTCTACAATGTTTGGTTAGCGCTATTAAAGTCTACGCATTCAAAGAAGTTATTTAAATAACACATTCTAACGTTCGTATTTTCTAATACTTGATGCATTTTTAACTAAATGCTCATTCAGGTAGGACAAATTTTTTGAGAAATTGTTGACAAATTAGAAAAATATAAGAAATAGTATTATATTATCCTCTTTCAATTAAGGTTCTTCTGTAATGTACCATACAGTAATATTCATGACGAAATTAGAAATTAACCAAATTTTAATATTAAATTTGATATAATTAATGAATTAACTTTTCTTAAATTATTCAAACAATATATAACATTAATATTACTGATATATTATAACTGATATCGATAATATTGTTGCACTTTATACTATAATGAATAGCGGTGTATTAGCTTATCAATTTAATTAAATTCTATTAAAAATAAATATTTTTATAAATTTTATAATTATATATTTTTTTTTATATTCATATAGATTATACCTAATTAATATTACTAATAATTATATTTTTAAATGATAAAACAAATTTTAATTAACTAGATTACTTAGCTTCATTAATGTTTAATTGTAAATGTGAAAAGGTATTAATACAACATACAGTAAAACCTCTCTATAAGAAACTATTTTTTTTTCAGTCCTTTTTTTCTTATAAAGAGGTTTTTACTTTTCCAATGATTTTAAGAATTAATTTATAATTGAAAATGCATTATATAATCTATAGGTTATATACATATATAGTATATTTATTTTGTATACTGTTTTAAATGTATACTGTATTGTTTGGGCTTAGACAAGTTAATAAATAATGAAATTTTATTAGATTTACATTAGAAATTATAAATTATGAATCATCATTGATGAATATAATATAATGAATATTATAATAATCTATTATTTAACAATTAATTGTATAATATAATAAATTGTATCATCAATACATTTTAAGGATATAATAACATTTATTAATTAATTTTAATAAATTTATGGATATACAATATCATTTATTAATTAATTTTAATAAATTCAAGGATAAAAATAACATTTATTAATGAATTTTAATAAATTTATGGATATACAATAACAATTATTAATTAATGTTAATTCATTTCGAGCTATATATTTAATATAATTGTAAGAAAAAAAAATATTTTATATAATAATTAATTTCTATAATTGTTATCAATATACAATACTTCTATTTATATATAATTATTTTGTATACAATAAGTTTCTTATAAAGAGGTTTTTATTATATTTTTCTTATAAGATTTTCTTATAGAGAGGTTTTTTAATGTGGAAAAGGTTGAATTCCAACCAAATGTGTGAACAATTTTCTTATATAGAGGTTTTTCTTATAAAGAGGTTTCTTATAGAGAGGTTTTACTGTATATCATTTACATCATATTTTAAAATAAATATTAAAATAAAAATATATTTAAATTAATATTAGTAAATTAAATTTACTTACTCAAATATAATTTAAAATTATTTAAAAATTAAATATATTTGTTAGTAACAAATTGTTACATCTAAAAAAATCTTAAAATTCGTTTAGAATTATTTCCAACAAATTCGTAGGATATTTGTCATGACAAATTGTATTAAAATTATCATAACAGTTGTCAGATCTGAAGTGAACACCATGCAACGTAGTCGTAGTAGTGAATGTATTTATTAATAAATTAATTCACATCGCAATTACTAAATTCGTTATACTGATAATATTGTTTATATTATTAGTCTCATCCTTCCCCCCCTCACCTACTCTGTCTCCTCCCCTCTAACCCGTTCATCGACGAAAGAGAACACACCCGTTGGTGAGTCATTCTTAATGATTCCGACCCGAACTGTTGTACTAAGGCCTAGTACTATGTCTCCGAACAAAACTTGCGTTAGTACGATATCGAACGTCTGTAATGATATCATCGACAAATAAATACGCAATACTCTCGTTAGTGGTTGTATTTTATATTTCACTATTTAATTATGATTTAATTTATTTATTCCATTACACAATTTAATTCGTAAGTATATTTGAATATATTTAATATATATAAATCGTAGAATCATTAAACTATTGAATTAGAGTGTAGCTGTAATATATGTTATTGATACGGATGCATATACAGTTGTAGATTAAATCGGACATTAAACACACTTGATTACAACCTGAATATTCTCAGGAATGAGGTCGTCGACTATAGTGACTTCGACGAATTGTTCGGTATCGCCATCGAGGAATGTGATCACCCCTTTAACGGGCGTATAGTCGGCTGTGAAAACGTGTTACATGTATGTAATCAAGGGGTGGATATTAGACGGATGTAATTTCAAAAGAGTTAAAAATGAATAAATAAATAAACAGTATATTGATATAATAATAATCAAAATGGTATGAAACAATAAAAAAACACCGAAAAATAATACATACATAATAATAATTTATGATTTATACATACAGAAGAATTAAAAGTATAAATATAAAAATAAAAAAAGTATATATAATAATAATATGCTTAATAATAATGTGCGCTTGCAAACATAAAATAAAACCAATCACTAGTGGAGGGTCTCGGGTTTGTCACACCCATATAGGATGGATCAGTTCCTAAGATATATAGTGCACTCATACATAGGGACATCCTTTATTATATAGTGTCAGTGTTAGTGGTAGTGTTAGTGTTAGTGGCAGTGTTAGTTGTAGTGTTAGTTGTAGTATTAGTGTCAGTGTTAGTATTAGTGTCAGTTTCAGTATTAGTGTTAGTGTCAGTTTCAGTGTTAGTGGTAGTGTTAGTTGTAGTGTTAGTGTCAGGTGTAGTGTCAGTGTCAGTGTTAGTGTTAGTGCCAGTGTTAGCAATGGCAATGTCAGTGTTAACGTTAACCTTCTGGTTCGGCGTCATCCGATATCGTAATCCACGATATTCGACCTTCACCCTGGTTTCCCTTTCTTCTGATCACCTTCAAACGTATCACTTGTCCCTCGTATATATCCACTCGATTGTTGGAATTCTTCGCGGTGTCGAAAATATTTATTAATATCTTAATGTATACATTTATTATGCGAATATAATGTATATATAATATATGATACTATAATTATTTAGCTTTATATTAGTATATTTTAATGATTTATAATAAATCACTCATGCAAATTAAAATTTTTGATTTTATTATTTTTATATTTTTATGATTGTATTCTAAAATAAGAGTATTGTAATATATTGATTTAACCTAAAAGAAGTGATTTTTAATGTGTTATGTACATTTTCATAAAGTATTTGTTTATTCATTAATGATTTATAATAAAATTATTAAAATTTGTTAATAATTAAAGAATTGTATATATATAATAATGCATTTTTCATAAGAAAATATTTCAGTTTCATATTTTGGACAATATATTTGTTTAAATCAATCAATTTATCAATGGAATATTTATAATAATAATTATATAAAACATATAAAAAAATATATGAAATCAAACACATAATTTATTCTATCTTGATAAAATATGTAAGGAAAATATACTGAACCATTATTAATAAATAAGTAAGACATTTATAAAATTAGATATTAGGTTTAATAAAAGAGATATTTTATAATATAAATATTACAAAATAATTTTTAAGAAAAATAATCACGTAATAATAATATAATTAATTTAATTTTTTCTAATATGTTAGATCATATGATAAATAATTACTCTCTAATATAGCTATTATAGATTATTTTAGATTATATAAAAATTAAAGTGACCATTATGCTAGGTTTAATAAAAGAGATATTTTATAATATAAATATTACAAAATAATTTTTAAGAAAAATAATCACGTAATAATAATATAATTAATTTAATTTTCTCTAATATATTAGATCATATGATAAATAATTACTCTCTAATATAGCTATTATAGATTATTTTAGATTATATAAAATTAAAGTGACCATTATGCTATTTCATTCAATGAAAATATATGCAATGTAAAATATCCATATAAAAATATCTAACATTTTAAGTTTATAAATTTAATATGAAATAGATTATATATCATCTCTAAATTTAAATAAATATAATATAGATCAAAAAGTAGAATATTTTAATAATTTTTAAATAAATATCCATATAAAAATATCTAACATTTTAAGTTTATAAATTTAATATGAAATAGATTATATATCATCTCTAAATTTAAATAAATATAATATAGATCAAAAAGTAGAATATTTTAATAATTTTTAAATAAATTATTTATATCATATTTTCATAATATAAATAATACAATTTAAACAGTTAACCAGATGAATATTGAAATTACAAAATTACTTTTGAAAATACAAAACTAACTTTCTGTATATATATAAATGGGTAGAAGAAAAAAAAATGTGATCAAATAATTATAATGTTTATATTTCAATAGAGAGATTAAGGGGATCCCGCACATTTAAAGTGATGATAATTTATTTTTTTTTATATTTTTTGTATTACATAATAATACTTATTGTAGTGTTTTTTAGTATCTGTAAAAAAATTAATATGAATTCAGTCTATAAATGGCATAAAAATGTGTTTTTTCACAATAAGATAATGCTATTATATGCTATTCAATATTACATTGTTTAAAGCTATCAAACTTCAAGTTCTGTTTTCTCATATATTTTCGAATAATTATTTCGCGCTAGGTATGTGCATTCTAAAATGTAGAATATAAAAACTATTATAATTATAATATTATTTTTTTTTGCTTTATATATAATTTAATTATGTGAATAGTAAAATAGAGAGATAATTAATAAAATATATAGAATTCTTTGTATAAAATGATAATTTCTATAGAAATACCATCATTTTAGTATCGCTAATTTTTAATTTAGATATATATAATATAATAAATAATAATATTAAAAATAACTTTCTATTTTTTTGTATGAAAGAATTCAACCTGAAATAATTAAAATATTTTCAATAATCTCATCATATTTTTATTCGTATTTATATTTAAATTTGTTTATATTATTATTAAAATGAGTAACTATTATTATAGATTTTAATATTATTATATATTAGAATATAAGTTATTGAACTGCAATAATCAATAATTCACTGAAAGTAATATATTTAATATATGAAATAAAATAAATAATGAAATAACTAACAAAAATATTATTAATGTGTGCGCGACTAACCAAGTGATGATCGAACTCCACGACCCCTGCGTAGTTGTCGTTGTTAGCGATGGTAACCGAGGCTGAAGATCGTTGGGAACGTATCGAAGGCATCACACTGACATCGGAACCATCTCGTGGTGATAATAGAGTGACCTCGACTAATTCTACTGAGAAAGTCTCGTCCCCTTCGGGAATGTCATCCTGACGATGAAAGTATATAACACATATATATACCTCATTATGTAATGTATATATTATTATCAGATTTCAGATTTAAGCAATGGCAGGGTAATTATAGAAGCAATACTGTTTATTGAAATAACTACTCCTTTATTAACATGATAAGTTTCATTACAAATAAGGATATATATATATATATATATATATATATATGAAAATAAGTTTAATGCTATTACTTATAATAATGAAAATTCCATAGAATAATAATTAAGATGAAGTCTCATTTATTTGTAATTAAAATCATCGAGATATTTTCTAATAGTTTTAATAATAATGTTAATAAGTGATGACAAATATAAAGATGCACTGGATGAAAGTATACATATACATCTGAAGATACAGAAGCGAAGTAGTCAGTGAAGTATTACTCTGGAATCCACAACATGGACGATACTCTCTCGAGGAAGGCCTACGAAGACATACTTAGAACACCTAAGAGATGACACGACGTCACTAGTGAGCAACTACCGATAGCGATGAGTGATAGAGAGGAATGTAGGACGCTTGTTATGACCTGCCGATCAAGCTCTACCTCATAAGGTAAGGGTAACACATACACATGGTATTGTACAGGTCACGTTACTTACGGGTAGTATTGTCACCGATATCACGGCGTCACTTTGCCCTGTAGACATGTCCACAGTTTCCCTGATCGCGATGTAATCACCACCAGATGTCGCCTGCAGCAATGCCGCTGCTGTGTTCGACTTCGTGCTGTACATTAGTTACATTATTCACTATCACTTATGTTTTGTATATTGTTTATAATTAATAATTATTATATTTATAATTACTATATATGTATATATAATTCATTATATATAGTTAATTATATAATATTCATTTATAAGCATATATTAGGATGAAGAAATTACACATATATTTATATTCAACGCTTAAGTATAATACATTTTTTGTTTATATATGAATGTTAAATAAATTATAACATTATTTACTTCACTATGTTTTATATTTTTAGTATATATTATTTATATAAAATATTAATTATTAATAATATAATATAAAATAAAATTATAATTATATAATATAAAATATGTATTATATATATTTGATTATACAATTATTATACAATTATTATAAGTTAATAAGTATAATTATATATTTTTAATTATTCGATAAAATATATAAATAGTAATAATTATTAATAATTATATAAATTTTTGATTCAATTTATGGTTTATAAATTATAAATAATATATTATACATAACGAATAATATATTATAAATTAGAATCGTAATAGCTTATAATATAAATGATTAATCGTAATTAATGATAAATAATATAGAACTTATCTGCTACGAGTGTGTGAGTACTGACATAATGGAGATACGGATGTGACCGAGAAGGCCTTGCATTCGGACGATGGTCAACATTAGAACAACGCTGTCCCCATCTGTTGAACGCGGGTTCTCAGAGTTAACATCTCTTCAATGTGATAGTAATACACGCGTATGTGTGTGTTGGTGTAACTGTATTTATATTATCGGATAAATTATATTTTACCTAAGCTTTTGGTGTATCATATTCGCTTTTAAGGTAACTTTGATAGTTATTATTATCAACACTTTACACTTAAACTATATTGATATTATTAGTATACTGTAATGTATTGTAAACTAGGTTTCACTATCATTGTTTAATTACATATTCGATAACTACTTTGTAATCAGATCAGATAAACCTATGATACAATCTAAATGTGATTGATATTTTGGTTCATTAGTGAATTTATTTATGTTTCCAATTGCTAATTATAGCTAGTATTAATAGTCAAAAAATACTATTCCTTTACATATACCTATGAATACTCACATATAAAATGAAGTGATATATATCTATAGCTTTATTAATATAATATAATATATTTCTGTAGATATCTACAGATATCTATATATTTCTTGCATTAATCAGCCAATAAAGTAGGTGTTATTATTCAGTGCTGCTTATTGTGTCGGATGTGTGTCATTATACGTGCGTACATCTAACTATAAAAGGAAACTTCTCCCGGTGATAGTCTGCACAGGTTATGTAAATATTTATTGTAATTTTGTCAATGAATATTTATTTTGTTTATATTATTTAGCATTTTTTCAATAAATTATAAAAAGACTTTACCCTCCGACATATATCAGTATATATATATATAAATATATATATTCGTAAAATATCTAGAACATATATATTGCGGAAGTGTTAGTCAGATAATGGACTAGGGGTGATGCCGATGAAGTTGTTGAGAGTGTTGACCTCGACCTCTACTAACCGGCATCAGAAGTGGGTTCTACGACGCTGTAATTAGCACGTTGCCACGCCAACACCCCGTACGGCGAATCGTTAGCGAGTACCGTTACCGTGGCGATGTTGTTCCGTTCACCGATGACGGCGCCCCTACCCGCCAACGCTGTGCCGGCTTCGAGGACACGTGTCAAGGTCACCGAAGTGATCTCGTCGAGTTCGGCGATACGATCGTCCGCTACGGTCAGCGTAATGGACGCGGCGTCTTGCTGGTCTAGGAACTCTACCTGAGCGACGTGGTGGTGGTGGTGGTGGACGGTGGTGGCTATGTAGAATTGCAGCGAATGATGAGAATCGATTGAGTTCGGAAAGCAAATGCGAATTCAGCGATTACAATTTATGCTTAAAGGAGAGTAATATAAAGATGATGACAAGAAGTGTTTGTATAAAGAAATAATAATGAGAAAATTTGTTTAACAAATTCATTAAGTTTTAATCTGAATTGAAATATCAATAAATAAAGAAATTCTTTAAGAGGATGATATTTGTTTTATTCTAAATACATTTTTTTTTACAATTATTTTTAATAAATATATAATATTTGAAAAATAATCTCATAAATAGTCTATAAATCATGTTTATATAGAAAATATAACTTATAAAATAAAACTTTTTAAAACACCAATTAGAAAATAAATTATAAGATTATAACGATACTACTAGTATAATATAACATATATTATATTATATTATTTGTGACCATTTATTCATTTAACTGTATAAATATATATAAATAAAATATAATAAAATATTACAAAATAATATATATACATAAAATATAATTAAAATAAGAAATAAAAATGTAATTAAAATCTAAATAGCTAGATTAACTTTAGATTCAATGTATACAGAATCATGTGAGGTCACTAATCGCGCTCAGATAATGTATGATAACCACGCATATAATAATCTATACTTTTACTTACAATTTTAAATGTAGTTGGAAAACATATGTATAATACAAAATTTCAATTTGTAATTATAAAATATATACACAAATATTTAAAATTAAACATTTAGCAGGAAAAAGTGTGTTTTTCTTTAAAAATAATTAAAAAAATAATATATATAAAAATGATATAATAATATAAACACTACAAAATAATCAATTGTAAATATAATGTAACTAAGTATTATTGATATATACAAACAAATATAACAACAAATAAAAAAGTTATCAGCCTTTAAAAAATAGCTATCTTTTACATCTAAACTCGCGAACTTGTTTATTATCGTATATATCCCCTTAAAATATCTAACGTATATTAACATACAACTCTATATTAGTCATTATTTTAAATGATAATCATTACATTTAAATAAAATTCTTACCTCTCCTTCCACAGGATATATATCATAAATTCCCTCGTGATCACCAGACAACTTCCATCCAATCAGAATGCGTCTATTGATACCTTTAAGACGTTTGAGGTGTAATTGTACTATAGTACTTGTACCGGGTATTTCTTCAACTTCTACCAATAATGAATCCTACGGAATATATAGAATAGGATATAAGTATTGAAATATCTTATTCTTATCTGTTTATATATGGTTTATTATATAATGTTTAAGTAAGAGGCTACTCCTATATTGTATATAAGAATGTAGAATTTGTACTAATCGATGTATTTGATTAAAACTTGCATCCATGAAGAAGTATTATTACACTAAGAGATATCCAAGACTATTAATTTCAGTTGTCTCTAATAAACACGTCCGTTGAACATACTACCCAGCAAACAGTAATAGCAGCATAATAGCAGCATAACAGCATATTCTAGAGCCTCAAATGTTTATATTGTGCTATTATGCTGCTATTAAATGTCTATTATGCTGCTATTATGCTGCTATTAAGTTGTCATGCTATTATGCTGCTGTTATGCTGCTATTATGCTGCTCTTACTGTTAGCTGGGTACGGTAATAAAACCACTTACATTTGAGAATTGCACGACCCCGTGACCTTGATCATTGGACAGAATGTTAATAGCTAGCGTGGACGTCTGCGATGACAGCTCTACGCCACCGTGTGGCGACACTAGTTTCACGTAGAATGTCTCCGTGTCTTCGGACAGCGAATCGGCGATCAGAGCGACGCCCACAGATCTCAGAATCGTTTGATCTTCCATCAGAGTTAAGGTCACCGATCTTATAGCAATCAGTATTTATAAATCGATTATCATATATATATATTAAAATATTTATGCATTCGTTTATGTAATGCCTATATAAATAATCATGCATAGATTACACTAATTAAATACTACATTTAGAATATAATACAATTTAAGATTAACATTATACTATATATATATATATATATATATATATATATATATATATATATATATATATATATATATATATATATATATCTATATATATAGATATATATATAGATATTATAAATGTGAATATTTGCTAAGTTGTAACCTTCGACTGAAATCCGATTGGCCTAGCATTTTCATTTCATAAACGATACTTTCGCTAGTCTGCGCTCCTTCTCCACTTCCACTTCCAACTCCTGCTCCGCGATAGGCTGCCAATATCAACTGCAAAGACTGCAGGCCAAACGATTGCGTAATCGACAACGGGTACATATCATTAGCTTGAATACCTGGAACGCGTAGGTAAACTTTCAGTGAATATCAGGCTGCTAATGTTACGTGTGCTATGATATTCGATCGAAAGAGTCGAGCAAACCTGTCCACGTAGAGTTGAATTGCGATATCGAATGATCCCATTCCAGTATCGTTGATCTGTCACTGTTGCTCGTTATTACCAGGTGCGCTGAACGATGATGATTTCATATTAAATATAACTCTATAACTCTATAGATAGCATATATATATATCGTAGAAAAGATATTGTTCTTAATCTGAAGCCCTTTAGAGGAAATAATAACATAAATAATTATATATTTCATACGAAAAAAAATGTACAATTTAAAACTTCTAATAAATATTTATTATTATTATTATTAAATATAACTCTATATAGATATAGATATGATGTGAACTGACAGTTAGACAATATTCACCAACATAATAATGATGTGTTAATGCACGCATTACTAATCACGTACCTTTATAATCGTAGACGAATGCGTGCATGTTGTTCACGAGCTTCATCTTCGAGAATCTCTGAATCACTTCGAATGTCTTCGAAATCTCTCTCCAATTGTAAATGATTACCTAAATTGTCAATATCAACGATCAATAATTATTATTGAATATATATATATATATATATATACATAAAACTGCCTGTGTGGCTCAGTGGCTAAGGCGTCAGACACACAAGCAGTAGGACACGGGTTCGACCCTCGTCCGGACCATTAATTAATTTTATAAAATGGGTCTTAAAATATTATTTAGAAGTGATCTTATATAATTGTGTATAAATAAATGATCGGCTCTCGTTAAAACCATTGATGCCTTAACATGAGAGCGGCTTCGAAGGGACATTAGAGCCATATATGGTTATAAGTGAAAACTTCATCTAAGTTCCTGGATGGGATGAAAGGACTCCACCAAATAAAATAACAATAACAATAACAATAACAATATATAATTTAATTATTATATTATATTATTTCTTCATTCTCTGAATACTAAACACATACCCTTCACATAGATTTTAATCTATACAATGTCACAAATGTAGATGCTATACAAAAGAGTAGAGAAATAAAACAATTACACCTATATCCCCAATATACCTATATAAACTGTAATATTAATATTGTACTATATATGTAATTGGAGTAATATTGTACTATATATTGATATTGTTAGTTTGTTGAAGCCTGTGTCAAATTCCATGCCTTGTGAAACTATGACCTAATCGCTTAACATAAACAATGTATTAGTGACGGCCTTAACATTAGCCGTGTTATAGCGACACCTCCGATATGAAATATACTTATCTTCCATCGGCAGTATCAGCTTAGAAAAGCGAACTTAGTTTCATAGATAATAAATGTAATCCGATACAATGAACTTACGATAGATGGTAGTTGTTACATAGATATGATGATAGTACACCCGTGAACCTTGTATAGATGACGGAATCATCTATTATATCACATATGGCATTGTATGTCGCCGCATGGACTTATATATTCCGCGAGCTTCAATGCATACACGTGAGCGACTATACCGTGTATTAGGCGCGCTTTACATAACATAAATATACATCGGCTATCGACTTATCAACAACTTAACAGTTGTGGTGCAACTTATTTAAATCGTAACGCAAGAGCTTCACGCATTCACTGATGATCAACTATCGAGAATGAATAACGGTAGATTTAGGTCAACGTTACTAACCCCTAATCGATCTCCCACCGGATCGATGATATCGTAGTTATCCCTGGTGTTGGAGATCGCCAGGTAAACGGAACCGGTGGCTCCGCCTATGTTGAAGAACGAGACGCTGGTCACGCCGTACGTAGCGATCACTTGATGTTCCTTGAGATTGAAGTTTTCGTCTACGTCGTAGACCACCGAACTATAGGGTAGAAGTTGGAGGTCGGTTAGTGTTCGAGTGGATCTAAGAAAGGGATAGGTTGGCTGCGCTGGCGTCGTACACTCAGTAGTTAAGCTAAGCATCTCCCCACTGTGATTCATCACGAATACACAGCAGAAAGAGTTGAATTAGGGAGCGGTATGCATGTTTAGATGATTGCTAGCTAAAGATATTTAACATTACGGAGATAGCTAAGGATTGTCCTAGGATAATCCTAGGACAATCGATGTTCTCAGAACAACTGACCCCTGGAGTTAATCTAAGTTTGCGAGTGAAATAACTAGCACATAATATTTCTTTAGAGAAATAGAGAAATATAAACATTTACAGATGTATTATAATAATGATAATCTAAATATTAGTCGTACTTCAGTTCATAGTTGCCAGTCGATGAGTCATGATAATTTGCAACGATCATAAGGGTTCTGTTTACATTCTCGGACGGTTTATATATGGTGGTAATGCTGAGTTTAATGGCACCGTGCGTCATGAATCTATTCGAAGGAACGTTTCCAAATCTATTTTCATATATCTGTACACATAATATCATTTTTAATTGAAATATAATTATATGTAATGTAGCGTAATAAATTTAAAATAGAAATATTGTGAGTTACAAATGTATTATAAAATAACCTTCCAGAAATAAATATCGGAATATATATCAGTTTTCGCCGAATTATCAATATGATTTGAAATGATGAGAGCTTTGGTAGAATATGTTTCATGATAAATGATGTCACTAACTCCAGATGTATATAATTTTTGATACTAAAAGTAAAATAATAATTATTTATTGATAATAATGCTATATATATAATTTAAAAATAATAATTAAAACTAACAAATATTAAATGTCCGTTATTATTGACTTTATAAATCCTAGTTTCACTTTCATAATTTCCGAAGTAACCTCCATTACCAATGACTAGATAAGTCTGTCTATTAATAGTGAAACTGGTCGCTATTTTAGCTCCATCAGTTTCTATCGTCTATTGAGTATAATTATGTATACCATAAGTATAATGATATAATGATATATGATAATCAGTAAAATCGTATATATATTCATACCATAACGATATATATAATTTTAATACAAAGATTAAATATAAATGATTCATTAAAATAATTCATTGATATTTACTGAGGTATTATGCTAAATACAGTTATATATAAATTATTAAAATTCATATTTAAAATAATTTATATTAAGTTTATAAAATTAAATAGATAATTCAAAAATAAATTTAACACATATAAACAAGTAATTAATTATTGAATTCGAAATTCGAAATATTAAGATAAAATTTAATAATTATACAATTACTATGCTGTTTACAAATCCAATTTGATTCCTTTACAGTATGTTGTATTAAACCTGCACAAACACTAGACTGCCTTGCCACCGATACAATATCGTCTCTCGGTGGTAATGTTCGAAGCGCCTACTTTCACCGGAGCTGCCCAACGTCGACTCCAGTGCCCCGCGTCTGTATTCGTTAAGCATCACCACATAGGTGTCCCCTGCTACAATGTAGTGGTACCAGGCGATGTTCTTCATTATCTTCAACTGGTGATTAGGCAGGCGTTAGAGAGTGAAGGGTGTAGAGTAAGGTTGATGATTTGAACCTTTTGTATCTGAAACAGATTCAACGTTTCACCGACTCTACTGATGGCCGATTGGTCGATGGTAATTAGATCCACGGTTATGCGGCCTCTTTTTCCTCCGATTCTTTGTACGTCGAAATATAATGTTCCGTCTGTTTCCTCTACGTTAATGGAACTTTTGCTGAAAATTGAACATTTATATTATTAATACATAATTATAAGCCCGTTTTACTAATGTTATTTATTACTGTTACTTTATTTTTATATAATTTAATATATTCTTATTACAAAAGTTGTTTTATAATGATTATAATCATTATTAGTAATATTCAAATGTATTCAAATATTATGCATTGCGAATGATTAGAAAACTATTTATAACAAAATAGAATATTAATTCTACATAAAATCATGGATTTCATTTTATATTTAAATTAAACTTTTTTTTAAATAAAACTATTAAATTATGCTTTAGTATAATCAAGGACAGGAAATCTGATCGCTAGTTCTGAAATGCTTACTTTTTGTACTCCCAACTAGATACTTTACAGTGGTATATTTAAATATATTTCTATGATTTAAATCTTTGAATCAAAGATATCAGAGATTGATTGATTGAATAATTTATTTGTGAAATAAAATATATTCATATTTTTAATTTTGTATTTTTATAAACATATTTTATTAAAACATACAAATTATTAATAAATTAAGTTTGAATTGAACGATTTTTTTTATATTATTTATGGTGACATTCCAAATAATATAATGTATATTAAATTATATTATGAATTTAATATAATTGTAATTTAAATCATTGATTTAAAAATGAGTTTAAAGTTTAAACATTGATTTATGTATCAAATTTGTATTTTTGGATCATGATGCTGATATGATAAAATCACATAAACAGAAAATTAAATTTTACAAAATATGTATAGGCAGACGTCCTACGTACTTCGTATAAATATACTATGTATTAAAAACTTATAATACAGTTTATTTATATTTATTGCTACAATTTCTAAATTAAATAAATCTATACTCAGATTCATACACAATATTTCCAATGAATTATACAATGAAAACACTTCAATAAAATTACGTAGCGCAATTAAATAATGAGGCGATTATTATTTTTAAATACTAGAAAATTCAATCGCTACAAACTTTTCAGCCAATGATGAGTGTAAAGTCAACAGTCCATAGGGGGCGTCGTTACGCTGAACGTTGATGATCACGCGACTAGCACTCGCTGACAGAGTGGCACCTCCCGACGGCTGCTCAAGGTCGCAGTAGAACATCTCATCTTCTTCGGGTAGGTCATCCTCGACCACTCGTAGGGTTAGAGTTGCGGTCGACTGGGTAAGGTTACGCGATCGAGGTTATCTCATCATTTATGTCACGCGTCACGTGTAGATTTTAATAGAAATATATGATGAAATTTATAACATATATATGTCATACCTAAAATATATTTCTATACTTTACATTTTCATTATTATATTATTAAATTTAATATAATATGTATGTGTGTGTGTAATACATCTTTAACTTAAGAATAACATAATAACATGTGTAACCTGTCTATCGAGGAAGATAACTAGGCCTTGGTACGGAGTTATATCCGTTGTTGAGAGTGTTCTACCATCAGCTTCTCGTATCACAAACGGAACCTGCCAACGTAGTAATCAATGTATACACAGGTGTGATGTTATCAGCACCCTATACGTACACCACTATTCACCTTTATTCTATACTATTTACTCTATTATAACCCGTTGGCATAACCCTAGTAACCACCATAACCCTAGTAACCACCCTAACCCTAGTAACAACCCTAACCCTAATAACAACCCTAACCCCAGTAACAACCCTAATTCTAGTGACCACCCTAATTCTAGTAACCACCCTAACCCTAGTAACAACCCTAACCCTAATAACCACCCTAACCCTAGTAACAACCCTAACCCCAGTAACAACCCTAACCCTAGAAACAACCCTAACCCTAGTAATAACCCTAACCACAGTAACAACCCTAACCCTAGAAACAACCCTAACCCTAGTAATAACCCTAACCCCAGTAACAACCCTAACCCTAGTAGCAACCCTAACCATATTAACCACCCTAACCCTAGTAACAACCCTAACCCTAGTAACAACCCTCACCCAGTAACAACCCTAACCCTAGTAACAACCCTAACCTAGTAACCACCCTAACCCAGTAACCACCCTAACCCTAGTAACAACCCTAATTCTAGTAACCACCCTAACCCTAGTAACCACCCTAACCCTAGTAACAACCCTAACCCTAATAACTACCCTAACCCTAGTAACAACCCTAACCCCAGTAACAAACCTAACCCTAGTAACAACCCTAACCCTAGTAACAACCCTAACCCCAGTAACAACCTTAACCCTAGTAGCAACCCTAACCATATTAACCACCCTAACCCTAGTAACAACCCTAACCTAGTAACCACCCTAACCCAGTAACCACCCTAACCCTAGTAACAACCCTAACCCCAGTAACAACCCTAATTCTAGTAACCACCCTAACCCTAGTAACCACCCTAACCCTAGTAACAACCCTAACCCTAGTAACCACCCTAACCCTAGTAACAACCCTAACCCCAGTAACAACCCTAACCCTAGTAACAACCCTAACCCTAGTAACCACCCTAACCCTAGTAACAACCCTAACCCCAGTAACAACCCTAACCCTAGTAACAACCCTCACCCAGTAACAACCCTAACTTAGTAACAACCCTAACCCTAGTAACAACCCTAACCTAGTAACCACCCTAACCCAGTAACCACCCTAACCCTAGTAACAACCCTAACCCCAGTAACAACCCTAATTCTAGTAACCACCCTAACCCTAGTAACCACCCTAACCCTAGTAACAACCCTAACCCTAGTAACCACCCTAACCCTAGTAACAACCCTAACCCCAGTAACAACCCTAACCCTAGTAACCACCCTAACCCTAGTAACCACCCTAACCCTAGTAACAACCCTAACCCTAGTAACAACCCTAACCCCAGTAACAACCCTAACCCCAGTAACCACCCTAACCATAGTAACAACCCTAACCCTAGTAACAACCCTAACCCTATTAACCACCCTAACCCTAGTAACCACCCTAACCCTAGTAACAACCCTAACCCTAGTAACAACCCTAACCCCAGTAACAACCCTAACCCCAGTAACCACCCTAACCATAGTAACCACCCTAACCCCAGTAACAACCCTAACCCTAGTAACAACCCTAACCCTAGTAACCACCCTAACCCTAGTAACAACCCTAACCCTAGTAACCACCCTAACCCTAGTAACAACCCTAACCCAGTAACAACCCTAACCCTAGTAACAACCCTCACCCTAGTAACCACCTTAACCCTAGTAACAACCCTAACCCCATTAACAACCCTAACCACAGTAACCACCCTAACCCTAGTAACCACCCTAACCCCAGTAACAACCCTAACCCTAGTAACAACCCTAACCTAGTAACCACCCTAACCCAGTAACCACCCTAACCCTAGTAACAACCCTAACCCCAGTAACAACCCTAATTCTAGTAACCACCCTAACCCTAGTAACCACCCTAACCCTAGTAACAACCCTAACCCTAATAACTACCCTAACCCTAGTAACAACCCTAACCCCAGTAACAACCCTAACCCTAGTAACAACCCTAACCCTAGTAACAACCCTAACCCCAGTAACAACCTTAACCCTAGTAGCAACCCTAACCATATTAACCACCCTAACCCTAGTAACAACCCTAACCTAGTAACCACCCTAACCCAGTAACCACCCTAACCCTAGTAACAACCCTAACCCCAGTAACAACCCTAATTCTAGTAACCACCCTAACCCTAGTAACCACCCTAACCCTAGTAACAACCCTAACCCTAGTAACCACCCTAACCCTAGTAACAACCCTAACCCCAGTAACAACCCTAACCCTAGTAACCACCCTAACCCTAGTAACCACCCTAACCCTAGTAACAACCATAACCCTAGTAACAACCCTAACCCCAGTAACAACCCTAACCCCAGTAACCACCCTAACCATAGTAACAACCCTAACCCTAGTAACAACCCTAACCCTATTAACCACCCTAACCCTAGTAACCACCCTAACCCTAGTAACAACCCTAACCCTAGTAACAACCCTAACCCCAGTAACAACCCTAACCCCAGTAACCACCCTAACCATAGTAACCACCCTAACCCCAGTAACAACCCTAACCCTAGTAACAACCCTAACCCTAGTAACCACCTTAACCCTAGTAACAACCCTAACCCTAGTAACCACCCTAACCCTAGTAACAACCCTAACCCAGTAACAACCCTAACCCTAGTAACAACCCTCACCCTAGTAACCACCTTAACCCTAGTAACAACCCTAACCCCATTAACAACCCTAACCACAGTAACCACCCTAACCCTAGTAACCACCCTAACCCCAGTAACAACCCTAACCCTAGTAACAACCCTAACCCTAGTAACAACCCTAACCCCAGTAACAACCCTAACCCCAGTAACAACCCTAATCCCATTAACTACCCTAACCCCAGTAACAACCCTAACCCCAGTAACAACCCTAACCCCAGTAACAACCCTAACTCCAGTAACTACCCTAACCCTAGTAACAACCCTAACCCTAGTAACAACCCTAACCCCAGTAACAACCCTAACCCAGTAACCACCCTAACCCCAGTAACCACCCTAACCCCAGTAACAACCCTAACCCTAGTAACAACCCTAACCCCAGTAGCAACCCTAACCCCAGTAACCACCCTAACCTCGATTCGTCCGTAGATGCCGGGCGCCCGTAACAACGTAAGTATCACGGAGGTGTCTAGCTCAGGGTTATCAGGCTCGGGTTCGCGGAGGTGAACAACTTCCTGATTAGAGAATGAAATAGTGCCGGCGGCTTCGTCGTTACGTTCGATTGTGATGACAGCTATCTCGTCGTGATCGGTTGTTGTTGTTGTTATAGTGATCGGTAGTTGTTGTTTTTGTTATAGTGATCGGTAAAAGTGCTGATGATGCTGATTATGATGTCAACGTGATAGTTACTAGTGAACGCGATAGTTACGGTAGGGTTGCGGTGCTGAACGCGTACAATGCATGCGTTAGCGATCTATTTTATTTTATATTTGTAATTATATTGGTAATTATATAATTTAAAAACCCTTATAATATATATAATTTGATATATAGTAATTACTCGTATAGGTTTATGCTATCGTGTTGGCATAAAACTCTAAGCGTAATCAGATATAAATTGATCTAAGCTACGCGAGCACCTATTACCCCGCGCCCCCCACCCACTATAGTAACTACCACTCTAGTAACTACCGCGGTGTGGGTCTCCAATGAGAACTCCATTCTTAGGGCTAGCGATCATCACAACGATCAACTCGTCAGGTTCCGGAAGAGAGTCCTCGACGATGTTCACCACAACGGTGTTGTAGTCGACGCCGGGGGCGAAATAGACGTCCTGGTGCGTGATTGGTCGATAGGTTAGCGCGATGATGACATTGATTGCGGCGATGATTTATGTAATAATGCATTATATTCGGTATATAATTCCTTTCATCAGATAAAATAAAATAATTATTTATATTATTTATATATAATATAAATCAGTAGTAGTACTAAAATAGAGACTTTCTGTACTCCTTTATTTACATTTGAGGTAGAAGAACTATTATCATCTAGTTTATGTACTGACTTCTATTATTTAATTAGATCTTTAATACAGTTAGAGATTTATGTCTAACACCATAATATTCTAACTTTTTAAAATATATATCATGATTTACAGTATTAGTCTTTTTTAAATCTAAAATACAGATGTCATTACATTTGTTGGAAACCCGATGTCATGAAGGTATTATATTATTGTAAAGGTTTTGAATTAAAACCATAATTATTTTTAAATAAAATATTATGTCTATCAATAAATTATATTATTTTTTTATTAATAATTTTCAAATATTATAGTGAATTTAGGTTGTAATTTTATAATTATTTTCTTAGTTTAATTATAATTAATAATCTGCAATTTTTTCATTTTTCATTATTCAATTTTCATTTGATAATTATTTATATATATATATATATATGTGCAATTGTATATAGATGACCTAACACACATATCATTATATAATAGTAGTAGAAGGACATACCCGAGGCTGGAAATGGAAATCTTCACCGAGAATCGCCCCGTTCCGTTGACTCTGAGCGAAACAGAAACAGGAAACGCTACCAAAACTTCCTCGTTCTCTGAGCAAGGTTAAGGTCACTACTCCAGAACTTTCACTGACAGTAATACTAAAAAAATGAATTTGAAAATTATAAAGTTAATATATATATTTAAAGATAATATAAATATTTAATTATTAATTTAAAAATAGGTATAAGTTATAGGTATTAAAATGTCTTTTAAATATATTAATATGTTACTTATGATTGTTATACACTATATTTATAGTTTTATATTATATATCTCAATATACATATGATAACGTACACATATTAATATAATCTTAGTACTATAACTTGTATTAATAGTAGGTACGTTATAAAGTCCAAGTATACAGAATTATAATTGAATAGCTAAATAATATAATGTTAATGAATAACCTATATTTTCTTCTATATTCTATTTATATTATAGTATGTATGTTTTAATAAATTATATTTATACATTAGTATCTCTACATAAAATTAATTGATTGTTTTGAATACTTCACGCTTTATCATTTTGATGGTTTAATAGTTTAATTAAAAACTAATGATTTTCATAAGATTTCCTAAAATAATATATATTCGGTAATAAACATAGTAAAAAACCATATTGTATTAATGAAACTATGATAAATTATAATTAAAACAAACGGTTTGGTATGTAATAAAGGAAAATAATAGATAATAGTGTATGATAAGTTATAATCCATATTTAATAATATTATATAAATTTAAGATATTTTCAGAACATATATGTTAATCTATTATATTCATTTAGTAATTATATCTTCTCTACCGAGATTCAGACTTCGTCAAATGAATGAAATATAATAAGGCTAACTATTATAATATGCAAATCTTAATATGAAGATAAGCTAAGCTTATAATTATAATGAAATTATGTTGCAAAATTTAAAAAATAATTCTATTCTATACAACTTTATATTCTAATACAACATAACAGTTTTATAAATAACTAGTATCCTACATATCAGCTATACACCTTCCACGCGATGTCAATAAAGATGTAATACACTAGGCTAAACAACTATTGCAAACTTTACAGAGTCCTGTGAGAAGATGATTTCTCCTTTAGTTCCATCGTTTGCATTGATTATGATCTCTGATTGCAAGCCAGTATTAGCTAAAGGTTACGTATTAATTGTTAATTATACGAATAAGATGAAATATATTATAAATTCACATTATAAATTAGACTGATTGTTGAAAATAGTTGAAATATTGTCGGTGAGGATTATGTAAGAATACTATATCGTAGTTTTACGTTAATAGAAAGAACATATATTAAGGTTCTACGATTCTAACAGATATTAATAATTTATCAAGATTCAATACTAATACTTAGGGAAATATTAACAAATAATATATCGATGTAATGAAGACTTGAAAAAGTTTATAACTAAATATGTGTTAACCAATTGAAATAGTGATCTATCTGTTAGTGATCTATCAGCCCCATCTATTTGTGATAGTCTCTACAGCTCTAATAAAATACACGACCATGCATTTAGCATGAATTACTTTAAAACATCTTACATAGGCTACTTTATTATTTACTCCCGCATTTCATCCATATACGCGCGTGTGTACGTGCTCGTGTGCATATGCATGTCTATATGCATGTGTGAATGCGTATTCGTGTGTGCGTTTATAACCTAGTATGGGCTGGAAACTGCTATCTGTGGCTTGAAGTAATTCCACCGATACCAGATGTACGAGGAACGCTTCGTCTATTTCAGGCACGTTGTCGTTAACGATCGGCACCTCGATGCGAGTCTGTCGGTGTGCGGTGTATACTAGAGGTCACCTAGAGGTCGGTTGCTTCCGTAGAGGTCGTGTACTAACGGTAGCCTGGTCGTCGGCTAGTATCACCGATAGACCGGTGGAGGCTGCGAAATCGAGATGCTCGTCGGCGAGATGTAGTACGCTGACCTCTAGAGAGGTCAGAGATCCAGTGCGGACACTGTAGGTGACCTTCACCTGAGGGGAGGGTGGATAGCGATGATGATAATGATAATGATTTTATTTAACACTAATTTAATTATAACATTCTTATAGCGTGACAATAATGGATACAATAAAATAATTATAGTAATAATTAGTATGTATGTTGTGATAGTGTACAAAGGAGCGAAAAAGAATACAGTTAACTAGTTCAGATATTGTGAATGAGGAGGTAATTCTATAGTTTGTGTTTGAAGTTGGTAGATTATGTAGTAATAGTTTTAAGGGATGTAGGCAGTTGTTTCTAGAGGAGGCTGTCACAAACAGATTATATGAACTAAATAATGTATTTAATAATAAATTTGTATAGACACATTAACAAGAGTTCGGAATATATAGTTTCTAATGAAGTAGTTGGAAATATAGTTTGGAATTTTGACATAAATAATGTAGAAAAACATCATTCAATTAAACTGAATTTATAAATAATTCATAACTTTATTAAAATATTTATAGAGAATTACAAATTAGAATAAATTAAATCATTTTATTTTACAAATATCTTGTCTTTGAAATATCTATGTCTATTTTTTAAATATTGAAATATACTACTAAAAAGTATATATTTCGGAGTACAAAAATTGACCATTGAAGATATAGCGAGCAGATATCCTATCCTCATTATTGTATATTTAATTTAGTGACTGTACAAAAATATATATTACATCTGTCTAGAAATGCCTAATAAAGAATATTTTATGAAAAAATCATAAAAATAATGTATTTATTTTAAATATATTAACCTTATATATATTTTATTTTTTATTATTCTAATACCAATATAAAAAATAAAAAAGAATATTATTTATATTTAATACATACAAAATTGAATACATCCAATGAACACGTGAGATGTGTTTAAATTACTATTAAACTATATATTGCATATCTATAACCACCATATGATACGTATCGATATCCAGGCTATCTAATGTATTGAATATGACGAGGTATGAGCTTGTTTTCCATCTTAGATATAAAACTAAGGGTTTTGTTAACAATACTTCTAATCACTTCTAATACTTCTAATCACTTCTGCATAAACACAACTTAAATAACATTCTACATAACTAAGTACGAGATTATATTTACACTTATAACTAGGTTAATAACTAGGTATATAACTATGTGAATAACTAATTGAATAACTAGATGAATAACTAGGTGTATAACTATGTGAATAACTAGGTAAATAACTAGGTGAATATCTGTAGTGTAACCTGTCCTATAGTGCCGTACACACGCTGTACGATGATAGAAGCGTTGCCGATGTTCTCGTTCACCCGAACACTACGAGAACTGGCGGCTATTCGTATCTCTCCGTGAGGAAGGTTGCCTCCCGCTATGGTCATCAGTGTGGAACTGCTTTGTAAGTCTATTATCGCGGCTCCCGTTTCTCTTATACCTGTGAGTCGGCGATGTCAGGGGGGGGGCTATTGTTAAAGCTAAGATACACTAGCTCATTATGTTACAGTAATACTATGGTCAATACATATATATCTGCTATATTAATATTAGAATTAACTTAACGAAAAAATTAAAACTACATTTAATAATAATTATATAATTAATTATTTTAAATAGGCATATTGAAGATATTTGACAAATTTGAATATTATTTATATTTCATTACTCATTTTGTTTATTCATTTCAAATAAATAATTTCTGATAATATTCCAAATATATACAAATGTATGATTAATTCTAGTGTTAATTATTATATCAGAAATATTCTAACATACATGGTGAATCACTTTCATTATTTAAATTGTTGACATTATTTTATTTTCATCATAACTAGATATATTGGTAGATACTATTTTTTTAATAATTAATAATTAAATAAACCCTTAATATTGAAAATTATAATTGAGATCTAACATAACTTTGAATTTATTAATTATAATTGGAATTAATTTAATTATATATAATTACAATTATATAATTATGTATATATATATATATATATATATATATATATATATATATATATATATATATTACAATGATCATAGATAAAGTTTAATTATATGTAAAGAATTCACTCAAAATTCAGAAGTTCACAAATTATTGATGAATGTTTATATTGTTATATGTTATATATAACTGTTAATATATAAATGTTATATATATATATATAATAATTTATATTTATACATACATTTGTTAGATATATATTCAACTAACTTAAAAAGTATTATAATTATATACAATAACTAATCAACGCTATTAATTTTGTGTTAAACGATAAAAATCAAAAAGAAAATTTCCATTGAATATAATAATATAAATAGTATTCTAACCTTCAGTGGATATGTTATACAATACAATCTCATATTCCTCATTCACTTTAGGCAAATCATCTTTTGATATATTTAAGTATATAAATTTTTCTAAATCACCCTACAAATCGAATCAAAATATAAATAAAATAAATGATAGATTAATAAATAAACGTTGGTTAACACAATAATCAAACTACAACAATTGTTGGAGGCTGGATTGATACATGCAGCATTCGTAGTTACTATAACGGTTATACTATAACCTCTTGGAATACGAGCATGCCCCCGTTGCTACCGAATCTGTACTCGGCTGTGACTTCTGCTGTTTTCACTACGATCCGATAATGTACTGTGACCCGACCTCTGGCCGGTGGTGACCTCTGAACTCTGACACTGGTCAGATCACCTTCGTTAGCCTCGTTAACTGCTGCGGCGGGGGCAGCATCGGTAGTGGCAGCGGCGGCGGTAGTGGGGGTAGAGAACCCCACTATCCCCGCTACGTAATCATTGGCCGCGATAACGATACTGACAGCCTGGGATGATGACCGGTTCTCTGTGTGTAGGGGTGTGTGAGGGGTGTAGGGGGTGTGTAGGGGGGTTGTAGGGGGGGTGTAGGGGGTGTGTAGGGGGGGTGTAGGGGGTGTAGGGGGGTGTAGGGGGTGTGTGGGGGTATTTGGGGATGTGTGAGGGGTAGTGGTGTGTAGGGGGGTATGGAGTATTGGGGGTTGAGGGGTGTGGGTATGTGGGTATGGATGTGAGGTGTATATGTGGGTGTGTGGATGTGTTTGTATGTGCGTATGTACATATGTGTGTGTGTAGTCATTAGTTGTGTTTAGTCCAATACAACTCACATTAATGAATAGACGAAGGTGAAAGTAAAATGTTTACATGTACGTGTGTATGTGCGTGCGTACACGCATGTAAAACGTGTATTAGATGTGTATAGTTCTGATGTAAAGTGCTATATTATTATGAGACGGAATGCACAAGTATCGCCTCAGTAAACGCATGCATTATCTTACTTGTATTGCGCTTGTGTCTAGCTTTTAACATTTCTGTGTGAATATATATGAATATATATATATATATATATATATATATATATATATATATATATATTAATATATGGATAAACTTCAGAGGAATTACACATATTTTAGAACTTAAATAATATGAATAAAACACATCAGAAAAAATCATAAATAATTATAATATACTTTAAAATACTTTATTCCATTTAGTTATTAAGATTTTATTTATTTGAGAATGTAAAAAATAGAGACGTTTAGAGACCTTCATCTGGAGTATGTTGTTCAATGATGGAGCCTCCAGTAGCTGACACCAATTGAACAGTTATAATTTCATCTGCTTCTGCTTCATTATCATCTTCAATTCCAATTGTGAACACTAGTGGATAATAAGCAAGTACACATTCATAACGTATCATAGTAGATTATAAACATCGTATAATAGATGTTATTATCATATTTAGGTTTTTATACCTGGATAAATAATAATAATACTAATACTAAAAATAATAATTTATTAGAAGACATTTTTTTTCTATTTTGTTTTCTTGTTTATATTATATGTTAATGTTGTTCTTTCTAATAGGCTTCGAAATACTATTGACTATTTTCTATCGTAGCTACATATATAATAATCTACAGACATCTCTATTTATTAAAAATAATTGTTCACACATTCACATGTTTTTTATTACAGTTTAATTAAAATGTATTAATCATATTACTCATATATCTCCACTTGTACTTTTTCAAATTGTTCATGGATCAACAAGAGATAATAACACATGTTATATCAGTGGTATTATAATATAGATGTAATGGAAATCACAGTTTCTATTTATAATATTAAAATCTTTACATGTCCTCAAATTTTATATAAAATATTAACATTTTTATAAATAAATATTTGTTCAAACAAATAGGAAATATAGGAAATAGGGATATAGGGGATATAGAAAATAGAGGATTCCCCCAACCTAGATTCCCAGCATAAAATCTCATCTCATTACAGAATTAGGAATATATACACGTTTATTATAATCTAGTGGATACTCGGTTTGATCTAGATTTAATCTAGTTTCATAATTAATGAAGACGCTACGTGTTAACACGCTATGATAACCTTGAACGGTTTCACCTTGAGCAAAGTTAAGAGTGGCGCCATCTGCAATGTAATCACTGTTACGCGTGGCGTTAGTGTTCGACTCGTCTATTTTCCACGTGACCGTCACATCTCCTATAGTTCCGCCTTTACGCTCGACGATTAGCTCTACATATCTACAGATAGTGACCACTGCATTATATTACACAATCATAGGTATTACACAATCGTAGGTATTGAAGTGAATGCAATTATATCACTAGCTTATGTATAATATATATATATATATATATATATTAAATAACCTAAACATAATTTTAGGCATTGATAATTTAGTTATCTATGCACCAACATAATTATCGACACACTTACGTTAATTGATATATATATATAATATTTTTGGGCATGGTCAAAATATAACATTCATTTAATGATTATGATATATATGGTTGTCAATGACAACTTGTCATATAAGGATAATTTAATATTGATATCACTTGTTCACATTGTTCACGTGAAACTAACCTTTTCGATGTTTCCACCACAACGATGTGACGACCTTTACCTTGACCTCTCAAAGTAAACATTCCATTAGCATTATCATTAGTGGTCACAGTGACGATAGCTTGTTTAGCTTCGGCGTTAATGAACGGCACCTCTCCTACAGGCTGATTACCATCTGTTAATCATCATCATTATTAGGTGATATCAGTCAATGTGATTCTCTCTCTCCCTCTATCTCACTATCTCACATTCTCACTCACTATCCCACTCTCTCTCTCTCTCTCTTACTCTGTCACTCTCTCACTCTCTCTCTCTCTCTCTCTCTTTCTCTCTCTATCTCTATATTAATATAAATCTATAATTTAATAACATAAACTAGATATAATAACAAAGAAGTCAGCCGACTATTATAACAACGACGATTAAGTATGACAGTATAAGTAAGGTAGCGGGGAAGATCTGCTCGATCGTGAAGAGTACACAAAGAGACCGACCCGAAAGATTCACTTCTATTAGCTCGACGCGGAACTTTTCGTCTAGTTCGGGAATGTCGTCGGCCAGAATAAACACAGGCAGCTGTACGGTGGCTTGACCGCTGGGTAGCCGTAGGTAGTGGTCAGCGGAGGACAGGAAGTCCTTAGAGGCGAGCGCTTGCGACGTGTACAATGTCTGTGTCTGTGGTATTAGTACAATTGGTACAGCTCATTAGATGTGTGTAATGCATGCATGCATTATTATATATATGTCTAATTCGTTTACTAGTCTTTTTATATTGTTTCATATTTTTTTGATTATTTAATTATCAATTAAATAATCAACTATTTATTTATTAGTTATACGATATCAGCATGTGTAAACAGCGAATATTAATGCAAAATATTGTCATACTTTAAATAATCGCATGTTTAGTTTTACTATATCTAGTTCTATACAATACAAGGATTTAGGCATACTTATTAAATTCAATGAAAATATACTCTTGATAGTAGTAGATAATAGTAGATAGTGGGAGATTGTGGTAGATAGTGGGAGATAATATAGAGTGCACTATTGGCAGTGTTAATACATCTTTTAATATCTGTTAATACATTTATTTTATGAATGTAATAATTAACATATTATATTGTTATTTAAAGGAATGTGAAATTTAACTAGGATACTTATTGATTGGTCTAAAATAATAAATAATTGTTAACATTATTATAATTGCGCAAGAAACTATATTAAGAATTAATAAAAAATTACCAGATAAAATATATTTCAAAATTGAGAACAAAATATTTATTAAAATAAAAATGAGGCAAATTTAGATATAATAACATACCTAGAAATAATACTTAGCTATCTTTTCATATTGATTATATCCTTAGTCAGAGAATATGCTAATAGATTATAACATCAAATCGTAAACCATTTTGATATTCTTCTCGTGATATTCATACTCAGTGATATTGATAAGCTGATCAGAAGTGAACGTTTGTGTGTACCAGCTGCAGGTGGCAGTGGAACCAGAGAAGTCAACGGAAAGGCACGCCTCGGTCAGTAGGCAGTACGACAAACAAGACTTTATCATGTCGGGTAATCAGTTAGTTAGAGAGATTATCGAATAAATGTTAGCTAAAGATATTTTGTGAAGTGAATAGTTGATAATTTAGTAGTTTAGCTCACTGGGTACTATTATTCACATCACTACATTGTTTGTAGACTATAATAATGTGTAAATAATGAGTTATTGATAACAATAACTATAATAAACGAGAGTAGTGAAGTATAAATAACGCTGACTCAGCAACTATTGCTGCGGGTACCTCTAGGGGGTTCTGTTGACCCCTGACGTTCCAATTGGTCGGGTCACCAACGACTCTCGCATTACCGGCCACGGCAACCAGGTAAAAGTCACCGACGAGGTTTCCATCCATCGTCGCCATCGATATCAAATCTATTTCGACGGTCGCGAATATCAAGTCTATGTCACCGAAAGTACCGCCCCTATTAGGGTGCGAGGGAGGGAGGGGTACTATACTTCATGGTTTATTTAGTATTTCAATAATAATATTAAATAATATAGATCATATTATTTATATAATAATACCGTATAGCAGTTATAATAATTAAGAATCATATTGTTAGTGTTCTATCGTACCTTTCAGTTAAGAGAAAATTAAGTAATAAATATGAAAGTACTAAACATATAACTTAATAAACTGTTTCCCCTATATTCTATTCAACATTAAATATAATAAATATATAGATATTGAATTTATATAATACATTAGAATCACATTATAATATCAACGATTTTTTTAAGGAAAGATATAACACTTATGCGAAATCGGGTAATTCTATTTTGTATACAAAAAACATATAGCACCACCTATTTAAGGTTAATTTTAGGAACTATGTGTTGTTTATAATATAAATTGTTATCAAACTATACATTTTTAACATGTAAAATAATATGTTTTAAATATTGTATATGATAAAAACTGAGTGTTCATGCTAATAGGATATGTAATACAAAACAATAGGATATGTAGGTTTTAAATGCTATAAATATCTAACAACAGATTAAAAGCTAATTTATAGTGCATGTAATTTAATAGAGCAATGAAAACATTGTTATATTGAAACAGCGCCGAATCTAAATATATTTCAGTGATTCGATACTACTGCTAGGATCGGCAGGTAGTAGTTATTAATTACGTTGCATTTATAGGGAGTGTTATATCTTTGCTTCGTAAAATCATTGATAATATCATGAAAGTGTACAGGCTGCTTCACAAACTTTCTAATCACGCTGATATAAGCGGAAGAATTCATACCAGGTTCAGAGAGAGAATAGGAATCGCTCTGAAACTCTATTGTTCCGTGGGGATTGTCATTAGCGTTGATGGTGAGAATGTGTGTGGCCTCGTCCAGTATACGACCTCCGTTACTCGCTGACATCAGCATTATTTCTATGTCCTAGTATGTAGGCAGCAGTATTAATGATGGTTAAGACAATGCGAGTTACATCATTCAATAGTGGTGTTAGGGGATGTGAGCCTCACTATAAGAATGGTAATATTTGGGTTACTAATAGGGGGTGTGGGGGCAGTGATATTGGGGATATTAATAGGGGGTGTGGGGGCAGTGATATTGGGGTTATTAATAGGGGGTGTGGGGCAGTGATATTGGGGTTACTAATAGGGGGTGTGGGGCAGTGATATTGGGGTTATTAATAGGGGGTGCGAGCCCCACTATAGGAATGGTAATATTTGGGTTACTAATAGGGGGTGTGGGGGCAGTGATATTAGGGTTATTAATAGGGGGTGTGGGGCAGTGATATTAGGGTTATTAATAGGGGGTGTGGGGCAGTGATATCGGGGTTATTAATAGAGGGTGTGGGCCCCACTGCGGGGGTGGTGATAACCATAGGTCCTTCAGGTCTATCGTCGGGTAGCACATCTATTACGATCGGCTGCGTTTGTTCCTTGCTCACGAAGTACAGCGTACCTCTGACTGGAGTTATGTCTCGTATCACTGATGAATCTGTACATGATGATGATGATGATGATGGTTTATTGAGGTATTATAATAGGTATTCGACGTGCTATAAATGTGCGCGTGGTAGTGATGGTATAGTAATGATGTGGTAATACTATTGCATAACGTAGTAGTATTGCTGCACAGCGACGTGTATTGCATAACATAGTAGTGATATTGAATACAATAATATCGATATTGCATAATGTGTCGGTGAGTTTCATAATATAGTGCACTACCATAACAGAGTATACATTCATTTATGTAATGATAAACGATTAGTATATATTTAGTTATAATTAATATTTATTACGCAGTTTATGATTAATCGTCTAATGATTATATTGAATACATCAGTGTCAGATTTCAGTAAACAATACTATCTAATAATACTAATACATTAAGTGACACAACTACATTGTTATGCAGATTATATACTAATGCACATTGAATCAAAGACTATACAATAAGAGATATATAATACTAATATTTCTATAATGAATGGTAAGTTATACAGTATAAATCTAAATATATATTTATATATATATATGTATATTGAAAATCTTTTAATTAATATTATATTAGATTTATTATATATATATATTTTATGATATATATTAGATAATATATTAGATAATATTATATATTAATATATATAATATTATAAATTTAAAAATGATAATATTATAGATAATCCTATGATTAAATGCACACACATACGACACATATGCTAATTACCGTTGAACATCGCAACCCAATCAACCGCGACGACACCACTACTGCCCCCTATCCGCATTACAGTAATTAAAACGCGATTCTTATCCTCTACTTCTGGTTCGTCGACATTCGTGAAACGGAACTCGAAGCCTAGTGATTTGAGAATATTGTATTAGTGGCGGCTAGTCTAAAAAGTGTTAATAAATTATTTAATCCACGGGCAAATAAATGTATACTACCAAATTATAAAAATTAAAATTATTCACATGTTATTTTTTCAAGTATAAATTTTATAAATATAAATCATGTATGAATAGTTATATTCCCCAGGGTATAATAGCCGGGATGTAATGGCGGCTAATCTATTATATAAAAGAGAAATATTATTAAAATATTCAATAATATAGCAGCTAGCTAGAAGGATAGATTGATAGATTATCTTATAATATATTTTATGATTCTATTAATTATACAATTCCTATAATATGCAAACAATAATAAATTAAATAGAAAATACTATTGATAACTAGTATATATATGTATTAAAAATGTGGCGAAAACGAATTAATTGAAATGATTATGATTGAATTAAGATATCGCTAGTAAAGAGGTAGTTCTTCAGTTTTTGTATGAAAGTAGTAGTGGTATTAATGGTGTTGAAGGAGGGAGGGAGGTGGTATCAAAGATGCAAATTAACCGAAAGCTCCATATGGATCATCTGATTTCTGTATGGTCACGATTGTTTGCTTGATGCCGTCAGTAGTGATAGTGGCTCCACCTGTTGCTGACACTAATTCAACTGTAATTTATTAAAATAAATATATGTAAATTTTATTAATTAAATTTATAAATTCTTTATAATAATAATAATTATTTATTGAAATTACAATATATATATATATATATATATATATATATATATATATACATACAGTAAAATATACTATAGTGATATAAACTATTAATACACACATGGACCAAGTTATACAAATTCTATTAAAATATTAAAAATGTACTCTACTTTACAATTAATCAAATTAAATAATTCATATAAAATCTGTATTTTCAATTACAACTTTTTAGTGCAGTATTGTACAATTAATTCAATGTGATCACTATTTGTAATCAGTAGTATTGAGCAAACTTATTCAGTTACAATATTCAGCTATTAATACCAAATTACTGGTACCACCTAAATTGAAAATTAATTCTATGTAAAACATAAATATTTGTTAATTTATTTATCAAAAAATATAAATAAAAAATTAGTTTTTTAAAGAAATATATATATTTTAATCAATCGTAAGAAAATTTGATAAATAAAATTTGAAATTTACGGATCTAAAATATGAATACTAAATTTTATATAGTATTAATTTCAACTATTATATTTATAATTTATTATGTTCTATATTTGATGTACTATGTATGACAATATTTAATAATATTTTGTTCACTTTTTATTATACGATGTCCAGTGTTTACCTACAATGTATATTTATATTAGATACTCATACAATAAACAGTAACGTTATGAAATTAGCAGGGCTATCACATGACAAGTGGGGAACTATTACATAATCGCATGATTTGTATCGTTTTTGTTATTTTTATTGTTTTATTTTAGTGGAGTCCTTTCATAATATCCAGGAACATAGATGAAGTTGTCACTTATAACCAAGCGATGGTGGCTTTTCCCCCGATAATAATCATATATTTAAATCTGCATGTGTGGCTCAGTTGGCTAAGGAGTCAGAAAAACAAGTAGTAGGATGCGGGTTCAAGCCCTGTTAGGATCATTAAAATAAGTATCAAAATAATATTTAGAAGTGATCTTATATAATAGTACATACAAAATTATCAGATCTCGTTAAAACCATGGCTGCCTTAATATGAGAGCGTCTTCGAAGGGGCATTAGAGCCATATCGTTATAAGTGAAAACTTCATCTAAGTTTCTGGATGGGATGGAAAGAATCCACCAAATAGCAATAATAACATACGACCTCTAAAAGTTTCATCAAGTTCGGGCAAAGCGTCGTTGTTGATATCGATGGGAAGACGTTTCATGCGCTCCCTCGGAGATAGAACTATATCTGTAGATGTTCTAGCATAATCCGCTCCATAGGTGGCGCTTATGTCGACCACTCGGAACAGTACCGATACCTGGACAATAAACGAATACTGTTTAGTGGTAACTGGGGTGATAAGTTTTATGTTTGGATATAATTTAAAGAACTTTTTAAAGAACTCATGTAAATACATTATTATTAGACGTAATAAATATATATATATATATATATTTATTCAAGGATTTGTAATGTTCACTAATCTAGTAAATGATGAATTATCGTAAAGTAATTAATGAGACGTAATATTTAATAAACGCTTTTAATATCTACTGCAATTTAGAGTAAAACATTATCACATTTAGAAAATGTGTACTAGTTTACTAATTATGCACTACTCTACAATGGTTGCACTAACCAATCCGAAGTCTCCTCCCATCCTAACGACGGACACATTGAGAAGATGTCCTTCGCTAACGAATGCGCTCTCCAAAGACAGTGAGATCACTCCATAGGCGTCATCATTCGAACGGATGATCACCTTAGCGTATATTTCATTGTCGTCGCCCAATCTCGGCGAGTGTATTACTGAGTGACAGGTGTGTGTGTGTGTGTGTGTGTGTGTGTGTGGGTGTGTGTGGGTGTGTGTTATCTACACTAGGCTATATTATTAACATATCTATAATAATAATAATAATAATATTATTTATTTATGGAATCATATATATGATATGATATAAATGGACCCCTAAAGAATTCGCAGACTTCTACATGTTATAACTAACCGTGAGAGGCGCAGGACAATATTAAACAAATATGTTAATATTTTAATCTTGTTTTGATTTATCGTTTATTAAAATTCTATAGATATATATACATATATATATATATATTTAATATTGATTATTTTAAACTATAGACATTACATTAATTATACATTAAACACACACATACTTATAGGGGTTTCTATGATGAGGTAGACGTTAGTGATTAGCACAAAGAATGTCTCGTCTATTTCGGGCTCGGTATCGTTACCGATGGCAACCGTGAAATTAACCGCTGTGTCAGCGAATTGGAACATCACGCTGCCAGTGGAATTCTCGTAGTCGGTACCTGATCGTGTGGTAATCAGCAGTGTATTACAGTGTAGTATGTAGGACATGTTACGTTATAGCTCTGATATTACGTTATATGCCCGGCATTTTATTATATGTATACATTTATTTATAAGTTTGACATTATATGATATATTATAAATTATGTAATATATCAGATAATATATTAATGCATTAATATAAAATTAATGCATTAATATAAAACATGTTTTTAGATTTTAATCATCAGATAGATATATATATATATATATATATTATACGCGCAGAATATATCATATAATAGATATTTCGATGGCATATCATGCTGAGCGATACCGCTATACTAGTTATCGTTACCGTATTGCGCCATCGACGTGGAGTCTGATATGAAAGGCAAACTTTCACGCACGCCTTCCGGAGACAGGGTTTTGTAATGCACTCGCACCATTCCAAATTCACCGGAGAATTTCTTTCTTTCGATGGTCAGTATAACATCTGATCAAGTGATCACGCCGTTAATATATTCCACCTATGTCTACGTGACTTCTACTCGTGCGATATGCTATGTTCTAGGTATCGGATGATTTCTACTTTGGCCTAGGTACCAGGTACTTTTACTTTATGCTACGTCATAGGTACGAAATAACTTCTACTTTGTCCTATTTATCGAGTAGCATCTACTCTATCCTACATTAGTGGTATTCTTTAAGTACAATGTACCAAGTAAACTATCTACATCCCATGTACACGTTCAGAGTCATACAGAGCAGACGCGGTATTCTACGTAACTAGATCTGTATGTACTATGTAGCAACTCTATGTCATGTTTACTGTGTAGTACATACTATGCCCTATGCCCTATTCATAAGGTAGTAGAGGTTAATGAGTAATATGTTCCGTTTATCAATAACTATATTGTATTCGAAATACATAGAGAAATATAATAATTATAGAATATATATTTTTGTATGCGTTCATTGAGTACATTTATTATTGTTATTTTTAAATACCTATAGATTTGAATATCTATAGATATTCATGTATAAATATAATATATAACTTTTCTTTACACATATACGCAAACAATCAAACTTATATAGAGCTATACATTTCTAAACAAATATAATTACCTGGGCCGGATTCACTGATATAAATAGGTCTATTAGCGGGTGAGAATATGAAAACACCGAAAGGATCATCATTGGCTGGAATCTTCAGTTCACAGGTCAATAAGTCTCTATTTCCCAATATTCCCTATGAAACGATCACATAATAAAGTATAGTGTAATGATGTAATCAATTTGAAGATATATACAGCGTACGTATGGTATTGCTATGATATAAGTGGGCTATAGTACATCTTATTGAGGATATTGTGTGTAGACTGTTAATATAGTAGATATTGCTATGATAGAAGTGGGCTATAGTACTTGTTATTGAGGATATTGTGTGTAGACTGTTAATGTAGTAGATATTGCTATGATAGAAGTGGGCTATAGTACATCTTATTGAGGATATTGTGTGTAGACTGTTAATATAGTAGATATTGCTATGATAGAAGTGGGCTATAGTACTTGTTATTGAGGATATTGTGTGTAGACTGTTAATGTAGTAGATATTGCTATGATAGAAGTGGGCTATAGTACATCTTATTGAGGATATTGTGTGTAGACTGTTAATGTAGTAGATATTGCTATGATAGAAGTGGGCTATAGTACATCTTATTGAGGATATTGTGTGTAGACTGTTAATGTAGTAGATATTGCTATGATAGAAGTGGGCTATAGTACATCTTATTGAGGATATTGTGTGTAGACTGTTAATATAGTAGATATTGCTATGATAGAAGTGGGCTATAGTACTTGTTATTGAGGATATTGTGTGTAGACTGTTAATGTAGTAGATATTGCTATGATAGAAGTGGGCTATAGTACTTGTTATTGAGGATATTGTGTGTAGACTGTTAATGTAGTAGATATTGCTATGATAGAAGTGGGCTATAGTACATCTTATTGAGGATATTGTGTGTAGACTGTTAATGTAGTAGATATTGCTATGATAGAAGTGGGCTATAGTACATCTTATTGAGGATATTGTGTGTAGACTGTTAATGTAGTAGATATTGCTATGATAGAAGTGAGCTATAGTACTTGTTATTGAGGATATTGAGGATATTGTATTAATGTAGTAGATATTGTGATGATGGATATGTTTGATTACTTCATGAAGTTTGTGGTTAACGTTAGTTTAGATAGATAGATGGCATATTGAATGCGTTTAACAGCATATAAATATATCGAATATAAAATGACATGAAACAATAATTTAATAATAAGTAATAAATGAATAAAAGAGAATGTTGGTTTACACCTGCCATAAAGTTTGTGGTTAACGGTAATACGTTAGTGAGGAGGCGGAGCAACTTAGATGATCATGCATGTATAATGTTGCGAATCATGTGCTATCATGTATTATCCTAAAGGTATATATCTGCTACACATTCTCTTACGCAGATATAACATAGTAGTACAAGCTTAACACACCTGGGATGTGGAGATCAGTTGTATTATGAAAGTTTCATCGAGTTCAGGAGTGGAGTCGCCGCGAATGCTGACGGTCAACTGCGATACGGATTGTGCGTCTAGGAATGTGATATGACCTTCGTCCGATACGATATCGTCGTAGGGGTCGGACAGGATGCGCCACGAGACGTTCACTTGCCCTATACTACCTCCTATACGATTCACCTAGAGGGTAGGGTGGGGTGGGTGGGGTGGGGTTTAGGTTTAGTACTTCACTTTAGCACCTTCTCGTAGTAGTATAGCAGATAGCTTATAGCATTTTATACGATTAGTATTTTTTTAATATATTTATATATGTATTGATGTATAATTATAACATTATTAAAATATTTTAACTATAGTTATATATCTATGGATATATTATAAAGTGAAGTCTGCAGGTATATCGATTAATGTATTATGAATTTATATTGAATTCTATTCTATTTAATGAGGTCGTTGTTACATAATATAATCACAGATATATTTACATACACATATTGTTTTAGGCTTCACGCTAGGTTGATTGCATAGGCCTAGCCATATATATATTTCTATTTTTCTATCCAAATATTTTCTAGTCTGTACATTCCTGTTATTAGTTTTTCTATTTTATATTTGTTATTGTCTGTTAATTTTGTTTCATTATTTTCCTATAAAAAGAATGACACCCTTGGTTCTGCATTTCATCGGGTTGGTACAAATTGTCATTGTCATTATTTTTATGTTATATTTATGTTGTTATATTCAACAGTTATATTCATCTTTAATACATTTTTACGAACACTTAACTTTATTACATATATATATAAAATATAAAATATAAAAGGAGCATATAAATATAAATAGCATTACTTTTATAATGTATCGACTAATCGAATGTATATCTTGCATTAAGTTACGTATTTAGGGTGGATAGGAAAACATTTAAATTTACAATTATAAAATAATTTATATTTTAAGAATTATAAAAGTGAAATAGTTTCAGTGATTTACACACATAGTCTGCTTAAAGTGCTGATTAGTCAATAAACACTGAGGCTTGTATAGTGTTTTGTGTATAGTATACATTTATAATATATTTGTATATAATTCTGAAAGAAACCAATAGGGCTGTTATAATGTACTTACTTGAAATTATTATTTAATCTTAATATAAAAATAAAATTAAACAAACATAAAATGTCTCTAAAATGTATACACCTCACTGTCAATGCGTGTTACCATAATAACGATTCTACTATATATATAATACATTTAATATGAAAAATAAAATTAATAAAATTTGATTTATAAAACTCTATTTATAAATAATAAATTATTTAATATTTTTCAACTGAATTACTATCAGAATTATTATCCTCTATTCTATATTAAATGGTTCATATATGCTATATCTATGATAATATTTATTACTAGATAAATATTAATGAAATAAGTATTATTACTATCTCATTTTTAGAGTGAAATCTAGTATCTAGTTTAATTAAGATGGATTCAAGTTACATGAATTTCATTGTAAATCATGATATTTCTAAAGTTATGTGTATATATTAAAAATAAGAAAAAATGACTTCACTCCATAAATTCCTCATATATTCTATTCTATTTTATTTTAAATAATTGATACTTTGTTGATAGACTACAAATAATATAAAATACACTTTACAAATAATACATTTTATATTAAACATATAATTAGATAATTATATTTCATTAATTAATGAAATATTATTTTCAGATATATATATATCGATTAAAAGATAATTATATACAGATTGTAAATAATTATAGAAATAGATATATTTGTTGATGTATATATCATCATATATATATATGAAACTTTAATAATATTAGTAATGCCTATTCAGGATATGTATACTAGCTTCGATTAAAGCATCATTGAAGCCTGTATCGTAAAGTTCAGAAACTGATGTTCTCAAGAAGTTCTTTGAGAACTGAAATACTCCGTGTGCATGGTCAGATGCTAGTATCGTGATTTTTACACTCGAACCATTACCGATCACAGCGCCACCTATTTTAATGTATGATTCGCATTCTCGATATATTTTATTAAAATATTGAATTTTGGATTATGATTCAGTACATTTTAACAAATAATGAATTTAATTTAATTAAATAATTAATAAATAATATTTATTTACTAAACAAAATAATTCAATTATCTTAATAATAACAGTTAATTAATATAATTATACTTTATGTCATAAAAATAACCGGTTGGATTTACTAATTGGATGATGAAATATTTCTCATTTTCGGGTACATCGTTATCGTAGATCGTGATATTAATGAAGGCATACGATTGGTCGGGTTGGAAGGTTAACCTATCAACTCTAGCCTACAATAGTTTGCAATGTGAGTATTACGATGCAGGATTGTATCGCCTATGTCCTAACCTCAAAATCGTGACCATTTTTGCCGGAACTTCTGGCGGATCCCTCGAGTGTTCTATATTCTACGGTGATGACCCCTAAACGACCTTGTGCTCTCACAACCATCAACGATACGAAACCGTCTTCTTCATTGATAAAAATCTGCGCAGCGAATAGTTTAATGTCAAATAATACAAGTTCATAGTACGATAATAAAGTTACGAGCAAATATAATATAAATACGCGTTCGAATAATATTCATAAATCTATCTATATTAATATCGCGAAGAACCTTAATTTGACCGTGCGCCGGTAGAAATCTAGTATCGTTGCTGGTGATGGGTTCGTCGCCCGGGTAACCGATGGCGAACTGGACGAGACCGTTGGGTCCGTCGTTACGGCCGATGGTCAACAGACGGCGGCTGTCCCCTGAGGTCACGATACTAGCTCCCGACGTAGGCGACACCAGTAGTGGTTCGTGTCCTTCGTCGACGTCCTTCGTTGAGGTGAGCGCCCCCTGCAGGCGAATTACGAACATCTCGTCGATTTCGGGAAGAATGTCGTCGATGATGTGGATCGTTATTATCTGCGATAGAGTTACGCTCAGTTTCAATAATACTTTAATGTTATTTAATATTACTGTATACTATTGAATAGAATTGTGTAATATTACTTTTTGGTTTGACGCCTAGGTTTATATAGTAGGGCTTTAAATGTACCTAGATATCAACTCGTCACAATAATAAATATAAATAAATTATATCAATATCATAATAAATTTTATAATTAAATAATTCCTAATTAATATATATATATATTTAGAAAGGTTTGTATTAAATTGTATTAAAATTATTATATTAAATGATAAACATTGAATACATTTATATAGGTTAATATAAGTTAAAGTAAGTTAATAGAGTATATATTAAAATGAAATAAAAGTAGCAGTACAATTTTGAAGATATAATAAAGTGAATTATAGCTTATCATTTATAAATAAATAATGTGTAAATAATAAATAGCAAAATTAAAAAAATTAAAATTAATATTAAATTAAAATAATTTAATTATGAATATTAAATTTGTTAGTTAAAAAGTTAATAAGTAATTATTTTTTTTTAAATTATTAAATTTTGTTATTCATTTTAATAATATTTGATAGATTATTTTATAAATATTTTCCTACATATGTGATAAATAATATTAGATAATGCTTAATCATATTATATAAATTAGATAATATAATAATTAATATTATTATTTAATATTTATTAATATTTATTAATAACAATATATAATATTATATAATACTTAATAGCAATATTTAATAATATAATCTAATACATAACAATAGTAAATAATAATAAATACAATTAAAATATATGAATGAGTATTATTTAAGTATGGGAAAAACTCAAACCTGGAACACCTAACATGCACTAACACACTTCTAAGCAAATCAATATAAACTTATATAAGTTACGTATAATTAATATTAACAACAAAATGTACAACATTAACACAAAATTATAAATTAAATTATTTCGCAGTAAATTTTGTTTAGACTTTTAAAATAGTACAAATTAATATGGTATTTACTAAATATTCACTAAATATTCACATGTATGCAGATTATAATTAAAATGTCATAAAATAAATACTTACATACTATAAAAATACTATGAAAGAGATATATATATATATATATAATATATAAATATATATATATATATATATATATATATATATATTATATATTATTAACAATAGTATAACATTATAACTATAGTTATATATATATATATAATTATAAAATAATATATATGATAGTGAAAAAATTAAATTATATTTGTCCGAGTTTTAGTAGTTTTTATTATTTGTACTTTCTAAATAAATCTGATTTTCTCAAAAAATCTAAATATAGTAAATTAAAAATTGGTTGTATAATGTGGCTATATTATTTATTATTAATTCTAGATATTAATTATTCATATCGAACGCATAGTTTTATAGATATATGGTTTTGTTCTTAGATAGTCCAAGATTGAGGTAGTCTCCCCTATACATATAATAGTGTGAAATATATTCTAATAGCACAGTGTATTTATTATGTAAGATATGTATAATATGAATAAAGCAGTGTAACCTTTAACCTCTCGCCGGGTTTAAATATCAACTCTCCTGATGAGTTTAAGAAGTCTGATGATGCGCTGATATTCATTTCTATGCCATTCTATTGCGGCAGTAATACATTACAAGTGTAGGAAAATACAAAATAAATATATACTACTACTACTACAAATGTAAATATTAAATATATTATCACATGAAGATATGTTAATAGAAATAAAGTCACCAATTGCAGTATCTATGCATTATATACGGATAGAATATATATATATATATATATATATATATATATATTTGTATCTAGGAACAAAATATAGGAAAAAAATACAAATATATAACCATATATATTCGGTTATTTTGTTGATACATCATTCAAATGCTGAAATATATCATGTGAATATATTAAATACACTATACATAATATAATATATTATGTGATAAAATAATATATTATATGATAATATATTATATTAAATATTAACTCTCTTATAATAATAATATTTGTATTATCTTTATACTGGTATTTTTTTCCATTATTTTTTTTCAGATCACCATATATATATATATAAATATTATAGTAATAAATGAATAATGAAATAAAGGATTCTAGTACAAAGACAAAGAGTTATCATCAAACTAACGAGCAGTTCGTAGATACTCCACTGAATAGTGACGACACCGGCATCGCCACGGTTACGTATCACCTGACACGTAAACCTACTGACTGACAGCTCGGAGACAATGGCGTTCACGCACGAGTTCATCTCGAACGAGAACAGACCATTCGCATTGTCACTCTTCAGAACTGTTCAAGCGCCTCCATGCAACCATGTTACGCGTTAAATGTGAAATATTCTAATCGCATATGTAAACTATATAGTAAATAAATAGATCACAATTATAATATTTTAATTATAAATACATTAAGTTAATACAAAAAGAGAAACGCGAACACCGGTTAGAGAACCGCCACTAGTACAGGGTATAGCATTAAGATCGGAGGTCCTAGAGACCAGTAGTAGTAGTAGTAGTAGTAGTAGTAGTAGTAGTAGTAGTAGTAGTAGTAGTAGTAGTAGTAGTAGTAGTAGTAGTAGTAGTAGTAGTAGTAGTAGTAGTAGTAGTAGTAGTAGTAGTAGTAGTAGTAGTAGTAGTAGTAGTAGTAGTAGTAGTAGTAGTAGTAGTAGTAGTAGTAGTAGTAGTAGTAGTAGTAGTAGTAGTAGTAGTAGTAGTAGTAGTAGTAGTAGTAGTAGTAGTAGTAGTAGTAGTAGTAGTAGTAGTAGTAGTAGTAGTAGTAGTAGTAGTAGTAGTAGTAGTAGTAGTAGTAGTAGTAGTAGTAGTAGTAGTAGTAGTAGTAGTAGTAGTAGTAGTAGTAGTAGTAGTAGTAGTAGTAGTAGTAGTAGTAGTAGTAGTAGTAGTAGTAGTAGTAGTAGTAGTAGTAGTAGTAGTAGTAGTAGTAGTAGTAGTAGTAGTAGTAGTAGTAGTAGTAGTAGTAGTAGTAGTAGTAGTAGTAGTAGTAGTAGTAGTAGTAGTAGTAGTAGTAGTAGTAGTAGTAGTAGTAGTAGTAGTAGTAGTAGTAGTAGTAGTAGTAGTAGTAGTAGTAGTAGTAGTAGTAGTAGTAGTAGTAGTAGTAGTAGTAGTAGTAGTAGTAGTAGTAGTAGTAGTAGTAGTAGTAGTAGTAGTAGTAGTAGTAGTAGTAGTAGTAGTAGTAGTAGTAGTAGTAGTAGTAGTAGTAGTAGTAGTAGTAGTAGTAGTAGTAGTAGTAGTAGTAGTAGTAGTAGTAGTAGTAGTAGTAGTAGTAGTAGTAGTAGTAGTAGTAGTAGTAGTAGTAGTAGTAGTAGTAGTAGTAGTAGTAGTAGTAGTAGTAGTAGTAGTAGTAGTAGTAGTAGTAGTAGTAGTAGTAGTAGTAGTAGTAGTAGTAGTAGTAGTAGTAGTAGTAGTAGTAGTAGTAGTAGTAGTAGTAGTAGTAGTAGTAGTAGTAGTAGTAGTAGTAGTAGTAGTAGTAGTAGTAGTAGTAGTAGTAGTAGTAGTAGTAGTAGTAGTAGTAGTAGTAGTAGTAGTAGTAGTAGTAGTAGTAGTAGTAGTAGTAGTAGTAGTAGTAGTAGTAGTAGTAGTAGTAGTAGTAGTAGTAGTAGTAGTAGTAGTAGTAGTAGTAGTAGTAGTAGTAGTAGTAGTAGTAGTAGTAGTAGTAGTAGTAGTAGTAGTAGTAGTAGTAGTAGTAGTAGTAGTAGTAGTAGTAGTAGTAGTAGTAGTAGTAGTAGTAGTAGTAGTAGTAGTAGTAGTAGTAGTAGTAGTAGTAGTAGTAGTAGTAGTAGTAGTAGTAGTAGTAGTAGTAGTAGTAGTAGTAGTAGTAGTAGTAGTAGTAGTAGTAGTAGTAGTAGTAGTAGTAGTAGTAGTAGTAGTAGTAGTAGTAGTAGTAGTAGTAGTAGTAGTAGTAGTAGTAGTAGTAGTAGTAGTAGTAGTAGTAGTAGTAGTAGTAGTAGTAGTAGTAGTAGTAGTAGTAGTAGTAGTAGTAGTAGTAGTAGTAGTAGTAGTAGTAGTAGTAGTAGTAGTAGTAGTAGTAGTAGTAGTAGTAGTAGTAGTAGTAGTAGTAGTAGTAGTAGTAGTAGTAGTAGTAGTAGTAGTAGTAGTACCTGTTACCTGTTACCTAATTGGTTTAGGCACTTCCATCAACTTCTTTATTGAAGTTTTCGGACGTGCTTTCAATATTATTGGGCAAAAAGGTATGTTTTTAGCTTTGATTTGAATGTTACAGTTGAGTCAATTGATCGGATATGGTGAGGTAGATCATTCCAGATTTTTGGAGCATGGATGGAGAAAGATTTATGTTGGGAAGATGTTAAATGTAATAGAACTGGAGTTTTTAATTTGAATTTGTTTATGTGTCTTTGTTCGTAAATAGTTGTGTTGGGAGTTAGTAAGTTGGCAAGATAGTCTGGTGTGTTATGATGTGTAGCTAAATGTATGGTGAGTGCAATTTTGTAAATTATACGGGATTTTATTGGCAGCCAATGTAATTTGGTTCTCAAAGGGGATATATGTTGTCTGGAATATTTAGTTATGTTGAATATAAATCTGATGGCTGAGTTCTGAAGGCGTTGGAGTTTATTTATTATAGATTGTGAGGAGGCATATAGACAGGAATTACAGTAATCAAGGCGGGGAAGAATGAGGGATGTAGCGAGGAGTTTTGCAGTATTAAAATTAATGAAGGGTCTTATTGTTCGTAAGTTGTGTAGTATGTAGTTAATTGACTGTGATAGTGATTTAGTCTGGATGTTGAATTGTAGTGTTGGGTCGATTAATATACCAAGATTTTTTATTTTATTAGCATAAGAAATACTCAGATTGTTAATGGTAATTTGTGGTGGAATGAATATAGTGGTAGATGTTTTAATATGCATTGATTCAGTTTTAAGACAGTTTAGTGATAATGAGTTGTTGGTGAGCCAGTTATGTATATCAGTAATGCAGTTGTTAAGTAAATTTATGTCATTGTTAGGGTCTATCAATCTACAGTGTAACTGTATGTCATCAGCATACGAGTGATAGTCTATAGTGGGGTATTTGTCAATAATTTTAAATAAGGGAAGTAGGTAGATATTGAACAGGAGTGGACCAAGGACAGATCCTTGAGGTACTCCATGAGTAACTTTACGAGGTTTAGAGATTAGAGAGTTTATACTAATTTGGTAAAAACGATCAGTTAGGTATGAGATGAACCAATCAAGTGCGGTATCAGAGATTCCGATAGAAGTTAGTCGATTTATAAGGATATTATGGTCAAGGGTGTCGAAGGCAGCTGATAAATCAAGGAGAATGACCACTGAACCATGTGGTGATGCAGCAGATAAGTGAATGTGATTAAGGATATGTATTATTGCAGTTTCAGTACTTTTGTGCTTGGTATAGGCACTCTGATATGGGTTTAATATATGATTTTCATGGAGATAAGAATTTAATTGACGAGCAACAACTCGTTCTAGGGTTTTGGAGAGTGTTGATAAGTTGGAGATTGGTCGGTAGTTGGAGAGGATTACTTTGTCAAGGTTTGGTTTTTTTATGATGGGTGTAACATATGCTGTTTTCATATAGATTGGAAAAATGCCTGAGGTAAGTGAGTTTTCTATTATTTCTTGGTAATAAGATGCTAGATAAATGTGGTACTTATTTAATATAGAATGAGGAATTGGATCTAGTTCGGAAGATGTATTTACTGCACTGAGGAGTTTTTCAATGGTAGTAGTTGATGGTAATGTAAAGGAGAAAAGAGAATATAGAGGTAGATTATATGGTTCATTGAGTGGTGTAGGGAGTGATTTAATTATATTCATGACTTTAGTATTGAAATATTGGTCAAATGTATCTATTAGCGTTGTTATGGGTTCATTTGGTAGAACACGTAGTGATATTCTACCAAGTAGCTGGTTAGAAATGGAGAAAAGTTTCTTAGAATTAGTTGATGCTTCTTTTAATAGATTATTGTAGTATGATTTCTTAGACTTCTTGAGTAGGGTTCTATATAGGCTACGTTGTTTGATAAATATATTGTAATTATTGGGAGATTTAGATTTTCTCCAATAATTTTCATATAGTCGTAATTTGCGTTTTGATGATGAAAGTTCAGAATTAAACCATTTGCAATTTGGACGTTGTGTTATATATTTATATTTGATGGGGGCAAGTTCGTCAAGGGTTCTTGATAGAGATGTTTCTAATTTGGATACTGAGTTTGAAAATTGTGTGTTATTAAATTTTTTAGAGAATTCAGTGATGAAAGTATTGGTATCAATATTGTTATATTTTCTATATTTAATATTTATAATGGGTCGAGTTGGTCTTGGTGAGCTAATATGGAAGAATACTAAATGATGATCAGAAAATAGATTCTTTATTGAATGGGAATTGGTGAGGTTAGAATGTGCATGGGAAATTATAGGTCAAGTGTATTGCCTGCTATGTGAGTTGGGGATGTTATATGTTGGACAAAGTTAAATGAGTCTATTAATATATTGAATTGCCTGGTATAATTAGTGTCAAGATTAATTGGGATATTTAGGTCTCCGAGAATGATAGTATGGTCAGTGGATGTAGTAGTAGTAGTAGTAGTAGTAGTAGTAGTAGTAGTAGTAGTAGTAGTAGTAGTAGTAGTAGTAGTAGTAGTAGTAGTAGTAGTAGTAGTAGTAGTAGTAGTAGTAGTAGTAGTAGTAGTAGTAGTAGTAGTAGTAGTAGTAGTAGTAGTAGTAGTAGTAGTAGTAGTAGTAGTAGTAGTAGTAGTAGTAGTAGTAGTAGTAGTAGTAGTAGTAGTAGTAGTAGTAGTAGTAGTGGTAGTAGTAGTAGTAGTAGTAGTAGTAGTAGTAGTAGTAGTAGTAGTAGTAGTAGTAGTAGTAGTAGTAGTAGTAGTAGTAGTAGTAGTAGTAGTAGTAGTAGTAGTAGTAGTAGTAGTAGTAGTAGTAGTAGTAGTAGTAGTAGTAGTAGTAGTAGTAGTAGTAGTAGTAGTAGTAGTAGTAGTAGTAGTAGTAGTAGTAGTAGTAGTAGTAGTAGTAGTAGTAGTAGTAGTAGTAGTAGTAGTAGTAGTAGTAGTAGTAGTAGTAGTAGTAGTAGTAGTAGTAGTAGTAGTAGTAGTAGTAGTAGTATTGCTACTAACCGGAGACAACTGATGAATGATAGAACTGGTCGATACTGGCTCCTCCCAGAGCTGACGTTAGTCTCACGCTGAACATCTGTAGGACGTTGTAGGACATTTACAGTTACTGATGTCATCACAGACATATTATTATCATGTATCATTTATTATATATCATCCCGTACGAGCGAAGGTGCTACATGGCCCTGTTTTAGTGCTTAATAAACATTATATCATCATCATCATCGTCGTATATAATATATTATAAAATTACAATAGTATGTAAGACCACTATGATGTGGTTATAAAAATGACCTCGGAAATTATATTATCATATACCTATTATTATAGTATAATATTTATTATATTAATTATACACGTACGATGTGTTATATACGTACGATAACGTGTGGCATTACTATTACATGTATGTGATCACCCAGCGGCTTCGAAGGGACATTAGAGCCATATATGGTTATAAGTGAACACTTCGTCTAAGTACCTGGATGGGATGAAAGGACTCCACGAAATAACAATAACAATAACCTCTTTGGATTCTTCCTCCGAATCGTCGACAGTGCGTAGTACGATGTTATTAATAGACACGCCTTCCTCGTAGAACAGGTAGCCCGATATGGGCGTGAGATCTCGTCTCGCGGGTGTCTCGTATATTTCACGTACTTCGCTGTTATGTGTGATACATGCTATCTACATCATCGATATAAATAGATGGCATAAACGATTGACGTAGCAAATTGCTACTGGAAATGCATGTATAAGATAGATAAGCGAATGCAACTTTTATCGATGAATTAACGAAATGGCATCAGCGATTTTGATTGGATATTAGTATTATAATTATTAATATATTATTAATTATTTTAATCGTATTCATAGTTCAGAATTATTATAATGTAATGACATCGTCTTATTAAAGAGTGATAAAATCAAGTTTTTGGGACGTGCATGTCTGTATTTCTAAACTATATAATATCAATTTTTCAAAAAATAGTATTACTATTATTTATTTGGACGTTACCATGCTAATTATAGAAGTATTAATTGAAATAAACAGTATTTATTAAACACCCTTTAATCGCTATTTTTATAAGATTCCTATTTATTATTAAAATTAGTAAATAAAAAAAATCTAAAATATAATATTGATTATTATCGTGGTATTCATAAGATTGTTAATTCATAATAATTCGCTATAGTAAAGAGTGGCTGGCAGGCAAGTTCTGAGAGATCACCGACTTACCCATCATCTAGTGGCCAGCTATATATCCTTACGTCCTGCATGAGACCTATGAACCGAGACTTATCTCCCATTTTACCTCCAACCAATAGGATCGCTTCGTCTGAATCTTGAATACTCTTAGAAGCCATATTGCTGAGTAATTACGATATTAGTTGTCTATGTAGTTTTGGTTTTAGTTGTTCATTTATAGTTATAGTTATAGTTATAGTTATATTTATAGTTATTGTTGAAATTATAGTTATATTTATTATATAAATTAATATTTATGATTATATATTTATAATTTTATAAAGAATGAAATATGGATTACTATATGTATAGTGTAGATGAATCAGTACGATAATGCTTCTGGCATAAATATTATACTTGCATACAATATATTAATACATATCTTTAATAAATATGGTTTTTATGATTATTAGTGCAAGTGTATCACAGATATCATAGATATACTGATAGATAAAGAAATATAGATATACAATTGTGTATACGTATACATGTGAGAGTACTCTATCATGAACTTAAATTACACATTGATCAAATATATAATAAAATATTAATTATGATATTAATGTTATAAATGAATATAATAAATTATAGAGGATATAAATAAAAACTCTTGATATTTTATATAACTTATAAAATTAAACTTATGAATAATAATAAATGTATAAGATTTTATAACATACTGAATATCTGATATTATATTTATTTCAAATTATAATAGATACATCAATTGTTATTAAAAGTATAACGATCATAAACATTTAGCATGATAGTATTAATTATAGTTAATTAATAATCCGATGACCTACTGACCTAATTCCAGTGGTTTCCCCATCCACGATGAAGGTCACTCGTCCATTATTGATCACAATAACAATCTGATGCCACTGACCATCCAGTAAGTTAACATTATCATTCACTGCTCGGGCTATTATTTCATTAGTCTATAAATAGAATACCATAAATAGAATAACATAAATAGAATACTATATATAGAATACTATAAATAGAATACTATAAATAGAATAACATAAATAGGATATTTAATAAAAACGTAATTTTATATATTCTCAACTTTGTGATATAAGTTACTAATATATATTATTAATAGTTATGTGAATCTATCATAAACATTATATATGTATCTTAATGTATGTACATTATATATATATATATTATATATATATATACATTATAGTGCACGTTGTATACTGTATTTATACTATATATACACAATGTATAAATACAGTATATATATATGTGTTATTACACTGTTTATACAAATATATATATATATACAATATATATGGTATACATAGAATATACATATTCTATATATCTATATACACTAAGTTTATTCTAACTATTTGTCACATTCCATTGTTACACTATTATCCTAAATTAGTCTTATTTACTATTCATATACTATACATACGGAATCCTTTCTCGAAAGCATCTTGCTATTAAAGGGTTCATGTTTTACTTATTATATAGCTATATTGTATTGTATACATATTTAATGTATATTAATTATTTATTTATAGTATATAAGTAAAATAAATATTGATATTCATTCATTCATTCGTACGATTATAAAATATATTACGCAATCGTATAAATTTGTTATAAAGATTTACCAAAAGAACAATACCATATCAATATCAACACACGTGGGTACGACTACTAGGGGCGCTGCAACAGGGGGTGGGACGGGGGGGATATGTCCCCCCCACTTTAAAATCTAGGGGGACCTCCTATGTATTGGTCCCCCCCTGCCCCACTTTTACCACAACATTTATTTCGCTTTGTTGGTCCCCCCTACACACACACCAGCGCCCCTAACACGCCTACTAACATTGGTGACGGGGTCAGAGTATCTGAACTCGAGGGTGGACGAGCTGAAGCTAGCCACGCGTACGGTAGACAGACGTAGCGTGTAGTAGTCGTGGACACCGTCGCGGGACGTCTTCGCTAGGATGTGTCCTCCGGCTATGCCACTGTCGCTGATGTTAGCGCTACGGGGGGCGGGGTGAGGGCGGGGGTGAGGGGGCGGTGTTTAGTGATATAGACATATCGGATTGTTAATTATTAATGGGGAAATACGTATAAAATGTGAGTTTTTTCCGGAATTTCCCATGTCATCGTATATTAGATAGACTAGAAAATTCTCGTAAAATAATTTTGAAAAAATAAATAAAATATACTATATTTAACATACATATATAATCACGAATTAAAAATAACTCTAAAAAGAGATATATACATAAATATACTTTTAAATATAACCGTAGTATAACGGTTATACGATACATTGAGCGATAACTGATGAATATTACTACATACCAGATAATGATAATGACCAGCATACTGTTTGCAATACTACTGACCTGTCGGGTTTAAGCCAGGCTGATATCGTGAAGCCCAGTCTAATGAGATCTACGGCTATGAAGTACTGTTGATCTATGCTAACGATGCAATCTGATGACGGATCATGTGTGATGTAATGTTAGATAATATACCACGCGTGTATTGTTATATAAGATGCTAAAGTATCATGTGACACCGTGTTAGATTATGTAATATTTAGTCATAAGTAATATTGAAGATGAAAACATATGCGTCATTGACTTCTAATTCATAATTTATATGTGATATATAAATATATATGAATGAATGAATGAATGAAATCAGTTTTAGACATACGACATATTATGTATATCATACATCTATGGAGGATCAGTGAAAGCCTAGGCTATATTTGGTCGATACCTCCAATATGTTCATGTACAGATTACAATATTAGTAAAAGTAATGATATAATAATAATGATTCATGTATTAGCATTCATTGTAATATAATTAATAAATGAAACAAAATAGAAGATACATATATATATATATATATATATATATATATTAATTAATAAAAATAATAAAACACTGTTCATGAACATATATAAGTTATCATCGTATTTCAATCCATTATATTAAAGTAAATAATAAAATAAGTTAATAAAATAATTGTATAATATTAGAATGTATTAAAATATATATTAGTAAAAATATGTAACTTTATAAAATTGTAATATAGAGAAATTGGTAATAACAATAGTAAATTATTATAAATATGTGTAAAATAAATATAAATATATATGTATATAGCAAAACAGTGGTGGAATGCTTGACCAGTCAGTGCATCACACACACCCACACACATACACACACACCCACACACACACACCCACACACACACACACACTGACCGGCACAACCGGTGAAACTCAACACCGCGGTACCGGTGTCCCTTCTTCGTTGTTCCGGAACACTGGTGACCCCTGAACCCGGATCACCGAGGAACAACAGATCTCTGACTATGTTTCCCGGGCCCGAAATAGCGTAACTGAATACTTCCCATGCTACCTATGTAGTAGTGGTAGTATGTATGTAAATATATAAGTATACAGGTGTGTGTATATATATATATATATATATATATATATATATATATATATATGTGTATAATAGATAGGCTGTTAACAACACACTGTTGTTTAATATTTACAATAATATTTAGGTTTGAATATGTTTTCTAATTAATTTTCTAATAAGAATTAAATATAAAACTGCGTGTGTTTTGCTCAGTTGACTCAGACACACAAGCAGTAGGACGAGAGTTCAATCTCTATCCAGACCAATAAAATAGGTCTTAACAAAATATTTAGAAGTGATCTTATATAATTGTGTGTACAATAATGATCAGCTCTCTTTAAAATCATGGATGCCTTAACATGAGAGCGGCTTTTCGCATTTTTTTTTTTTTCGAAGGGACATTTGATAATCAATTAAAACTTCATCTAAGTTAATGGATGGGATGAAAGGATTCCACCAGAGAAAAGAACTTACATTTTATTTTTTAATATAAAAAATATAAGAATTTTTTTTTTTAATTGTATAGGTATATTTACTAAAATAAATATATATATATATATAATATATATATTATATATATATATATATATATATATATATAAAATGATAATTTGGTCATTTCTAAATGTAATTCGAATACTGTAATAAAAGCATCATCGGTGATAAACCTGAACTTTAGAGAACAATCCCTGTTTTCTCTCCACGATTAGGTCTGCCTCACGAGGGGCAACTCCTGTATCATCTGTAACACATCGCTACGGTTACCACTATTGTTGTTAGCAGCCTTACACACGAATAGATACAGCTAACAGTGGCATGTTTACTTCTAAATGTTGTTATTATTACAGGTAAGCATCTAGTAGCCAATATATCGTTAGTTAGATAATGACAGAGTAATACGAATACTAGATCGAGGTATTCATTCGGCTGTGGAATGTTTCACGCGAAGGCAACATATTCGCTTTTAATCAATAAGGAAGTTATAACGAATGAATCTTAATTAGAATAAAGATTGTTCTATAAATGCACGATATGCCATATGCATAGTATCGAGTATTAAAAGAGAACTCTCTTGCGTGTGGGTGTTGATAGCATACGTACAGGTAGAGGTTGATCATAGCTACGTGTGCCTCACTGTAACACTTACTGTCTATGTGTGCTAGTGATTACTACGTTATCATGTCAATAAATACACTAATGGTTATCATCAACGATAATTCAATAATTATTAATATATTATTTATGAATTATATAGTAAAATTAAATAGTTAATTAAAGTATAATTCGTATAGTTTTTTAAATAAGCTTAAATTTTATATAATAATATATTGACGCATATATTGTGTATAGGTAAATAAAGTTTGATAATAGCTCGCGATGGCGGCAATAGATGGCAATAGTGACGAACTACTTATGGAGTAGTAGTCTTCTGCTATGAAGATTTGCCTGGTGTGTTGCGAGAAAAGGAATATTCCGAAAGGATTGTCATTTTCCATTACGCTGAAATTCAAAGTCAACAACTTCACTGAATCCAGCTGAGGGATTTCTTCTCCCGGACCTCCACCTTTATTTAATGATCAACTCTATTATTACATGTATGTACATAGGTAAACTATGTGAATGTATCATTATATTAGTGCGAAATATTCCAGATACATCTATTCAATAAATACAATCAATATATTAGTAACATTGTAATATAATCACCATCTATCGAGTGTAACATTAATTTATTTAGAAGAATTAATAATATAGTATTTATTAATTAAATACATATGATAAAATAATATGTAATAGTAGTAAAAATTATAAAATTATTCAGATATATTAAATTAAATGATGGTGAATATATATATATATATATATATATATTATTTTATTTACATCAGCGAGGGTATAGCTATTCATGTACTGTATTCGTATTTTCAAAACATTATATTATCCTATCCTATATATATATATATATTATTGATAAGAACTTTATAAAACATGTAGGCCAACGTACAGAATGTGTATATATTATAGAGAAGTAGTGATGATATCTCTATAGAATGAGAGTATGACATACCGGTAACGTTCACCAAGGAGATGAAGAAACTCTCGGAATACTCCGGAATGCCGTCTTGTGCGGGCGTTAACACGATGGACGTCAACGACTGGCGATTCTCAAACACCACGAAACCGGAATACGCCGAGAAATCTTTACGCTGTTCTACGGGGTTCTCGATCGCGTCGGATTTAGTCGTTACACTTAAGGCAGATGGTTTATGTAGGATAAACAGATGATAAACGTCATGCGTAACGCGGAAGTAGTGTTTATACATAATATGTTTAATTTTCATATATAATATGTACAACTTTTATTATATATATATATATATGTATAAATGCTCAAATGTAATATGTAACATTTATATTATATATATGTATAAGTTTTAATATATATAATATAACTGGTGTAATCTATAGTAAATATCGATAGCAAGTATATTACCTTGTAGTGGAGAACGCACTTGTAGTAGACAATCCATTAGTGGGTAACGATATTGATTCAGTAGTGGTTTCACTTGTAAAGTTACCGTCGGTTGGTATCTTACTGGTGAAATTAAGCATTTGACCTTCAGTTACGTTCAATGTCATACTATCCGGTAAGGTCGTGCTCTCGGCCTCGGTTACGTAATAAGAAAGGTCGATGTCGTTGATGGAATCATCTTCTATCGTCCAGTACACGAGAACTCTACCGAAATGACCTCTTCTCCGCCTGATCTTAAAGTAGGTCAACCAACCATTAACTCTATACGTTACAACGACTTTCGTAAACTTTTAAATATGTATTTCTAGTATAGAATATTATTGATATGCCATGTGATAATATTATAGCATTATGTATATTAATTAATGTAATGCTGAAGAATGAAATCTAATCATCGTAATTGGTTAGATTGAATAAATATGTAAGTTTAATAAATGATGTAACGACGAATATATTTAAATTAGTAGAGGATATTTATCCGTTTAAATTTATTTCCAACTTGAATTTCTGAAGAGATTCCTTCTCGTAGTATTAATGGGCCAGTATTCACAAAAGAGAATATTCCGTTAGAATCATCGTTAGCTTCTATGATTATTGTAGCTCTTTTTAAGCCAAACACCGAAGCTCCACCTTAGATTGTATTGTGTAAATATATTTGAATAATATATATAGAATTTAGTTAAAAAATAATATAAAAAACAATAACAGAAAATAATTAATTAGAAAAAAAGAACAGGTATTCTTTTTTTTCTTGTTATTTTTTTTCCAGTCACCAATATATATATTTAATAATTAAAGAACAATTTTTGAGGAATTAGTATATAACATTAGTTTATACATATAGATTATATAGTATAGTTCACCTATATCAATAACCTTGCGCATCATAAAGTTCTAGAAAGAAATCCTCATCTCCCTCGGGTGTATTATCCTCTTCGATGCTGATCTCTATTGTCTTCTCCCTCTCGTCGATTTCGAATAGCAGAACACCTGACGGGGGGCGTTGTATGAGGCGTAAACGACGTGGCGGGGGGGCGGGGGTTGACCTCTAACCTTTAACGATGAGGTAATCCTCTCGCTCGGTAGCAGTGCCCCCTACAGTACGATAACGCACCGAACACGAGTAGCCTAGCCTACCGTCTCGAGTCACCGTGAAACTGTTCTTAGTCGACTCCCGGGCTCTGATCAACACCGGTTCTGTTGTTGTTGATGTTATTGTTGTTGTTGGAAGTTTTATATAAACAAAATAATAATAATTCTATAATGCGTATTGTTCGAATAATATACGTCACACATAGTGAATACAAATATTATACGTAATAATACATAATTTGAATACAAGCACGATCAGAAACAATTTAGATCGATAAGATTTTTTAAGATTTAGATCGGTATTTTTTAAATTTGTTTTTAAAGGTGAATGAGATAGTTTTGAAATTCTAAGCTAGGAGGTAGTTTGCTTCATGGAATGTGTGTAGTGGACGACGCAGGTCTATTACATACAACTATAATCGATAGTATAGATTAGCTTACGAGTCGTGTTGAATGGTGAATGTAGTGAATAG
>OZ025239.1:65617615-65647615 GCA_964019155.1 Osedax fenrisi | reverse complement strand
ACTACTACTACTACTACTACTACTACTACTACTACTACTACTACTACTACTACTACTACTACTACTACTACTACTACTACTACTACTACTACTACTACTACTACTACTACTACTACTACTACTACTACTACTACTACTACTACTACTACTACTACTACTACTACTACTACTACTACTACTACTACTACTACTACTACTACTACTACTACTACTACTACTACTACTACTACTACTACTACTACTACTACTACTACTACTACTACTACTACTACTACTACTACTACTACTACTACTACTACTACTACTACTACTACTACTACTACTACTACTACTACTACTACTACTACTACTACTACTACTACTACTACTACTACTACTACTACTACTACTACTACTACTACTACTACTACTACTACTACTACTACTACTACTACTACTACTACTACTACTACTACTACTACTACTACTACTACTACTACTACTACTACTACTACTACTACTACTACTACTACTACTACTACTACTACTACTACTACTACTACTACTACTACTACTACTACTACTACTACTACTACTACTACTACTACTACTACTACTACTACTACTACTACTACTACTACTACTACTACTACTACTACTACTACTACTACTACTACTACTACTACTACTACTACTACTACTACTACTACTACTACTACTACTACTACTACTACTACTACTACTACTACTACTACTACTACTACTACTACTACTACTACTACTACTACTACTACTACTACTACTACTACTACTACTACTACTACTACTACTACTACTACTACTACTACTACTACTACTACTACTACTACTACTACTACTACTACTACTACTACTACTACTACTACTACTACTACTACTACTACTACTACTACTACTACTACTACTACTACTACTACTACTACTACTACTACTACTACTACTACTACTACTACTACTACTACTACTACTACTACTACTACTACTACTACTACTACTACTACTACTACTACTACTACTACTACTACTACTACTACTACTACTACTACTACTACTACTACTACTACTACTACTACTACTACTACTACTACTACTACTACTACTACTACTACTACTACTACTACTACTACTACTACTACTACTACTACTACTACTACTACTACTACTACTACTACTACTACTACTACTACTACTACTACTACTACTACTACTACTACTACTACTACTACTACTACTACTACTACTACTACTACTACTACTACTACTACTACTACTACTACTACTACTACTACTACTACTACTACTACTACTACTACTACTACTACTACTACTACTACTACTACTACTACTACTACTACTACTACTACTACTACTACTACTACTACTACTACTACTACTACTACTACTACTACTACTACTACTACTACTACTACTACTACTACTACTACTACTACTACTACTACTACTACTACTACTACTACTACTACTACTACTACTACTACTACTACTACTACTACTACTACTACTACTACTACTACTACTACTACTACTACTACTACTACTACTACTACTACTACTACTACTACTACTACTACTACTACTACTACTACTACTACTACTACTACTACTACTACTACTACTACTACTACTACTACTACTACTACTACTACTACTACTACTACTACTACTACTACTACTACTACTACTACTACTACTACTACTACTACTACTACTACTACTACTACTACTACTACTACTACTACTACTACTACTACTACTACTACTACTACTACTACTACTACTACTACTACTACTACTACTACTACTACTACTACTACTACTACTACTACTACTACTACTACTACTAGTACTATAGTGTCAGTATCAGTATCACGCTTAGCTGTGATTACCCGTGAAGTAGATGGCATCGTCGTTGCTAAGCACCACAATCTCCGCCACCGTGTTCACCTTCGCTATCAGAGAACCTGCCGTAGCGTGGCTCAAGGTCACCGTGAAGGTTTCATTGGCTTCAGGAATCTGCGCCAGTATTGTATATATAATAGTATTGTATATATAATAGTACTGACTAGGTAGTCCCGACTAGTAATGTAAATGATGCCAGTCAAATCTAAAGCATGATGCAGTCTCAGTCTCAGTTACCCAAAGTCTTAACTCGGCTCGGTCTCGTTTTGTTAGAGTCTCGGCTGGGCTCGGGCTCGGTTTTTTCCGAAAATGAAAGTCTCGGCCTGGCATCAATAATCAAAAGTCTCGGCTCGGCATCATTTACATCACTAGCGCGCACTAAGCGTATTACGTACACCGTACTACGATGGCCGTCGGCTGGTTGGCGCTAACATCGTCCGCTAGCGAGGTGATCTCGATATCGACGACCTTGACCCCGTGATCGAAGTACAGCGTTCCCGACAACGGGTACAGGTCGGATGTATTGCTCGGTTCTATCGACCAGCGCACCGTCACCTGACTGAACAGACCCTGCAGTCTTTGCACGGGTATCGTTACGGTGGACACGTTGTAACTCGTCGACTCTTCTGTATCACAAATAGAATTTCTTATACATAGATATATATATATATATATAACTATAAAATTGATAGATATCACTCTAGATAATATTTGTTTAATAATTGATTATCTTACAAATTAAATAGAACAAAAGCTTAACTGAGCTGCTGCTTCTGCTGCTGCGTTGACTAACCTACCAGATGGGTAAGATTATCAGAGAAAGAGAAAAGCCCGTACGGAGCATCGTTGGACAGCACCACAATCTCTATACTATTGAAGGCCCCGATGATGGCTGCCTTCTGAGACGTTTGCTCGGGAGGCAGATGTGACAGTTGCAAGCGAAACGTTTCGTTCAACTGTAGATGAAAGTGACCGGATGATAACGATGGCCAGTATAGCATATGTACGGTATACCGGCGGTTAAGGAACTCGACTAGAGAGCGCGAGGTGAGGGTGGTGATCGTGTTTTATATTATATGTGGTAGTGCGATTTCGATGTTATAATTCATATGCAAACAAAGTTATTGAATTTGAACTTACATCGATGGATTGTCGAAAATAAGTACACATTTTCCTTGAAAAGTATCGTAGAAAAATAATTATTAAATAGAAATTAATAATTATATTATGAAGTTATACATAAAAAAGTTATTTATCCTTCATTCTTTAATATATATTTTTCCTAGTTAAATTCTATTTTTGAGATATTTATTTTCGAATGAATTCCATAACAATGAAACAACATTTTTGGTTTGGGTTTGTACCTTTTTTAAAAATATATAGTTTTTGTCATAAAATATGGTAAAATTGTCATATTTCACTAAAATTAGCAGTTTAATATACATTAATTTGTTGTTAACAATACCATTGATATATTACAGATATATTAGTAAATTCTTAAAAAAAATCCTCATGTTTGATATAAAAAAAAATCTACAAATCTATAAAATTATAAGTATTTTTTACAATTTTCATATTTATTCTATATGATATTAAATTTTCATAAATTAAAAAAATTATTAATAGGTAAAAATAAAATTTTAAATTCCTTTTTAAATTTTATATAAGTTAAACTCTAATCATTTTCGCACCTCTTAGAATAGTTAACAATGTGAAAATAAATGTTTACAGAAAGGTATTCTAAGTTTGTCACCATACAAATCATAATACTGAATGATTACACTTATTTGTAGCCTTTTTAAATCCTAAATACATCTTTTTTAGAGAATATTTAATATGTAAACAACACATTGGATTTTGGAAAAATTGTATTTTTAAACAAATTTTAAGCAAATTGGATAGTGCCTGCAGCACATCAACGCTTGCATAGAATTATTCACAATATATCTAAAATTGGACACATCATAGAAACACGTCATATGTACATATTCGTACCCTTTAGGGGTTCTAAATAAGACTTTTTAAGTTCGGTCAGCCAGTAATTACATATATAGTTAATGATAGTTAATGAATAGATGAAAATGACGATACATAACGAGTTTAGGGTACATTGTCCCCTTTATCTAAGGGCGCATAGTTCTAACTTCGGGTACATTGTCCCCCTTAGCTAGGATATTCGCTTGCTTGACAGTTTCTCCTGCGAGGAACCTCAGCTCGTTGACGGACCCGTAGAACTCATCCTCACCGCGTGGCAGCACCGCATACCTTACAGATCTCTCCACGAGGGCGCCACCGTATCTTCTTATGGTTACTGTGATCGCTTCTCCTTCTTCCTAGTAGTGGTGGTAGTGGTAGTGGTGGTGGTAGTGGTGGTGGTAGTGGTGGTGGTGGTGGTGGTGGTGGTGGTGGTGGTGGTGGTGGTGGTGGTGGTGGTGGTGGTGGTAGTAGTGGTAGTGGTGGTAGTAGTGGTGGTGGTGGTGGTAGTGGTAGTGGTAGTGGTAATGGTGGTAGTGGTAGTGGTTGTAACCTAATGTAAACTAATGGTTTAGACACTGCCATTAACTTCTTGATAGAATTTTGGGCCGTGTGTTCAATATTAATTTTTATACGCATTGTTGAATAGGTGAGTTTTAGCCTACGTTTAAAAATTGGAGTCGAAGAGATGGATCTAATGTCACGGGGTATACTGTTCCATAATGTTGGGGCAGCTAAGGAGAATGCAATTTCTTGTTTGAGTGAGATATTTTTGAAATTATGGATCTGTAGTTTAAATTTGTTGGTTGTAGTTCGTTGTGGTCTAGATGGATTGTAGCCAGTCAGTAGTTCGGTCAGATAGTCGGGTATTTTGATGTGTGGCGTAGTGAGTCATAAGTAGTGCGATTGGATGCCTTGTGTGATAGGTAGCCAGTGGAGTGTTTTTAGGTAGGGAGTTATATGAGTTCTAGAGTATTATGGTATTCTGTACACCGTACGGCGTACGTGCAGCAGAGTAAAGTAGTCTATTAAGTGGTACTAATGAGTTGTTGGGAAGTCTATGTAGTAATGAATTGCAGTAGTCTAGTCGTGGACGTATTAGTGAAGTTATGAGAATGTTGGCAAGTTCAGTTCTTATCGAAGGTCTTATGAGTCGTATAGTATGTAAAGTTCGGTTAACGGATTTGGATAAGTCAGTAGTATGTTGGGAGAAGGTTAGTTTTTAGTCAATTGTTATTCCATGATTCCTAGCGTATGGAGAGTATTTTATATTGTGATTGTCTATGTGAATGGGTGGTATATATGGTAGGATTTGTGAGGTATTTATCAATATAGCAGTGGTTTTGTGGCTGTTTAGTGATAGTGAATTTGTAGTAAGCCAGTATCGTACATCTTAAAGACATTCATTTAGTGTTGATATGTTTATGGCTGGGTCAGGTAAATTACAGTAAATTTGTATGTCGTTAGCATATGTATGGAATTAAATTACAGGATATTTATTGAAAATATTTAGTAGGGGAAATAATTAAATATTAAAAAGGATGGGGGCAAGAAAGGAGCCTCCGTGCGTTATAAGTCTGGGGTCAGTTGTGTGTGATTCGATGGAGATCGAGTAGGTACGGTCACTGAGATAGGAGGTAGTAGTATTGTTGGTAGTGGTGGTGGTAGTGGTAGTGGTGGTGGTAGTGGTAGTGGTGGTGGTAGTGGTAGTGGTGGTGGTAGTGGTAGTGGTAGTGGTGGTAGTAGTGTTAGTGTTAGTGGTGGTGGTAGTGGTAGTGGTGGTGGTAGTGGTAGTGGTGGTGGTAGTGGTAGTGGTGGTGGTAGTGGTAGTGGTGGTGGTAGTGGTGGTGGTAGTGGTACTGGTAGTAGTGTTAGTGTTAGTGGTGGTAGTGGTAGTGGTAGTAGTGTTAGTGTTAGTGGTGGTAGTGGTGGTGGTAGTGGTAGTGTGGTATGGGTAACTGTGTAATCGTGCTATAGTGTAAGAATAAAAGTATTAAGTCAAATTTAACATAACATTATTTTGTTATATACTTTAATATATTGCTATGAATTAACATTAAATGATATATATATATATATATATATATATATATATATTATCATGCTATCATATTAATTAATTACTTGCATTCAGAAAACATAGACAAATTAATTTTATTTTCATATACCTAAATGTAGAAAATCAAAATTAATAGATTCATTAAATCATCCGTCCCACTTATTTTTAACTTGACCATAATAGTAACACAGGCATTAATCTATTATAACGCATTAGTCTATTATAACATCAACATGTGTGTTATATATTGATTATATGTTTACGGTGTCTACATAAACTTATTAATCAATCACCCTAATCATCTTCATAATGCATATATAATCCTCATCACCACCACCACAAATACTAGCAGTTTCATCGTCAACATCGACTAACTTTAACGACGTAAATGGGTCGGGTGACGAGGGCGTCGAATTGAAAGATTCCGCCTGCGTCGTCGTTCTCTAGAATAGTGACAGCTGTACTAGAGGCGCCCTCTCTCAGGCGTTGGGTCGATGAAGGTTGTATCATCGTCAGGTTAACCTGGCAACGTTAGTCAGTCACTTAACTTATAGGTTAGTGTGTGTAATACACTATGAATACAATACTATCTGACATCCGAAGCTGTCTATCAATATTGTATTCTGCTATATATATGTACATTTAATTCATAATAAATTTAATTCGCTAAATTGTTACGTGTTTTTGAACTATATTAAAATTCTTATTATTGCGCAACTAAATTGATCATATTAACAAAATTACTTTCTTAAATTTTGAAATTCTTCTATAGGTGTATATTAATTATTTTATACAAAGTATTTAAACGTATTCAATTCTTATATCAATATTCTTGTATCGATACTTCTGAATATTACTGCTATATATATAAAAATATAGGAAGTACAATGTTAAATAAACTCAGAAGTAGTATTCAGAGATAATAGGAGATAAAATAATTAGGTTTTGATTAATGGTTACATTAGATAAAACAGCTGATTATCACTATGTTAACATGAAGTATTTCATAACTAACAAAGAAAGTTTCATCAACTTCAGGTAAATTGTCTGCCAGAATATTCAGCACTATCTCACCTCTAGTATGACCTTTAATAATCGGTGTTAGCATTACACATGATTATTGTTACATTGTTAGAACACTATACATGATAACATTTTTATTTATAATAAGTATATAACAATAATAAAATAATAATATTAAATATTTAATGATGGAATATTAGTAGATTATTCATAAAATAGAATAGTGTTAAATGCATTATTAAAACAATGTTAATTAAATATGGTTTTATATGTAAATAAAAAGAACTAAATTGCAAAAAGTTAATAATTGATTATCAGATTAGATAGAGAGAAAGAGAGATATAGATAGAGAAAGAAATAGAGAGATAGAGAGAGAAAGAAAGAGAGAGAGAGAGAGAGAGAGAGAGAGAGAGAGAGAGAGAGAGAGAGAATGAGAGAGAAAGAGAGAGGGGATGGTAACCTGAATTAATAGCCACAACCCCTGACATGGGAGATACGTCAGTATCAGTCAGTGAGTCACTATCTGACATCAAACTCCAGTAAATCATCACATCTCCATTACTGCCATCTCTTGATAGTGGCAAGGTTATCTGAATAAGTATAGGTCAGCATGATTATCATGTTTTTATCATCACTGATGTTATTATACAATGATTCATCATTTTCTATAATAGACTAAACAATGTAATCATTATTAGTATACGTAAGTTGATATAACTGTTCATATACATATTATTATAGATTATATATATATATATATATTAGTTATTATATAATATCAAATAATGTTTAAAGAAACTTAATAATAACATGAAGAATTACTATTCATATAGACGTAAATTGAAATAATTTCTATTAAGAATAATTAAGGGTATCCTTAGTATAAGCTAAACATAGCTTCTGGGTTATTAATTATATTTGCCGAAAAAGCGATATGGACTATTTTACGACATTTTACAAAAACGTTCGTAATATATTGTTATTCGTTTAAAAATCAACATAAATATTTATTTTACATAAACTTAACGAAAGTAATCAAAGTAAATGAAAATAATGAAAACCGAGCATTACGGTCATTGTTAGTAACGCCTCACACCTTAGTGGTCAGTGAAACATGGCCATCTGGTTCCTGTACGTTGACCACTTTACGCGTGACGATGTCACTGGTGAAGCCTACCACCCCATTGGCTACGTCTTCCGTGACGATCACTTCCACTACCGCCGCAACAGGTGATATACGAGGTGTGTTGAAAGGCCCGATAAGACTTCCTGTAATCGATTCACATTTATATACGAGAATATTACTTTTATTATTTCAATGTATAGGATAGGATAGGATAGTTTATTTTAAAAACCAATACAATGGAAAAATACCCTCACTTGTTTCAAACGGAAAAAAAACATAAATAACACAACAGAATAAATAGGAAAGATAAGTAAGGAAAATAATAATTAATAATATTGAAACAGTTGATTATAGTATCATGTAATGGTGGGTATTACTAAAAGTACATTTAAATAATAATAATATCAATTGATGTACTACAGAATAGCGTTGATTACACATTATCGGTGGTCAAGTACTAAGTAGCTGAAGCTAACTTAGCGCCGCCACAAAGATAGTAGGGTATACAGTATACACAGCTATAACATAGTTGTGAATAATAATCACTATCATTTTTCGCATAAGTGACATTATGTTTATTTAATTTATATAAAATAATACATTTTTATAGATTTGAACCCCACCTTTATATACATGCGATTAGATATTAGTAGTCAAAGTAATATGATATACTAAACACGGTCTGTTTCATTTATTAAATTCACTCACTCAAAAATCACTTTAATAAATACATAAACTTCCTGTATGGCTATGCAGTTGGCTAAGGGTAAGACCTAAGAGCAGTAGGAAGCGGGATCAAGCCTCTATTCAAATAGGTCTTCAAATAATATTTAGAGGTGATTATGTATACATAAATGATCGGCTCTCGTTAAAACCATGTATGCCTTAACACGAGAGCGGCTTCGAACGGACATTAGAGCCATATATGGTTATAAGTGAAAACTCATCTAAGTTCCTGGATGAAAGGATCCACGAAATAAAATAACAATAACATAGAAATTAGGCCATAACCTGTCACAAGACTGACGTGAAGTAAACTCAATGTAAACTTGCCATTGACCAATAGGAACGCGGTATCTCGGATGTTGATTTCGTGTTTATAAACGGTAGTTTCGGCGGGAAAAGCAACACTTATAATGGAAGATCCGAAGAGAATATCTTTGACAAATAAAATTTAATTAATATATATATATATTATAAAATATAATAATAAAATTTAATTAATATTTATATATATATATATTATATATATAATATATATATATAAAATGTATATATTATAAATATATATGTTTCTTCCTTATCGACGCTGTTCTCTCACCCTTCATCCCTGCCATCTATATTCTACTGTCTACCTATAATTCTCTACCTCCATCGATCTCCATTCTAGCTCCGTACATATCCCATGCTCATTCCATCCCTCACTCCCTCTCCCTTTCTACCGCGTACATTTGTATATCTACCACGCCCTCCTCTACATTACCACTCCAGTTCTATTACATTTAACATCTTCCCAACATAAATCTTTCTCCATCCATGCTCCAAAAATCTGGAATGATCTACCTCACCATATCCGATCAATTGACTCAACTGTAACATTCAAATCAAAGCTCAAAACATACCTTTTTGCCCAATAATATATTGAAAGCACGTCCGAAAACTTCAATAAAGAAGTTGATGGAAGTGCCTAAACCAATTAGGTAACAGGTAACCACGTTATACATGTCACATACCGTCGACTAGTTGATCGTTCATGGTGTACGTGATGTTAGCGGTGACTTGTAGTACGCCTATTACGCCTCCGTCCCTTCTCATCGATATCATCAGCTTCCTCGGAGATTCATCCTTCGTGGTGGGCGCGGGTGGGTTATCTATACGTGTTACGCGAAATTTACGGCAGTAAACTAAACGATAGACGAGTATTATATGTATATATATAATATATATATATGTTTTATATATTTAATTGTAAACGGGCAATATAATATATGTATCATAGTTAGTTGTTCACCGGATTAATGTAAAGATCGTCGCCCCATGAAAGTATGCCGTGCGCAGAATCGCTATCTTCTATTATCAGTGCGATCTTGGTTCTCTCATCGGCCAGTCGCGCACCACCTACGTGAGAAATACACTCTATCATCAATAGCAAACATATATATATTATTACAATTTAATATTATTATTAATTGAATAAATATATTATATAATGCACTACAGATGAACTGAAGACGGTGATGGGAGACAGAGATGAATGGAAAAAACGTGTCATGCTATGCCGAGCAAGCTCGACCTGGTAAGGTAAGGTATATAATATTTAAATTATATAAATTATATATATTGTATATTATTATTTATGTATTTTAAAGCGTATACGTTTATGATATATAATTTAGTTATTATTAAAATATAGTTATTAGACTTTATAAAAAAAAGCATTGAATAATTAAATGAACATATATTTCAAATAAGATAATAAAATAATGTAAACTAAATAATTTTTATAAAGGATATACTAATGGATACGTATGAATAATAGCCGTTGATACGACCTTGAACGTCATCGATAGTAAGAGTGAAGGTCTCAGTGGATTCAGACAGTGTATCATTAACGATGAAAAGCTCTATAGTTTCAGTGGTTTCGCCATTCAGGAATTCTATCTCACCTGTGTGTCCATTTATAATAAGTGTATTTATAATAGTGTATTTATACTGTAATAAATAAAGTATATAAGTATAAATATATTATAAAGGATTAGTTATCATATATGACAAATTATATTTTATGAATGATTATAGTTTATGTAAATAAATATAAAGGTATATAGGTGATATAATATTATGGATAACATATGAAGATGTTATAAAAATAATCATTTATAGATAATAATATACACATTATTGTTAATATTATATATACATCTATCTATATATTATTGAAATGTTCAACAAATTCTAATACATTTTGGTAGATCCAATATAACTTTAAATAAATATTATATAGTAATTTAATGTTTATTAAAATATTTTATATTATAAATCAAATTTGAATGACGAATACATTATAAAAGTGGTTATTACTAAATACAGCTATTGGTTAATAATTCTACATTCATCGAACGAAAAATTGTGTTTAACAATAGTGTCGATATCTTTAATTTGATCTTTAAATCTACGTTCACATAGTAATGTTAATAGATAGATTAAAAATGCAATATAACTTAAATGTTTAGCCAATAAAAACAATGATGCATGTGAAATGTACATCAGCATCTGTTATCTCTGACATCTGGTACGTTACACTGACCAGTGATGGAGAGGATATCGTCAGTTTCCGGTGCATCTCCCTCGTCGCGAGTTATTCGCCAAGTCAGCGAAATATTTCCAAAATCACCACCGCTTCGTCTTACAGTGAAAGTGAACTGAAACAAAAGAGATAGGGAGGGACAGAGATTAATATAATCGTAACGTTAAGCTGCTTTCTTAGGTTATATCAGCATTAGCATATGCTTGTGGTGAAGGTGTGATAGAGGTGGAATTAATCATATTACTAAGAATGTTAGTTATAGTGTGTCGGTGGTAATAGTCATGATAGGCGTTGTGGTAATACTACTATGTTGGCATGGAGATACTAGTAGTAGTATCGGTGGTTATTCTGATGGTGTAGTTATTGGTTATAGTAGTGGTATTGCGTTGGTAGTGATGGCTGCGATGTGTATTACTACCAATGATGGTTGCGATGTTATTGATGGTCGGGTATTATAGCGTTTAAATTGTATTAATTGTATCTGACGCTATAATACCCGACCATCAATAGATCTATTTATAAATAAGCAAGTTTTAATTTAGTACGTTTTAAAATGTAACTATTTAAAATTTAAATAGTACAGAATAACATGGTTATATAACAGCGCGACAATTACGCGACATTATCCTACTTCTACGGACTAAGTTATCACCTACGTACAGATATCTACGCTAGTATATCCGTATTAAGGACACACGTAGAGCTAGAGAGAGACTATCATACCGAGGACGGCGGGGGTGAGATGATTGACAGGTGACTTACCGCCGACTGAGTGTCTTCGTCGACTATAATGGGCGTGGCTACGTCGTCGATAGCAACGACCCCGTGGTAGTCGTCGTTAGCGCTGATCACTATCTGAGTCCACGTGATGTCGGTGATTACGCCGTCACCAGTTATTTGGCTGAGCTCTATCTGTTCGCGAGGTGGTGGTGTTGTTAATGCGGTGGTCAGTGTAGCAGTGGTCAGTATAGCAGTGGTCAGTGAAGTGGTGAGTAGGGTAGCCCGTTTTGGTAACTTTTTTAGTTCCATTTGTAGAAAAGTGTCAGCTAACTTGGAATACTCCTCTAAATCATTCTAGATAAAATAAAAAAAAAAATATTAAACACATTTTTTTTAAAATAATTAAATCGATCTACGGAAATTTTAATTTAATTTTTTAATTTTTTCTAAATCGAATAAAAAAAGCATCGATGGAATAATAACAAAAAAAATGTTATATTATCTATCATCATTATATGAATATAAAATTATAAGTAATATTATAAAAATAGCATATCATTATTCAAAAAATTACTTTTATTTAATATGTTAACAAAAAATAAATTTTTCGATAAACTAGTAGTAACATTTTTTTTGCTAGAAAAATTATTTTTTATTATAATTATTATACCTCGTAAATATCCAGTATAGGCTCACAACAAAATGTGGTGCTTAATTAAAATAATTTATCAAAGAAATAATCGAATAAATTATATTAATTAAAAAATAAAAAAAAATTAAATTAATTTCAAATTTTTACGTAATTTTTTACTTTATTAATATTATAATATATTTATACACGTATTTGCCAAATATTTAATTTTTATGACAACATGCACTTGTACAAATACATAAAATACATAAGTAAAAATGTCTATAGAAATTTACACTGAATCATAAATGCAAATATTTCTTCATTAAAGTGCTTTTGCTTTATCAATATTAAATAATTGCTGATGAAACTTCAGGAATATGTTTATTATGACATTTATGACATACTGTGAGCGAGCTAGCAAACTTTCAAAAACGGGCTACCCTAGTGGTCAGTGTAGTAGCCAGTGTAGTGGTAAGTGTAGCGGTAAGTGTAGTGGTAAGTGTAGTGGTCAGTATAGCGGTCAGTGTAAGTCAATATAGTGGTTGACATAACATATTAAGCTAATACTATGATTGGATACAACTGTAGCACAATAAGTGCTGGATTGTAAACAATGATTGATATCAAGGGCTTACTTAATCACCGACTTACCTGTCTGTGATCGCCATATATAACTTAATGATGTTTTCTATAGGTCAACTAAACTATAACAATATCCATACATGTTACATATTTAATTATTTCATAATCATATACAATTCTATTTCAAAATATTTATGATATGGCTCAGTTGGCTAAGGCGTCAGACACACAAGCAGTAGTACGCGGTTTCAAGCCTCGTCCGGACAGTTAAAATAGGTCTTAAACTAATATTTATAAGTGATCTTATATAATTGTGTATGAATAAATGATCGGCTCTCGTTAAAAACATGGATGCATTAACATGAGAGCGGCTTCAAAGGGACATTAGAGCCATATATGGTTAACGCATATAAGTGAAAACTCCAACTAAGTTCCTGGATGGGATGACGGACTCCACAAAAATAAATAACAATAACAAAAAATAACAATATTTATCTAGTTCAATAAGAATTTATGAATAGAGTTTAATTATTTACCCTGAATGTTTCATCTATTTCCGGGAAATTATCCGGGAGAATTCGAAGCGAAAATTCAGCTCTCGTTAAACCAGGACCAAATGCAACACTAAAATGTAGAAAAAGACAAATTACCTGGAAGTTAAGTAGATTGAATAAACTAATGTTAGATAATATTAAATTCAATGTCATAGAATTAAAGAGATAATTAAATAACTTTATATAATGATTACATTAATTATATAAAAAAATAATCAATATATAATAGTTATATGATTAAATAAGGAATAAATGTAATACTACATTATAGTGTATAAGTATTAGTACTTGTCATTAATTAATATTCTAAATATATAATAGTGTAATTCCTAATAATTAATCTATAATCGTAGAAATATAATCAGTTAATGTTAATACGGAATTTCTGAGTAAATAAATAAGCCGCGTAAGAATGATAATCAACGGAGATCATGTCGTTGTTCCGGAACCTTCCGTTTCTGGTATCGAAATCGACGTGGGGCGTAGCGGTCAGGGGTATAATGGTATAGCTGGCGGTCAACACTGTACCCGTAGGACCCAATCTAGCGTAGCCACTAGGTGTCGACACCAGTCCTCGTAGTATCGTTATCTGTATCGTCTGACTTATCGAAGTTTCCGCGACTCTGTACTCCCTCTGCGATGAAAGCGTACGTGTAGTCGACGTTAGACAATAACTTCGATATTGTTCGATTGATTAGTATATTTAAACACAGTAAATATATAATAATTATATAACTCGAAAGTGTTTACGGGCGAAAAAAATAAACAATAGATATAAGGGTAATTGTCTCGACGAGCAGCAACGCTTCTACAATTACCTACATACTTATACCTAAATCTGATAATAACAATAAAAATAATAATAACAATATATATATTTATAAGTAAATCGACTAGGATATATTACGTGAGAAAGCACTACATTAGTTTGATTACACTATAATTAAAATCACCCGATGACAGTTTTAGTTGTTATGTATTCGCTTAATTAAGTCTCTGTATGTAAACATTGAGTATTGTAGTATTTTATTGTATATATTAATTTAAATTTAGTTATTTACATGCGTATTCCACTAATATATCTAAATTAAATCTCATGTTATGTATATATATATATAATATTTAAAATTTGATGTGCGTTTATTGCAGGTTCTAAAATATTCATAATTATGAAATAATACATTCATGAATTTAGATGTTATCCCTATAGTAATTATTCAGTTTAACGAAACCAATATAGGTGATTAACAATATGTTAAAGCCGCCCTAGTATCGCATAGTATATGTAGATAACACGTAGAATATTAAAACACGGGAGGGTGTAGAACATTAAAGAAGGGGTAAGGCGCCTAATGGAGGGCACTTAATGGAGGGTGACTAATGGAGGGTGACTAATGGAGGGTACTTAATGGAGGGTGACTAATGGAGGGCGCCTAATGGAGGGCGACTAATGGAGGGTGACTAATGGAGGGCGCCTAATGGAGGGCACCTAATGGAGGGCACCTAATGGAGGGTGACTAATGGAGGGTGACTAATGGAGGGTGACTAATGGAGGGTGACTAATGGAGGGCACCTAATGGAGGGTGACTAATGGAGGGCGCCTAATGGAGGGCGACTAATGGAGGGCGCCTAATGGAGGGTGACTAATGGAGGGCACCTAATGGATGGCACCTAATGGAGGGTGACTAATGGAGGGTACTTAATGGAGGGCGCCTAATGGAGGGCGCCTAATGGAGGGTGACTAATGGAGGGTGACTAATGGAGGGGTTCTAATGGAGGGCACTTAATGGAGGGCGCCTAATGGAGGGCGACTAATGGAGGGCGCCTAATGGAGGGTACCTAATGGAGGGCGACTAATGGAGGGGTTCTAATGGAGGGCACTTAATGGAGGGTGACTAATGGAGGGTGACTAATGGAGGGCGCCTAATGGAGGGTACCTAATGGAGGGCGCCTAATGGAGGGTGACTAATGGAGGGCACTTAATGGAGGGCACCTAATGGAGGGTGACTAATGGAGGGCGACTAATGGAGGGCACCTAATGGAGGGTGACTAATGGAGGGCGACTAATGGAGGGCGACTAACTTTATCGAATCGTACGGGTGCATCGTTGGCCGCTACGATGATCTGCAGTAGGCTGCGACTCTGATTCAGTGATGGCGTGGACGCCTCACCAGGAGGAGCCAGTGTTCTGCCCCCTGACACCGACACCAGACGAACACTGAAACTCTCCTCATTCTCGGGTATCTGTTTAGGTCGTGTAGATTTAGACGACTTTAGACTTCGTAGGTGTTATTATTATCTACGATAATTCTCAAATTATATATATATATATAAATATAAATCTACCATTGTAATATTCAAACTTAATAGAAATACATCTAATGTGCCAATATTTATTATATCAAAACAATGTTATATTGATTTTCTAAATATATATATTAGCATATTATATATCATTATATGTTTTTTATTCTTTTGTTATATTAATTTGTTAACATATTACTTGAATGATGATTAAATATTTAATATGCATAAAAAGGAATTATTTGAGAAAACATAACCAGCTTAAAAAGGCTTAATTGAGAATGTTATTCTGCCTAACATTATCTATTATATTTATATGTAAACAAATTAATTTTTCTATTGTTAAATTTACATCAGATATATAATTAAATATATATATATATATATATATATATATATAAAATAAAAGGAATATATGTATTCTGAAAAGTATATTTATAAATTGAAAAGTAATTTACTTTTATTAGTTATAAATTATAACCAACAATCTAGTTGTTATAAATGGAATTACTTTTGAATTTATATATCATACTTTTCAGTAATAAATAAATAAATAGGTAATATATATAATTATCATTTTAGTGGTTTTTCTCAAAATCATCAATATTTAAATTGATAATAACGAAATATCTTATAATAATATAATTATGAATAATTAATATACCATTGATATACTTATTAAATATATATTGTTATTATCAGTTTTAATATTGATTATTTTGAGAAACATGAGAAATCTCAAATTACACATAATTTATTTTTGTTTGGCTTCATTGGTTAAGTTTGATTGTTCTGATTTTATTAGTTGTATTACATACTGAAATGAGCCTTTGAAATAGATATGTCATTTGTCATAATAGCCACAACCACGATTTCGATATCCGTACATAAATTCGGCGTAATTCATGGGTAACCAACATAGAGCTAGAGAGAAAACTTTCTCTCTAGCTCTGTGGTAACCAATAACAATTACTAATTGAATTACTAAAACTTACAATTTTAAATTTTAAATTTATTCACTTGCATAAAATCTATATATATAAATTATATATTATATAATTATTAATATAATATTATATATTCTATATATATATAATTAATATTACATAATATTATTAATTAAATTATTATATCATATTATATAAAAAATATATATAAAATTAACATTATTTCTTAAAAATTATAATAATTTTGAAGAAAATTATTTTCAAAATAATTAATATTTTAAATTATATAAGTATTAATTAAAAATATGTTAACTGGTTCAAATATAATTGCTATTAAATAGTTACGTACGATATAGTATTAATTTAATCATGATTAAATAGGTAAGTTATAATGTAAACAATATTATATATAAATAACAAATATTTATATATTTTTAAAATAATTTTAAATATATTTTAAATTCTTTTTAAATATTATTATATAATCTTTGGTTACGATTAAGGACATTATGTCCTTGTTGGGATTTTATCAATATCCTATGGGATTTTATAGTATATATTCAATATAATATTGTATCCTAGCAAACAGTAATAGCCTCATAATAACAACATAACAGCATATTTGATAGTCTCACATTTTTACAGTGTGCTATTATGTTGCCATTTAATGTATTTTATTCTCCTATTAATTTGTCATGCTATTATGCTGCTATTATGTTGCTATTCTTATAATAGCATAGAATAGCAGAATAATATACTTTTAAAATTAATAGCATAATAATAGCATAATATACTTTAAATAGAAACATAATAGCAGCATAATAGCATGACAAATTAATAGGATAATAATATACATAGGCAACATAATAGCACAATGTATACTATAGTATATACTATATTATATATAGTTTATATAGTATATAGTATTACTATATATTGTTTATACTATATATTTTAGTAGTGATATTTCTGGATCAGAAGAAACATCCTATAATATATAGGTTTTATATGAGGTATTGCTTGTAACTATATGTATATATATGTGTGTGTATATATATATATATATATATATATATATATACTTATATACCTATATATTTATGTCGAAGTAGATAGGCGTTCTTATAAACTATGTCATAGTTTTTTCGAGTTAGCCTAAGTGTAATATAAATGCGTTATTACGTAATTAGAGTAGGTATTATGTATTATGTAATAGGCGTCAATCAATATAATATAATCGATCATGATCGTAATAAGTAGGCATATATGTTCCTACACCAGTGGATATGTCTAGTTCTATGTCTAGCAATGTGTGTGTGTGTGTGTGTGTGTGTGTGTGTGTTTATATGTAATTAAACCCCGTGTAAATTATTAATAGTTATTATCTGTTTCGCAAAAGATATACAAATATATTAATACAAATGACGACATCTGTTCGAAATTCTAGCCTATAACCATAGACGCAAGAGGTATAGTTTACCTTCTAGACTACACATCTATGTACAAATACACACACACACACATCGGTACATCATCACCACTCTCTCTCTCTCTCGCATACACTCGCGATGACGCATGCGATGACTCATACCGTGACCTCTACGCAAGGACACGACCTCGCCGTGTCGCCTCACATACCTGATCGTTGACCACCGTCAACGACAACGTCCGCATACTTTGACCGCTGGCGAACACCACATCTCCGCGTACCGGAAGTAGATCTACCGCCGCTCCGGTGGCTATTGAACCGCTGACCTCGAAAGTGACCGTGATCTCGGCGTACTGACCTCCGGTTCGCTGCACGTCTACGCCGAACTGATGATCGACGGGTCGTTCGGTGACCTCTACCGGGGTTAACTGCGGCGTAGGGATATCGATGAATGGAGTTATGGCGATAGCGATTATCGTCGAGATACAAACTGTCTAGATAGCTAAGCGAGTTAAGGCGTTGTACACTTAAGTTGCATAATTGTGCAATGGGTGAATGAACTAATCCCCATCCGAGACAATACAATACGTTTTGAAATAATATATAGAATGGATGTATTATAAAGTATGTATACAATAGGCATAGAGCTAGAGAGAAACTTTCTCTCTAGCTCTATGACAATAGGAGAGGCTTTCATTGAATCCTGAATACGTTAACACACAGCAGCAGCTTCGAGAGTAGGAGAGATAACATTAGAGATATGCAATGATTATAAGTAAACACGTAACCTAAGTTCTTGTTCGGGATGAAAGACCTTCACCATAATACAACTAGCTAACAATAACACTATGATTTACAGGATTAGGTTTAGATAATATAGTAAAGATAGTATGTCAATAGTAAAGTGTAACATTGATTAAACCATTGCTAATTCTCGGTAACGGACTTCCTCACTTCGTTATATACTCATACCTCCAACATATATCAATACCACTATAAACAATGAATTAGATGTATGGGACGTTTTGGATCTGGTCGAATGAATGAGCGAAGCAAAACACATCAAACACATCAATGTACATTAACTGATATACCTTAGTGATTGGTCTAAACTGTGTGCACCCCATCGCGTCTTATCGAGGACAGCTGCGAGGCACTACACCAATTCATCAGTTCATCAGTTCAGATATATTATATTAAACACCGCTGTGATTATAAATATCAAAAGTAGTAAACGAACTTGCTGAGTGAACTTACCTAGTACACGAACTTGCCTAGGAGCGGATATAGGTATTCCAATATTGGTATTCCAATATAGGTATTGCAATATAGGTATTCCAATATAGGTCTTCCAATATAGGTATTGCAATATAGGTATTGCAATATAGGTATTCCAATATAGGTATTCCAATATAGGTATTCCAATATAGGTATTGCAATATAGGTATTCCAATATAGGTATTCCAATATAGGTATTCCAATATAGGTATTGCAATATAGGTATTGCAATATAGGTATTCCAATATAGGTATTCCAATATAGGTATTCCAATATAGGTATTGCAATATAGGTATTCCAATATAGGTATTCCAATATAGGTATTCCAATATAGGTATTGCAATATAGGTATTCCAATATAGGTATTGCAATATAGGTATTCCAATATAGGTATTGCAATATAGGTATTCCAATATAGGTATTTCAATATAGGTATTGCAATATAGGTATTCCAATATAGGTCTTCCAATATAGGTATTGCAATATAGGTATTCCAATATAGGTATTGCAATATAGGTATTCCAATATAGGTATTCCAATATAGGTATTCCAATATAGGTATTGCAATATAGGTATTGCAATATAGGTATTCCAATATAGGTATTCCAATATAGGTATTCCAATATAGGTATTGCAATATAGGTATTCCAATATAAGTATTGCAATATAGGTATTCCAATATAGGTATTCCAATATAGGTATTGCAATATAGGTATATCAATATAGGTATTGCAATATAGGTATTCCAATATAGGTATTTCAATATAGGTATTCCAATATAGGTATTCCAATATAGGTATTGCAATATAGGTATTCCAATATAGGTATTGCAATATAGGTATTCCAATATAGGTATTTCAATATAGGTATTGCAATATAGGTATATCAATATAGGTATTGCAATATAGTTATTCCAATATAGGTATTGCAATATAGGTATTCCAATATAGGTATTTCAATATAGGTATTCCAATATAGGTATTGCAATATAGGTATTGCAATATAGGTATTCCAATATAGGTATTCCAATATAGGTATTCCAATATAGGTATTGCAATATAGGTATTGCAATATAGGTATTCCAATATAGGTATTCCAATATAGGTATTGCAATATAGGTATTTCAATATAGGTATTGCAATATAGGTATTGCAATATAGGTATTTCAATATAGGTATTCCAATATAGGTATTGCAATATAGGTATTCCAATATAGGTATTTCAATATAGGTATTGCAATATAGGTATATCAATATAGGTATTGCAATATAGTTATTCCAATATAGGTATTGCAATATAGGTATTCCAATATAGGTATTTCACTATAGGTATTCCAATATAGGTATTGCAATATAGGTATTGCAATATAGGTATTCCAATATAGGTATTCCAATATAGGTATTGCAATATAGGTATTTCAATATAGGTATTCCAATATAGGTATTCCAATATAGGTATTCCAATATAGGTATTCCAATATAGGTATTGCAATATAGGTATTGCAATATAGGTATTGCAATATAGGTATTCCAATATAGGTATTCCAATATAGGTATTGCAATATAGGTATTTCAATATAGGTATTGCAATATAGGTATTGCAATATAGGTATTTCAATATAGGTATTGCAATATAGGTATTCCAATATAGGTATTGCAATATTACCTTACCTTACCAGGTCGAGCTTGCTCGGCAGTTTTTGACTCTCTTCTTCCATTCATCTTTATCGTCCATCGCAGTTTTCAATTCATTTACGTTACACAGTGTATCCTCCATGAGTTGGTCAACGTATGTTTTTCGCGGCCGTCCTCTTTTTCTCTCACCATGGGTAGGTTGCCATAGAATAGTATCTGATGCCATTTCTCGCTTATTTCTCCAACAGTGACCAGAAAAACGAAGTCTTTGCTGTCGTATCGACGTGCATATATCCGGTATATTTGCATATATTTCTTTATTGGAAGGATGGTCCTTCCAAGACCTGTTTAGTATTGCCCGTAACATGCGAGTATAGTTTCCACTTAGTCTTTTTTCCAGAGCTTTTGTGAGTGTCCAACTTACAGATCCATATACCAATACCGACTCAACAGTTGCTCTGAAGAAATTTCTTTTAATTCTATCCGGTAACCTAGATTTCCAAATATCGTTCATCTTATTTAAAGCTGCCCAGCTTTTAGCCAGTCTTATATTCATATCCTTTTCTGTTGATTGAATATAACTTCCAATATACTTAAAATCGGATACTTTTTTAATGTCCTTGCCATTTAGGCTTTTTATTTTTTCATTTTCTCTTTGATTTATGCTTATGAATTCGGTCTTACCTGCATTTATATTCAAACCAATCTCTTTTGCCGTATTTTCAATTTTATGTAGAAGAATTGTAGCTTCGCTCGTTTTATCAGTTACTATAGCTAGATCATCTGCATAATCGACATCTGTTATTTTTATTGCTGGATGTCTTCTGCTCTTTCTCTCAGAGAGGGTAAAGCCAAGAACATTATCTCGATCAAGTGACATTTTCAAGACATAGTCAAGACATATTATAAAAAGAAATGGTGCTAGTGTATCACCTTGTAACACACCTCCTGTTATATTTATAAATTCCGTATCGCCATCATCTGATCTCACAATTGATTTAGTATCTTTATAAGCTATCATAATTGCATTTATGATCTTTTCAGGTATTCCATATGTTTTAGGAATCTCTGCCATCTTTCCTCGATGTATGGAATCGAAAGCTTTGGAGAAATCAATAAAAAGTAGTGTAGCTGTTAGATTCTTTTCGTTTACGCCTTCAATGATCCTTCTAACCGTGAGTATTTGGCCAGTAGTAGATCTATTAGTTCTAAAACCATTTTGGTTTTTTCTTAATATCTTATCTACTTCAGGTCTTATTCTATTTAAAAGCATTAGATTATATATCTTTGCAGCTATACATGTTAGAGTGATACCACGATAGTTGTTTGTAGAAGTTAAATCTCCTTTCTTCGGTAGCGGTATTATACAGCCTTTATTCCATATACTGATAGTGTTTTGCTCGTATACTTCATTGCAGGAGAATAGTAAGATTTCTTGAAATTTAGGTATTGCAATATAGTTATTGCAATATAGGTATTCCAATATAGGTATTCCAATATAGGTATTCCAATATAGGTATTGCAATATAGGTATTGCAATATAGGTATTGCAATATAGGTATTCCAATATAGGTATTCCAATATAGGTATTCCAATATAGGTATTCCAATATAGGTATTCCAATATAGGTATTGCAATATAGGTATTGCAATATAGGTATTGCAATAGTAATCACTATAGTGATCAATACCTGAGACGTAAATTGTGAATAAACAGAACACCGTAGTGAGTTTCATTGTATATTTATATATATCAAAATCTCAATCCATATTTCGTTCAGTTGTAATTGATAATATTGCTATTTAGCCATTACATGCATGTCGTGATATTCGCACAGGTAGCATACTCTTAGATATCTTTATAATACTTACACTTTGTTTCAGAATTTGTAAACTTCAATATATGTCGTATTTATAACATGCATATAGTTGTTGTCCTATAGGATGTCCACAAGGTCCTGCACTTTAATCTTCTTATCAAGCGTCTGATCAACCATTAGTTATTTATAGAATCGCTTACAGAATTTCACTATTATGTCATGTATTGCAAATAGATTTGATTAGCCGATCTTCTATGTTGTTATACTTCGCCTCTCTCGTCGAAATCATTCGTCACCAATTTCATAAGCACATTTATTTTAAGTTGCTTCAATAATAAAAAGATATTCCCTGCACGGTGTAGGCTACACGCGCGTAGGTATGACTCACAAGTATAATAATCCTACTTAGTATGACTCACAAGTATAATAATCCTACTTAGTATGACTCAGAAGTTTCGGTTTACAGATAACCTACATTATTTTAATTCTTTTCTCACCCGGCAATCCCTATAGGGATGAATAGAATGAAAGATAAGACAGTTAAAGGATGAACGGTAGTAAAGTATGATGGAAACAGACACTCGCAGGAATCAAGACGTTAACCCTACATTGTATACAATGTATACCTTTAACTGTCTTATCTTTCATTCTATTTATCGATTTGTTTTCGATTCACCTTAATGACTATTATTTTTACTATCTGTTTTTAATGATATCTTATTTATATATTACCTATTATCTATTATCTATTTATCTCACACATGTTGTTCACCTGCGATGGTAATAACATTATATAGGTTATAGCCATGATAGTATAGCAATGTTAACCGGATCGACTAAATATTGCAAATATGTTTACAACTATGCAATACAATATATTAAGCGAGAAAATAAAGCATGTAGGAGATACAGTCATCAATGTTTTCATGAAGCTCTGTTAACTATGTTGTTACGCAAAGAATGTCAACATATGGATTTAATCACTAATTATATAAATCCCTAAGAAATTATATCTATAAAATATAAAATCTACAGAACCATTAGCCTAAATTATAATGGTAGTAAAATATGATTGAGATTCATTCTAAATTTTTCGAATTAAAAAATAATGAATATTTCATTAATATCTCAAACATGACATACATGACTATTATATAATGCATTAAGTTACATACTATATGATGATATATATATTTAAAAGAATCGCCAATTAATATAATACTATTATTCAACTACTATGCAGTACGTCGTACAACTTAGTACTACCTATATGTATTGAGTTGATCGTCTATGAATTCAAAGTATTCAAATATAATTCTAGGTAAGCAAGGGCATTCCCTACTATAGTATATCATAGTATACTATAGTACACTATATATAGTCATAGCTGTAATAATCGGTACATCGAGGTACATCACGATTAACCTTGACCTCAGTACATTACACGTTAACCTTCTCACTAACCGAAACGAAAGAGAACATCCCGAAAGCGTTATCGTTAGCGAGTATGGTGACCTTGGATATGTCTAATACGCCCACAATTCCGTCGCCATTAGTGACTATTAATCTGATGACGAAACTCTCGTCTGCCTCAGCAATGTCGTCATCTCGTACTGTAAACGTCACCTGGCGAGTGGAACCGGCAAATATATACACGCACAGTGTGCGACGTCTCACCCACACACACGCACACATATATATAATACATAAACAATATCAATGTCCATGATTCTCAAGCTAAAGTTAGTTATAAACCTATAGGAAATAGAGTCGCGTATACCAATAACAATAGCAATGTATTAGTATTACTTTAGAATAGGTAGGCTTACAGTACAAGCTCGTGCGGGTATGCACACAGTTCATTGTACACCTACATGCGTAGGAGCTAGAACAACAAGATAACCGTTTTATTTTCATCTTGATTGCCTGCATCAAATACTTCCGGTTGCGTCATCCCGATAAAATCATCTCTACCGTTGTCTTCCGAATCCAATATCTATTATAATATATATATATATATATATATATATATATATATATATATGTGTGTTTTATTAAGTTGACCGCACCACACTACGATATTTCCCTGTACTATAGGTTAATATCAGTGATTTTTGTGTGCAATTGCTCCCCACTTTTAAATTGTGTCTACAAAAAATAAATTTTGTAAATATTCAATTATATCATAATCCTTATTATTTATTATAAACCAGTAGATGTATTTTGTTAGATTGTTATTCATATCCTACTATTGAAAAAAAAAATTATTTTTCGAATTTCCCAAAACTTACAAATCTTTAAAAAATCACTTGTTTGGTTTAACCCTAACCCTAAGCCTATATATAGTACCTATAGGCTACCTACATCTACCCCATATACCTCTATCTACCTGTACATGTTATATACATTGTTGTTTGTTAATCTCTACCGTACTATCTCACAATATCACATCGTGTACGAAGTGACTCACGACTCATGACTCATGAGTGACTCATGACTCATGAGTGACTCATGACGTTTACGCTTCAGTACGTGTGTACGACGTGATACAACATAAACATACAACATAACTACAGTATTAGGGTCGGACTATAGTCTCGTACATCATCACACCGTTACCACGACCACGGCGTACATCACTGACCACCGGAAGTAAAACACCTACACCACGTGGTCGTACCAGTGTACACACGTGATCAAGTAACATCATCAGCAGCAGAAGTAGTAGTGGTAGTGCACTAATATATTATTTAGACATGGTCCCTCCCTCCCTCCCTACCACGGGATGTGAATGCTACTACCGCCTTATGTTCACCTATATCACGTGGTGGGTAGGTGTGCGATGTCAGTACGCACATAGGTGCGTGTGCGAGGTGTGCGACCGACCGTGTCGTGGTAACGCGCGCGCGCACACACTCGCGCACACCCGGATGGGTTACGAACGCAGCGTAAGGATTATATTTGATGTGAGATTACTATGACATATCACGTGGTATGTGTAGGTGACACATCACGTGGTATGTGAATATGATGTGTCACGTGGTATGTGTATACACTTATATGTATCAAGGTTTTCGTGTAATGTGCAGCGCCGCACACTGTGCGCACATATAGTACGGTAACTTATAGCTGAGAATATATTCTCTACGGAGAGATATAAGAGTAATACAGTGGTCATTAATATATAATATATATTATATATATATATATATATATATATATATATATATTGATTCTAAATTCTATAGAGTGACTATTGTACACATTTTCCAACATATGCGTTCATTTGAACACCTACGATGGGACATACCGTTGACAAGGGCAAATAAACCTATAGGTTTATAATCATCGTCAGCATCATATGCTTATCATCGATGTAAATAATGTCTTTGTTTACATTAATGATGCGTATAAGCATAGCTTTATAGTTTACCTAGATTGGTAGTCAAGTGATTTTTTATCTGACATAGTGCCTCGATTTAGGTAGGTATATATCCTATATTAAGATGGCCGACCATCACATATAATTATTATTTATTAAAATTAAATTTTGAAATTATATTCCAGTATAAATATATAATATAAATAAATATAATTGTTTATTTTGATAAACGTACTTTATAAGCGTATATAAAAAAAATCAATATTATTTGTTTGAATATTTATTATTAAATGCATGTATCATGTGATGGTCGGCCATCTTGAGATATCTAAATCGAGGCACCATGTCTGTTGAAGAATTGTACATTAGCGAGATATAGAAATACCGATCTAGGTAAACTATAAATCTATTACTATATGCTATATGATTATATCATATCAGATATATGATAACATTATGTCACTATATAAATAAGCCACTCCTTCTAGAATGGGCGTGACATTTTAGAACCACCCACATTTAGGTACCGCCCACCTATACCGTCATATACTATGAGATATTGAGGTAGATCAAACGCTGATCGTTATCTTAGTTTATTCAAATACATCTGTTTTAGTATATATGCAAATCTATATATATATATATATATATATATATATATATGTGTGTGTGTGTGTGTGTGTGTGTGTGTGTGTGTGTGTGTGTGTGTGTGTGTGTGTGTGTGTGTGTGTATGAGTGTGTGTGTGTGTTTGTGTGTGTGTGTGTGTATGTGTGTGTGTGTGTGTGTATTAGTGTGTGTGTTTGTGTGTGTGTGAATATGTACGAAATTGTACGTGTATATTGATATGATAGATTATATGATAATATTTTATATATATATATATATAGATAATTCTAGATATCTTAGAATTCAAAGTACCTAATAAATGTGTCTGATATATCGATATTCTGAGATATCGAAATATTCTTTCATGTATTGACATTAGTTCAAAACCAAATTATCATTTGTAAAAGTCTGAGATATCGATAGTCGACGCTAGAATATTTAATCAGCAGATATACACGAACACTTGTGAAGCCATCAGTTGTGAATGGCATCTACATATTTTATACAGTGAATCATGGCCTTTAGCTTCGAAGCTAAAGGATCCTCTAGGCCATGAGTGAATACACATATCAATAGTATGTATACCAAAGATTTTGCGAAGCAAAGATATAACACTCCCTATGCATGCAACGTAATTTAGTAATATCCCCAACCGCTGCTAGCAGTAGTATCGAAATCACTTAAATAGATTTAGGTTCGGCTCTGTTTGCATACAACAATGTTTTCATTGCTCTACTAAATTACATGCAATACAAATTAGCTTTTACTCACTAAATATATACTTATAGCATTTAAAACATACATATCATATTTGTTTGTTATATATTAGTAATGAACACTTAGTTTTCATCATATAAATATTAATTTAAAGCATATTATTTAACATTTTAAAAGTGTATAGTTAAATACGAATTTACATTATAAACAACGCATAGTTCCTAAAAGTAATCCGCTATAGGTGGCACCGGGGTATTTTGTATACAAATTCGAATTACACGATTTCGCGTAAGTGTTATATCTTTCCTTCGGAAAATCTTTAATGTATACAATGTCCACATTGTATATACTGTATACAGTTGTACAGTGTACAATGTACATTGTATAATGTACAAGTCGTGCACATATTTTTATATCCGACCATTATTTTTAAATGAATACTATATTTGTCGTTTACTAAATGTATGGCTCTATAGGGCCTACTTTACACATACACATATTATATATATATTGTGTGTGTTTGTGTGTGTTTATAAGGTAGGTTAATGCATGTGACATGTATAATATATAATATTAAACGATTAGCATGCAAAGTTATCGGTGAACAAGGCGGTGTGCGGTGTGCGGTGTGCGGTGTGCGGTGTGATGTGTGCGGTGTGCGGTGTGCGGTGTGCGGTGTGATGTGTGCGGTGTGCGATGTGATGTGTGCGGTGTGCGGTGTGCGGTGTGAGGTGTGCGGTGTGCGGTGTGCGGTGTGCGGTGTGCGGTGTGATGTGTGCGGTGTGCGATGTGATGTGTGCGGTGTGCGGTGTGCGGTGTGAGGTGTGCGGTGTGCGGTGTGATGTGTGCGGTGTGCGGTGTGATGTGTGCGGTGTGCGGTGTGCGGTGTGCGGTGTGCGGTGTGCGGTGTGCGGTGTGCGGTGTGATGTGTGCGGTGTGCGATGTGATGTGTGCGGTGTGCGGTGTGCGGTGTGAGGTGTGCGGTGTGCGGTGTGCGGTGTGCGGTGTGCGATGTGCGGTGTGCTGACCTGTATAACTATATTGACCACACTGGCCGCAACGCCTCTCTTCTCGATGACCACCCGGAACTGATCGCCCTCCGTGGTCACGTGTTCTTCGCTAGACAAAGAGAACTCAGCCTGACCGCTAGTCGGCGACACCAGTAGCGACACCAGTAGCGACACCAGTGTTCGACACGGCAGGTGCATTCTTCAGGAGGATAGGGTCGGCGCCTCGTCGTATGTATGTGTGCGATGACCTATATGTAGTGGGAGGTCAATACTGGTGATGTTATACGCGCGTTAAGGATAAATAAGGGGTGTTTTTAAAAAAAATATCTTCTAGTTTATAAAATATATTTGTAAAATTAGGTGTTTTATTTTTTGGCAAACAAATTCACGTTAATGACAACTTAAAGTAATTTTAACAAAGAAATTTTTCGATATTTCATTATTTTCATATATATATATATATATATATATATTTAAATATAAGTTACTATTATATTCTCTCGGTGATTCTATAGAACTTTTAAAAATGTTGTGGAATAGTTTATTTATGTATTATATATATATTTTACCATAGCATGACTCTAATAATGATGACGAGGGAAATTAGCCCTAACGTCGTAAGGGGTACGTCCTATTGTGTGTGTTACTTACGCACTAACACTTATATTACTCGTAATGTATTTTGTAAATGATTTAAAAGTTGTACATTATATTAATAATACAATTATTATAATTAATAAGATAATTTTAATATTTGTATATTTTAAATTTTTGTGATGGGATATACTCCATAGGGGAAAGTATCCTAATACGGGCGCTTTGATAATAAATGGTTTAACATTTTATGACTAAATATTTGTATTCAAAAAATACAATATATATTTATATTATATTGTATTATATTATTATATTATATTATATTATATTATATTATTATATTATATTATATTATATTA
>OZ025239.1:65490115-65612615 GCA_964019155.1 Osedax fenrisi | reverse complement strand
ACTACTTCTACTACCACTACACTACCAATACCACTAACACTACCACTACATCCACCACCACCACCACTACTACTACTACTACTACTACTACTACTACTACTACTACTACTACTACTACTACTACTACTACTACTACTACTACTACTACTACTACTACTACTACTACTACTACTACTACTACTACTACTACTACTACTACTACTACTACTACTACTACTACTACTACTACTACTAATACTACTACTACTACTACTACTACTACTACTACTACTACTACTACTACTACTACTACTACTACTACTACTACTACTACTACTACTACTACTACTACTACTACTACTACTACTACTACTACTACTACTACTACTACTACTACTACTACTACTACTACTACTACTACTACTACTACTACTACTACTACTACTACTACTACTACTACTACTACTACTACTACTACTACTACTACTACTACTACTACTACTACTACTACTACTACTACTACTACTACTACTACTACTACTACTACTACTACTACTACTACTACTACTACTACTACTACTACTACTACTACTACTACTACTACTACTACTACTACTACTACTACTACTACTACTACTACTACTACTACTACTACTACTACTACTACTACTACTACTACTACTACTACTACTACTACTACTACTACTACTACTACTACTACTACTACTACTACTACTAATACTACTACTACCACTTATTTAAATTAAATTATGTAATCTATTATTTATTTTATTCCTATATATATATAAATAACGTAGATAATATCTACTAGATACGTAGGTTACATTAGTAGGTTGCCGTAGTTCACTATGGTGTAAATTAGTTTAAATCACTGAAATAAATTAAAGTATGCGTGATAAGTATTCTTATATCGTGAAAATTGTATCATCAATATAACAATTCATTTTATATATTGTAAAATGATAACTACTTTCGCCATCTATTGGATGTTTTACCCGGCACGTATTAAAACCACCTGGCCCGTATTACAAACATTGTTTGCAATACGGGCCGGGCACATTTTCGACGATACATAACATTTTTACAAAAATTGAAATTGTAATGTTATTGACGTTTATAATATCTAAATCTTGATAAAATTTCATTAATTTATAATCATAAATAAAAAAGTTATTTGATAACATAAAAAGTGGCCCGTATTAGACATAATTCCCCTATATAAATAATGTATGACTACAATACAGAAACATCATATTTGTACAGGTGTAAACTTTGGGTACCTAATATATGGAGAGCTTATTTTGATAATAAAATAAAAAGAGAAGGATGCTATTTTCTATAAAAACATGAGATTGTGCAGACTTTGCAAATCACTTTGACTATCAAGATTATAGTAAACTTGTATATATATATATTGTTATTTGGTGGAGTCCATTTATCCCATCCAGGAACTTAGAATGAATTTTGTCATACGATATATATGTACTAGAATTAAATATTATTAACAGAATAGCAGAAAAAAAAAAATTTTAAATAATAATTGAATATTTTTTGTTTTTTGTTTTTAATCAAAAATAAAATTCAGATCAAGTTTATTATATTCTTAATAAATGTATAATATATATTTACTATATATGATTATAAAAAAAAAAAATTTCAAATATTTTTCTAGGAATAATTTGAATTTTAATGATTTCTATAGAACAAATAAATATTTTCAAGGAAAGCTGAATAAAAAATGTCTAGGATCTAGTCAATTTTATTTTATTTTTCCATAATATAATTTTAATTATCATTGAGATGACCGCAATACAATTTTTTTTATATTATATTTTTTTCTAATTTAAAAAAAATAAAAATATTTTTAACTATACAAAATTTAAAATCTGAGATTGTTAGATCCATATTTTGATTTAAATATACTTAAGTCTCTTAAATGCATATTAAATATATAATTAAATTAGAAGACGATATAAATTAATTGGTTGTCAAGGTAAAACTAAAGATAAATAAATGCTACGCATGCGCAGTAAATTTAATTATAAACAAGTATTTTTCCTATAAAATTGTATTAAACATCAAATTTACAACTCAATTGAGTACAATTTTTAATTGTTATACTACTGTTTATATATATATATATTATATGTTTATAGTTTTTACTGAAGCAACATATTTAATGACTGACGAGCCACCCTATAGGGTTATAACCCTCGTCCTACTGCAGTAGGAAGCATGCTTGTGTGTCTGACGCCTTAACCACTGAGCCACACGGGCAGTCAATACCCATATATGTATATATATATATATATATATATATATATATATATATATATATACATACATATATGCATATATATATTACTTTTTTATTAATAATATATTATTATATTCATAATAATTCTATTACTAATCATATAATCCCGGATATAATCATTCATGTGTCATAGACCCATTAAATATTAATAATAATTATAATAATAATAGTTAAATGTTATTTAAAATGATATTAATATTATAATTATTTGTTATATTATATAGTTTGAAATATTTTGTATTACTCTATTATATTTTAAATTATATCATAGTTGTTATACCAATTAAGATATATAATTTAATTAATTAAAAAATTAATAATTTTCATGCAAAATACACATTTCTGATAAGTTTTCAGCTCAAATTTAAAATAATGAGATATATTATTTAATTTACTTTTTTAAAATATATTATTTATAATAAGATATAACTACCTTTTTATGTCTTTTGGGAAACTTTTATATGTATATTTTGTCAAATTTTAATATTCGTGATTTTAACTGCAGCGCATATTGTATCAGCTTATTTAAAAAAATTATCATTCATATCTTCAATTATATATTTTAATAGTACATATAGTACCTATAGGTATATATTATAAAGTAAATATATTATTCTAATATAAAAGTATACAATTATCAATATTAATTTAATGTAAATGAAGTATGTAAAATGAGAATTTTTATAAAAATAAATCAATTTCTTCATCACTCTGTTGTTTTACCTTTTTATTTATCGACAATGCGCGCGCATCTAGAACGCAAACCCGGCTAATCTGTAGGGATTGGGTGTAGACAATATAAAAAATGGTTCATATTTATAATCATTACAATCACCTACAAAATTATCTATAGTCTGAACCTTGCTAGCTATAACTTATTTAAATAGTCGTATATATTTAGTTTTCTTTCCCTTCTCCTATGAAATATGGTGATCCACAGGTATTAGTATTAAGTCCTTCACTTTTCTCTATTTATATCCACTATCATTCATAATATATAAATATATTACCATCTATATGCAGATGACATACAAGTTGAACGATACAACTATATATATTTCTTCTTACTAATTCTTCACCATGTCTCAATAATCAACTATCCAATTGTGCTAATGATATTAAAGAATGGCTATTTCTAATAATCTTCTCATTAATACCTCAAAAACTACATTGTTGAAATTGTGTCCATCTCCAACTTATAACATAACCTAGGTATTTTATAAAAATACGAAAATCAAGTACTGTATCTCTTACTAAAACTCTAGTTAATTCCCTTATCCAATCACGTAGATTACTGTTCCTCACTCCTCATCAATCTTTCCTTTTCCTATATCTCCCCTAAATCGAGTTAAACGTTCATAAATCCGTATAACATATAACCTAGGTATTTGATATCATAACTCTACTTTCTCATACCAAAGTGTAGCAACAATTACCTCCCTGGTTCCCATTTAACAAACTCTCTGATTATCGTATACTATATATTGTCCATTCCTCAATATACTCTTCGAATTGTCCCTTCTATATTTCTGCTTCTCTAGTACAAATATCTTCCCTTCCATCTCTTAGAAACCATGCATCTCAACTTCTATCTACCCCTATTCTCCGTTCCTCAAAAATGAATACTCGGGCCCTGAGTTATATTGGTACTAAGCTATGGAATTCACTCCCGCCCTCTATTAGATCAAACACATTCAAGAAATATATACAACAATTTATCTCAGGTGGAAACTTGTACAGGTTTACGTAATACTAATATTGTTTGTCATTATTATTTTAAATATTAATTTCTTTCGAGTTTATTATTTTAATTTTATTTTAATATTATTAATGGTAGGCCTATTTATTGTTTTACCTACTTTTATTAATTATATTTCTATATATATATACACTTTTGAAGAATCATTTATGATTTATTTGAATGTTTAAATAAACTTTCAATTCAATTCAATTCAATTTAATTCAATATATATATATATCAAAGATTTTCCGAAGGAAAGATATAACACTTACGCGAAATCGTGTAATTCGAATTTGTATACAAAATACCCCGGTGCTACCTATAGCGGGTTACTTTTAGGAACTATGCGTTGTTTATAATGTAAATTCGTATTTAACTATATACTTTTAAAATGTTAAATAATATGCTTTAAATTAATATTTATATGATGAAAACTAAGTGTTCATTACTAATATATAACAAACAAATATGATATGTATGTTTTAAATGCTATAAGTATATATTTAGTGAGTAAAAGCTAATTTATATTGCATGTAATTTAATAGAGCAATGAAATATTGTTGTATGCAAACAGAGCCGAACCTAAATCTATTTCAGTGATTTCGATACTACTGCTAGCAGCGGTTGGGGCTATTACTAAATTACGTTGCATGCATAGGGAGTGTTATATCTTTGCTTCGCAAAATCTTTGTATATATGATATAATGTTTATAAAATAGTTATAATAGAATATTTATTTATTTATAATATGTATATACAAAAACAAGTAGTTGAAAAATTAATAAAAAAATAATAGATTATTGAAGCTATTATGAAATATCAGTTTCAGGTAACAGTTGATAATAACTGTAGGCTTACAATGTACGCCGTACATATCTGTCAATCACACAATCTGTCAATCACTTCGTAAACCACTTTCTGATATTGTCACCGTTATTCTTTTCGTAGGCTATGTTCATTTCTATTTTTTCTAGAACTTCATTAAGTGATCTCTTACCGCTTCCCATTTTATGTGTTTCGTAGAATGATTTCACCTGATAGATTAGTCATAGACATATAAATAAAAATATATAATATATATGATATATATATTACCAATTCATAAGTATAATGATTAAGAAAATTTCACAAGAATATTAAAGATAAATAAACATGTAGGTACATAGTACAAGTGGGCATCATGTACTACAACATATCATATGCCCATAGTGCAGCAACACGAGAGGCATATCTATTCTAATTATACTATAGGGATACTATAGTATTTAATATTACTTGAGAAAAACAACAATAATTTTTAACTAAAAATAAGAATAATGTATTAGTATAATTAGAAAAGGTTTAAATAATATATATAGATACATATATAGGTCATGTATATACATATTTATATGTCTATAAAAATATGTATACATATATATATATATATATATATATATATATGTATATAGAAGGTGGATAAATGTACATATAGGTGACCAAGGGGGTTATATATATATAAGTACATATATATATATATATATATATATATATATATATATATATATATATAAAAGAGTGTATGTATATATATATATTATATATATATATGTATATATTTGTATGAAAGCGGATATACATGCTAAAAGGTACATATACCTTTGTGCATATTTTACACATTTATTTAACTATATATTCACTTTAAAGGTAGCTATGAATTTATATGTTGTATCCTAAAAGGTGTATACATGTGTATAAGAGTATATAAAGGTGTATAAGTGAATATACAGGTGTATAAAGATGTACAAAGTGTTATGCTAGACGTGTAAGTCACTATTAGTATTTCTAACCTCATTGTATCTCTCTCGGGTGGAGAAGTGAGATGCTGTACATACTATCATGTCAGTCATCGCAAACAATGATTCACCATACCTGTTACGTAATAAACATGGTTAATGATTATGATGACGTAATTATATATATATATATATATATATATATATATATATATATATATATATATATGTTAGATTACGTAATCGACTATTTCATTCAGTTATTTCACAAATTATAACTCCGATAATTATAAATAATTAGTGACAATATTAGTATTATATTAGTATTATAGTAGTGTATTATATTCATAGTTCAGAGTTCATAGTTCATATGCCACGTGGTATGCGGAGGTGCTAACCTCAGCAGTATGGTAGCGTAGTTGTTCACCATGAATGTCCACGATATGGGCCCCCCTATTTTAGTGTAACTCACTTTCTCAAGAATATACATGAAGTTACCGACAGGTACGATGTCGGTGTTGAATGCCATATCCAGATACCTATTGGGTGAGTGGTTGTTATATGTATAGAGAGTGTCAGAGAGGGCTTTATTATTACTCATGATATATATATATATATATATATATATATATATATATATATGTATATATATATATGATAAATATGGATGCCGGATCAGTAGTAGATCAGTGGAAGTATTTACCACATTATCTAAAGCTCTCATATATCTCATCCAATTCTTTTAAAATATATCTCAAAAATCTTTAAAAAAAATATTCTAGTGGGCTTTCTTATAAGTGTATGTGTGTACTTTACACTTAAATATATAATGTCTAAGTACTCTATGACAACAGCAACGTTACTATGGATACACACACACACACGCGTACAGTGTATGCATATGAAGCACCTACTTTACTATGGTATCGCTATCGTCAGATGTACACAGCGTCAGGATAATGCGATGTTTCTCGTCCGATGAGGTACTAGGAGTCAGGTATCTGTTCCACAGGAACATCCAGGCGTCATGTCCTCCCGCAGACACTGCAGCCTCGTATACTATGTCCTTCAGGTCAGAGTAAAAGTAACGACCTTCGACGGGGTCGGCAGTGAATTTATTGAATAGCTCGGATGCTCGTTTCAAGGTCGCCTTATGACCTACACCCACTCCGTAGGACAGGACAGTGTTCTGTAGTAAACTATCACGGTAATAGGTAGAGGTAGTGATTATTTTGCATATATATATATATATATATATATATATATATATATATGTGTAGCAGAGTAACGTCTTATATATTTTAAATGTAGTTGTTTTTAAGTTTATATTATAAATTTTTAATTAGTTATTTTGTTGTTGTGTAATGTAATAATAATAAATGTTGATATAACGGTCCTCTATCATTTTGAGTGGTGTAATATTGCTAACTCCTATTTCGACCACTCATTATTAGATATATATATTTAACAGTCAATTGATTATAATCATTGACAAATAATTATTTGTGATGTTTAATATAACTTATAAATTAATATGTTAAATATTATACCCGTATACATGATTAGATGATAAAATGTTTATACTTATTATATATATATATATATATATATATATATATATATATATATATATATATATATATATAGTATACGTATCATGACCTAGAATTCAATGATCATAGTTTACCTGTTTATGTGTCTAGGTTGTCTGGTCCAGCCGACATATTTGATGACGTCATCAAGTTTATCTGACATATACGTCTGTAATGAAACAGTACTGATAAACATAGTGCTGATTAGTGTTATAAAGGGTGATTATATTGGAATAAAGTACAACATATCTTTGTTAAGTTAAAATAATGGAAATATCTAATTAAGACAATAATTATTTAGAAAATTTAAAATATCTCGTATACGAATATATATATTGAAATTATGTCATTATGACGTATCGCCATACATATTACTTGTATACATAATGGCGGTATATATATGGTGGCGGTATATCTAGGGTAGAAAGAATCCAGTGGCGGTTAAAAGGCGTGAGGGTATATATAGAAAGTAATAATTATTTTATAATTTCAATTGAAATAGATATTAGTGTATCAGCAATACATCGGCAAAAGGAATATAGAATCTATAGACAACAATGTAAACATTATATTAGTGTTACCATGTAAAGTTTGTAGGTTTCAGAATCCATGCGAGCAGTGATGTATCCCAGGTTGCTTATCACGGTTTTCCATACCACGAAGCTCTTCTCCGCTTTCAAGTATAGAGTTAGGTTGAACGCGACCGACATATCCAATTGACCGGCTCTAATAGGGTAGATTAGTATTTATAATCAATTTATTTATATAATATTCGTATATTGGAATATCAGTTTCTATATAGGTTTATATCACTGTATATTTTATAAATAAAATTATATTACTTCAATCTGTGTTATTTAAACATATGTTACACTATGGTATGTTCAGTGTGAAGCCATATTCTTCAATTGGCTACAATATAAGTCACACATCCATATACAGCTCATGTTAGATATCAGCCAGGCTGTAATTATTTAACCGAGAATTTGAGCTAAACTGAGATTTAATATAGGTTGTTTGCATGGGCACTTTATTGTATAGACTTTCACATTGACAACTCTAGCATTGTAACAACACGTGTAAGCAGACGTTATCATGCCCTATATACATAGAAGCAATACAGGACAGATTCATGTATTAGGTTTAATGCCTTAACATTCTCCATTATTCGTGTACAGTTAATTCTATTTAATAATAATGTATATATAATTGTATAAGATACAAAGACTTATACATACCTCGCTAGATTAAATGCATCGTCGATTAGCTCCGCCCTGTCAGATTCTGAGAACACCTGTAAGTATTAATTGTTAATTTTTAATTATTGAGTACTAATTATTAATATAATTAGTAATTAATATCTATTTTATAACTTATCTTCATACAACATACACCAAGTAGCCTCTCCTCTTGCCACACCCATGCCACACCCACTGTCACGCCTCTTTCCTCACTAACCGTGTGATCTTCATCCAGCTGTCTGCATAGCGCCCTCCAGTTCTCTACATCGTAGTTAACACGGTAGTAACCGTAGAAGTCAGTGTTAGCCTTGTACCATTGCGCGGGGTCACGAACCTTGATCTCGGCTAGAGAGGAGGTCATGCGCGCATTAATACTAGTGATAGGTAGGTAGGTAGGCTGAGTTATGGGTCGGCAGTTGTACTTACCATATTACAATATATATATATATATATATATATATATATATAATTAATCATGTGATTAAATATTATGATTCATGAACAATATATGTATATATTATATAATGGACGACATTGTTAGTAATTCTAGCAAACAGCGATTATTTAATAATAAACACCCATTTAATGAACAGTAAGAATAAACTAAAGAATGTGATGATAATCAGGACATCTATTAGGACGGATGACATTAGGTATGTGATGCTATATATGTCTCTCTATTTCTAATTGCTTAGAATTTCGTAAACACCATCCAAATACTATATATATATACTAGTTTATGTTAGGTTAACAGTAATTACTATATATTTCATTAGATTAGTATATCACGATAATAATAATAAGTGATTATTAATAAATTATGATAATGATACTAATTTAAAATAGGTATCAATATAAATATATGTATTATAATGCTATCACTAGTACTACTTCTACTATTACCCACACCATTGTAGATGCGCGTATAGACTAACTCGACCGATGTTGAAGGATAGTGATATTAGTCCTAGCGGCTAATGGAGTGCTCTTCTGGTAGACTGTGAACGGAATCATCCACAGGTATCCGTAAGGTGATACATATTTGCCATTGTCTACACCAGACTCGTAAATGATGAAACGTTTCTGCTGCACCACTAGGTTGTCAGCCTCCCGGGAGATGCTCAGTACGGGGTAACCCATCTGTTTCGTCCAGGTGTCCATGACGGTGGGCACGTCGATGTCCGGGATCACCTGGATCATATAGTTAGGTTATAGCTACGAGTATAGACTGTGTATGGAGTCAGTACCGCTAGCGTAGTGGTAAAGGTGCTGCACTAACGGAGCGAGATGTCCCGTGTTCGATGCTAGGCGGTTCTAGATGTTATCAATAAGATAAATAATTAAACATCCCCCACTTTACAACTATCGTATTAATACTATTATAACCATGTAAGGCACTAGAGTATTCAGTTTTACTACTAGAGAAGTGTAATATTCATACTTGCCATGAAGAAAGTCATATAAACATGTTAACTTTATAGTATACTCATGTCTACCACACACACCTATAGGTGTGTATAGATACACATACATGTCTACACCACACATACCTTATTAAACTCGTCCCATAGTTGACTAGTGTCAGTATTGTCGAACTGGTATCTCTTCATGTAGTTAGCCAATGAGGTGCGCAGGTTCTCCTCTCCCAACATGAACTTAGCCATACGTATCACTGATGAACCCTGCAACGTTAACAATCAACAATAACATTAGAAGTAAGCATTTAATATGAATACATGCGGTGAATCCATAGATATATGTATTTGTATAGGTAATAATCTAGTTATATACATATACGTAAAAGTGACATAACATGTAACTCTACAATGTAAGTGGCTAGCATACCTTGTAATAGGTAATTGTATCAAATAGTCCGCCTATCTCTGACGGGTTGTTGACATCGATAAGGATGGGATGGGAGCTGTAGTAACAGTCTTTATTCATTGCATACTGGAGATCACGTGTCACAAACTGGGCAGGCTAAAGTACGAGGTTAAAGTATAGTTAATAGTCATATGGTTATTAGTACACATATGTAATATGACAATAGGTCTTCTAGCGATATTTACTAAGATTAACAATAGTAGTAACACATATTGTCATGATTAATAGATTAATCTACTAGTAAATTTACTATGATTTGGTATTTGTTATTGTAAACAGTGGATTTTATAATGGTTATATAGTATACATACATATATATATATATATATATATATATATATATATATATATATATACAAATATGCATACACACACATGTACTAACCATACTCCAAGACTCCCCGTAGATGTTATCAATACCCAGATATTCCACGTAGCTAGCGAAACCTTCATTCAGCCACAAGTCTGTCCACCATTTCATAGTGACGATATCTCCAAACCACTGAATTAGATAGAACGTAAATATTATTAAACCATTGGGGATTATCTAAAACATCTATTACCAGATATATATATATATATATATATATATATATATATCAATGAATAGAAACAATTTGTTTAATTAATGTTGTATATAATACTATTAAATATATTCTATTGTTGCCATAGTCGAAGTACTAGGCAGCGTTACCTGGTGAGCGATTTCGTGCGATATCACCATAGCAACGCTCTGTCTATCGAGGGCTGAGGAGGTCTTCTCATCTATGAGGATCTTGGTAAGACGGTAGGTGATCAAGCCCCAGTTCTCCATTGCTCCGGCACTGAAGTCAGGAATAGCAACCAAATCTACAGTGACGCATAGTTAGACAGCGTATTGCATAGAGATGAGTCATAAGAGTAATCGTAGTTATAGCTGTTAGAACTAGGGGTGGCGGTAAATGTCGAATGGTTGGCGATATAAATAGTCAATAAAAGTAGGTTTAATGAGTGTGGGGTAAGGGTATGTTGCACCTTCTGTGTTTGGTGAGGGATGAATTCCATGACCACCATATTACGACGTTCCTATAGGAACTATACCTACAGTCGATATATGGGAGGTAGAATTGTTAACATGACATTCGAGAGAGACACACGAGAGAGAGAGAGAGGTGCAGCCTAACATATAACACAGCAGTTCGTGCACAATATATTAATAGTTACGATAAACGTACGATTCTTATATATATGTGTACTCCCCTTAAAGATTTTATATAAATAAAATATACATATATATATATATATATATATATATATATATATATTATATAAACTTGTATAAATAAACAATATAATTACAAACTTATCACTATAAAATGCATATTATATAAAAATAAAAGAAGGAAAAAAACGCAGGCGGCGACACATTATTACGTCATAACTAGGTGTTGCTAATGACGTCATACCTAGTTTGGGAAGAGGGAACGGTACTCCGAACAGAGTGACGTAGTAGTCGAGCACAGAGTTCGTGATGTTCAGCGCGTAATGGGCAGACTCGATCATGTGACGTGGAGCCACAATAGAAGTCTGTCAATATAATACACGTGTGTATGTGTGTATAGCTAATATTATACACACATATATAAACACACACACACACTATACATATTATATACTATTTTTGCAAATAAACATATTAACATATTTTAAGAAGATGTTATCCAAATATAATATATATTTATATACATATATTATTTTTGGATACAATTTTCTTTAAAATCTGTTAATTTACATATATAAGAATATTTAAATAGATAACATATATTTATAAGAGTATAATAATACCCTTATAGTAAGTTGTATATATATGTATATATATATATATATATATAGGGTAGTAGTATAAAGGTAATTTCACAATAATCATTAGTGCTTCTGTAAGTATGCGGAAATGCCTAAATCTGATAATAATAGTAATAATAAATACATATTAAAAAAACTTTAAATATTCTAAGTTAATTTACCAGTATGTGTTCGCGTGTAGTTACGTGAAACACTAACCTTGACCCCGTTCTTGGTGACCCCGCGAATTGAGGCCAGATCATCAGCCACAATGAAGGCGACAAGATAAGTGCTCATCTTAACAGTGGTAGCGTAGGTGTCCTCGTGCAATCCATTGGCAAGCTTACGCGTTCCACTTCTGGGCGTGTTAAACCACGTCTCGTAGGTGGACAGGCGAGTTATCTGACCACAGGGGTGTTGGTGTTAGCGAGGGGTGTGGCTTCGTGTACCGATATCACGAGTTATGTGAAACATCAGTTACTATAATAATTCAAATGTATAGAGTATATATATATATATATATATATATATATCATTAGTATACTAATCTATAATAATATATTATACATTCAATATATCATTAATATAAATAACTACAAGAAAACGTTATTTTATTTGTAGGACTATTAGATTTATATATTTACATAGAGAGAGAGAGAGTTGTTAATATATCCACGCCCATCTGCGGTGTAACCTGGAAGTTGTAGACAGCCTTCATGGCGGGCTCGTCGAAACAAGGGAACGCCTTCCTGGCTTCTGTGGCCTCGAATTGTGTGACTCCTATTGTTCTGTGAGGGAGGTCGTATCGTTACGTCACCGCGGACACGATCTCACCAGTATACGTAGTCATGTTAATGTGTGTGTATATATATTGTATGGAATAATATTACCTACATTTCATAATTATTCTATTAGATTTAATAGTCAAAAGTTAAAAGTTAAGATTAATATATGTTTGATGTTTTAACTATACTAGTTGATAGAAGATATATATATATATATATATATATATATATATATTTATTGATATAATATATATATATATATATATATATATATATATATATATATTAATAGGGTAATCAATATAAATCTATTAAATACACAAGTTGTATTATCTTAAAAGAACATTAACTAACAAAGTAAATATATGATAATAGCTATAACCTAGGTTATATAGGCTATGATGTTATAAGTTTATCGAGGCGAACATTATTCACGTTTAATAATGAACACAAATACATGTCCGAATTATTATATCATAGTATATAATATATAGGTATATAATATATCCTACTATATATATATATATACTATTTATAATAATATATATATATGTGGTATATATAGTATGTGTAGTTATAAACCTGTTAGTGTTAGTCAACGGATCTAGATATGTACTTCGGTAAAATCCGCTCAGAGATTTGTCAAGCTTTCCTTCGAATTCAATATGCAATTTGTAATCACTGAATAACTTAAGGTCTTCCCTGAATTCAATATAGAGCTGTTCGTTATCTTTTTGTTCCAGAATCTTCACTGGGACTAGTGTTTTCATCTAAAGGACAGCCATAGTAGAGTATTAATACTACTAATACTGCTACAGCTACTGGTAATTATACTACTACTGCTACTACTACTGATACTGATATCAAAGAGATTTTCTGATACTACTACTACAAGTTGTAGTATACAACTACTATTAGTATAACCTTTTTAACGTCTTGAAGGTATATAGTCTTGTGCTTGATAACAAGTCTCTTGCAATGCAATACTATGTACTTCTTTGGGTAGTTAATTTTCAATAATATATCCACACTTCCTAGAAATTATATCATATAAATATTAATCTTTTATATAATAAAACAATCAATGAAACCATCGAATTCGTGTTTCTCGATGCGAGGGTTCATGTAGAGGTCATACACAACCGGAACCACGTGACGAGGTAATCGGATGTTATCGTAGGGAAATATTTCTCCAGTTGTAGACTTTAACGTACTTCCTTTGTTTGATGTAGAATTCTTCTTCCAATAATCCTAATTAGAGTAATATTTACATAGTATATATATATATATATATATATATAATATATATATATATATATATATATATATATATATATATATATATATATATATATTTATATATATACATATATTATATTTGGAATTTTAACAAAATAACAATGTTGATAAATAACTCATACATATATATTGAGTGCATATTTAGTTAGGGCACAATTATTTGTAGTTACAAATTGTAACTTATACAATACATTGATTTTGAATAAGGGAATTAAATATTTTAAATATATATATATATATATATATATATAGGACCTACAATTATGCATATTTATCAGTAGTCAGTTACTACTAGTAACCTATGACCACTATTAAATGTTTCCACTTTTAAATTAACAAATTGTCTAAGTATATTAATGAAATAACACTCGTTAAGTATATAGCTAAGCATACACGAACTATATTTAATACAATTATAATAAAATATATATAGCATATATGTTAAAAAATACTCACAATTCATATATATATATATGTTATAAAATATTAATTGTTGACTATTTTAGATTAATATGTAATCGGAATGAAATGATGAAAAATAAAAGTATCTGGCATAAAAAAATGTTTTAACAACATTTAAAAAAAAACACAATATTCATAAATATTATTCACATATATTATTAATATATTTGTATTTTATTTATTTAATTATATTTATTATCTTCTAGTATATCAATTATTTGTTATTTTGTTATACTATAGTATAAACCTATGGGTATATTTCCCCCCTGTATTAACATTTTAGTAACACTTTATTAATATCTCTTATTTTAATTTTATTATATACCTATTCATAATTTTTTATTTTATTTTTATAAATATAATCTACATGTTTTCATATTATTCTTTAAAATATTACAATTATAATGATATTTATATATTATATATATATAAATCATTCTATTAAATTATTAATTTATAAATATCTATATAGAGAAATTCAAGAAAAAATTAAATTATTTATTAATTTACCGATTACTCATTCCCGTTTGTTGGCATGATAATCTGATTTATTTATATATTTATATATATATATGATATTTAACAACTTTGTTAAATATCGTATATATATATATATATATATATATATAAATATTAATATTTAATTATTAATTAGTCATTATATTGTATATGATATTATATATGATGCACTAGCGAAGATATCCAGTGATATTCTCACTAACCTTGATAACAAAAATGGCACAATACTCGCACTACTTGATCTCTCCTCTGCGTTTGACACTATTGACCACACGATTCTCATACACCGTCTTACATCTATAGGTATCACTGGTACTGCACACAAATGGCTATCCTCATTCATAACCAACCGAACTTCCTCAGTTTTAGTTCACTCAACCCGTTCATTTTCCCGTCTTGTAACACACGGTGTTCCCCAATGGTCAGTCCTTGGACCAATACTCTTTAACATTTACATAATTCCCCTTCTCCACCTTATCTCGAATTATCCAGTTAGCTTCCATACATATGCAGACGACATACAACTTTATGTAAAATGTACAGAAAACGTTAATTTTGCACCCGACATCCTCTCCTCTACTATTACCACCATTCATAACTGGCTCACAATAAACTCCCTCGTCTTTAACCCAATTAAAACCGAGGCTATATTCCTTCACCTTCCACTCCGAAGTAAAACGTTACCAACTCCCCCTCCAATTAACATTAATGGACAGCTCATCATGTACTCAACCCATGTCAAAAATGTTGGTGTTATATTTGACAATACTTTTAATTTTTACAGACAACTGTCCCACATAACAAAACTATTAAACTATCAACTACATTCACTACGCCTTATTCGTCATTCAATATCAATATCCACTGCTACTATTATAGCTTCTGCTTACATCCTACCTCTATTCGACTACTGCAATGTTATCCTTTATAATACCCCCTCATCGTATATTACTAAACTACAAATTCTTCAAAATTCTATAGCTAGGTGTATATTCAACATACCAAAATACTCCCACACTCATATATCTCCATTCTTAGTTAAACTCCACTGGCTACCTGTACGCCATAGAATCCTATATAAAACTCTACTACTGGCTCATAAAGCAATCCACCATGACTCTCCTGACTACCTAGCATCCCTACTCAAAATTAAATTACCAACTAGTACCACTACACGCTCCACCAATACGTTTCTACTTCAACTTCCTCCTAAACACAAATTACATTCAACCAACACTCGAGCATGGGCAATATCCGTCCCATACTCGTGGAACACTCTCCCCACATCCATCCGTACTACACCATCAACTCCCAACTTCAAGAAACTACTGAAAACCTACCTATTTAATATGAAACATTAACTTAATATATATATGGACGGCCGATTGCTTTATAAGCACAGTTTGCAGTCCGAAAACCGAAAAATGTAAAAAAATGTAATGTATGATACCGCCCGTATTCTTACACACACACCGCACACACCGCACACCGCACACCGCACACACATACAACTAATGATGTAAATGATGACTAGTTTTTTGATTCCGAGAATATATTCTATAGACTATAGACTTGTGGTTATTGATGACGACTTTCATTTTCTGAAAAAACGAGCACGTTCCGCACCGAGACTCTGAACAAATGAGCCCGAGCCGAATCAATACTCTAGGTAGAAATTTGTTAAGTACATGTATAAGTAAGCTGGGCTAACCTTGCTGGTAATCTCGACGACGAGTGCAATGCAGGCGGCCAACGCCAGTAGACTCGTCACCACTATCGCGAACTTCAGATTTCCAGGTGTCGCCATCTTGGACGACTGTTTCGCCCCTAGCGATCGAGTATGCAATTAATACAACACAAGGTCACGGATTTAGCGAAGCAAAGATATATCACTTGTATACACAGCTATACACACACACATATATATATATATAATATGAGATTTCATCTATTTATGTAAAATAAATGTTAATCCCGATCAGTTTGAAATATGCCAAGGTGTTAATATTATCGTTTTAAATAATTTCAAAAGCGAATTGGCGAATTATTATTAAGCATATTACACCATATATATAATACTTCTACATTAAAAATGTATATATTTATTTATCATATTTATCTAATATGGTTGTATATTTTAAGAACAGTACTGTTATAACTACATAGTTATTAATATAGGATAATATTATTAACTTAAAACAAACACTATAAATTCAAATTGTATTGTATTCAAAGTGTATTATATTTTATACAATTTTCAAATATATTTTCAAATATACATATAAACATGTATAATATAAAAATATAATTAGTAGGTTATATTTATTGTGTAATGGTGTATAACTTATAATAATTAATACGGGAATGTATGCATGTTATACAGATATGTAGTCTATAGTTATTAACTTTCATAATATAATACTAAATTGTTTATTACAAATATATTCCATATTAATGTAGTGGTGTATCTAAGTTTGATAAATATGTTTCAAATAATAGTAAATCACGTGACTATACTTAACCAATGGAATCGAAGTAATATGTTATATAGTTAATTTTCAAACATGAAAAGGCCATATTCTACAAATTACCACCACTTCGTCATATTATAATTACATACAATAAGTATATATATATATATATATATATATATATATATATATATATATATATATATATAATCCTAATCAGTAACATACCTAATACTATTAGGCTAATAGTAATATAGTAATAATATCTGTGTGTGTATATGTGACTAACCGTTGATCCCCATATATGGGACCCCCATATATACCCCCCTATAGGGACACTGCAGTTTGATTATAAATGCATTAATGTAAGTAACAGTAATCTATCAATTTAGATCATTACTAGTTAACTTCTAACATAGAAATGCCTTTCTAGGAACACTCAAAGTACGATGCGCGGTGGGCGTGTCTATAGTCATGCACTATTGCACACTAGCTAACACGTGATGTCATCAACATTCGAATCTATTAACGATATGCGTTTGTTCAATGGATACGAAGAAGGTTTTCTTATGAATAAACTTTCTTTATATCGATGAGATGGACAATATCCATTGGACATGTAAATATATTAATATGTATATATGTATATATATATATATATATATATATATATATATATATATATATATATATATATATTATGATGATTAATACTACATTGAGGGGAGAGTTGCATGTTCAAATCCGATAGAAAAAAAAATGTGTATTTTACAATATTAATTTAAAATATAATTTTTAGTTTTTGACAAAAAATTATAAATTGAATAGATCTAAAAAATACCATTATAATAAATATTGTGTACTTTATTTTATAAAAATCAAATAAAAAGAAAATGTAATACAAATAATTATAAATATATTTTGTGTATTATTTGTGTATTATATAACATATATGAATCACAATTATTAATTATAATTTATTTTATAACAAAGTTTGATTTTCATTATTAAACAATAGATGCATTTTATTCGGAATCATTATTTAATGCTATAGCATAGATTTATACCTCTAGGTTTAGCTATATTATATAGGTATACATCTAGGTTTAGTTATATTATAGAGGTATAACGTATATAGTATATACATTCAAATAGTTATCCTCAGATAATATTATTGCTTATTATTACTTTTTTTGTAATATTTATTCCTGTCATAATAATACATATTCATCATATATAGATATATCTCACATATCTGAATATATTCTCACAAATATAATTGATACTATAGTATACTAGATACAATATTATTTATAAATATATTTATCTATATATATATATATATATAGACAAATTCCAGAAACAATAAAATAAAAATATATTGTCTATATTGCCTATACATTATATTATGCCTATTATACATATCTCTTCATGATTGTATAGTAATATAGACCTAGTATATATAACACAGGAAATCTGCTGAATTCAATGAATATTATTATGTGTGCACTATTTTAGATATAGGTACTTATAAGTATTGGTATAACCTATAGGTATCTCCTATCTACTTAAATGTAAATACAAGCACTGGCATGCCGTCGCAACCCCTATAAACCCCTTGATAAATAACCCCTACACCAAATATTACTATAATATTACTAACTAAGCTTCATTTATATATATATTAAGATAGTATATAATTAAATAAAGTATATTAATTTGAAAGTATAAATACCTTCACCAATATGTATACCTTCACCCGGAATATTCTCTATGTTTCGATGAATCTGTATATATTTCACTCTATCGGAGATATTCGTATCATTCTTACCTGGTCAAATAACTGTTTCTACTGCTATACAAGCATAATTAGGTAAAATATATATAGTTTTATATATATATATACTTAATCTTGTTACTCTAATCTTCTTAGTTATTTAGTATATTTATTATGTGTGGCTTATTAATGTATTGTTTATTCGTTTCTTTCTAACATCAGAACATTATTTCCAATTTCTATAATATTCGTATTTACCATTCTATGCATCAGAAGTTTTGCAGGCGAATTTACAACGTTTAAAGGTGTAGGCTTCGATAATAAAGTTGGCTAAAGTAGAAATATTATTGCTCTTTATTGGTCTGGGGTTTATGGCTCAGTAGGACAGTCGAAATGTCGACTAACTTAAGCTAGCTAGCTTTCGTACTATAGTAAGCGAGCTTTCCCGGGTTCGATTCCAATAAGTTCTTGTGTTCTCGTGTGTTTATCAAGAACTTAATACACATTTTATTGCAATAAATCAAAACACAAGAAAAAAATGTTACTATTTGTTTTGTATTGTCTTGGGCCCGGACCCTCAGAGTGATTTATAACCTACAAGGCTATGTTTTCTTGATGGGTTCATTTGCATCCGTATTTTGTATTGTATTCGATATATATATATATACGTGATTCAATGAATAAATATTATTATTATTATAATAATTATAAATTGTAGGTGTATTTTACAATATTGTATTTAATTAACTATTCCTACATATTGGGTATACACATTATATGTAATTAACATATATTTGTAATGGTGTATTCTTATAGGAAGGTTATTGTTACGATATAGAGCATACTAATTATAATTATCACACCTACCTATAGGTATATATATAATTCTTAATAATAATAGTTATTATAATCATTAGTATCCAAAATATTAATTGAAAACTATAAACAATAGTTGATACTATAGTACTATAATACTATAGTCAACTCTAGTATACCATAACATTTATAATTATAATTATTCTAGAACTATCAACTATAATATTATCTATATATGGACTATGAAATACTTTGACCTATCTTTAGGGCGTGTTAAACCTAAAGAACCCTTAAATAAATATAGTTATTCGACATTTAAAATATTACCTAAGTTATGGAAACTTCGGCGACATTTCTTCGTATATATACATATATATATATATATATATATATATATATATATATATATATATATATATATATATATATGTATGTGTGAACACTGGTATACCTACCTGATGTTTATGGTTACTAAAAATACATCGTTCATATGAGCGCTTATATTATTAAAGTAATAAAACAATTAATCATTTCGTCAAGCAACCTCACATATATATACTATCTATAAATATATATAACTACATTCTTATGATGATTTATATTCTCTATATTCTCTACTGAAATATCGCCAACTAGATGAAAGAAAGATGCTAGAGCATATAGGTCATACTGTTGTAAATCAACGCATAGGCTGCAGCTATCGGGCGAAAGATAATTCAGCTCTATTTATAGAAATGCCTTTGAAACGAACTTGTTGGCAGTAAATTATAATAACAATTAAAGTTTGTAACAACAAGCTAGGCTTCAGAAGGTTAGGTTATTAGCATGTGTATCAGGGTAGATATGTTTTACCATGTCTACGGATGTATACTATCTATAGAAATATTCATATTCGCATATATCAACATATTACAACATATCGATGATATCATATACTACTTTAAGTTATGCCGAATTATATTAATATAAATATTTGTAACTTTAGTCAAACATCATAAACCTACGTTACTCACATTTCTCACTTTAACATATATGTTATCATATTTCATACATCATATTTCACTATCGTTAGTAACACATATGTATCTTATATGTACATAACCAACATAACTAGATATATATATATATATATATATATATTTATTATACACCTATATAATAGTTGTATAATATTATATAAACTATATATTTCATATTAAAGTTCAGGCTATATTATTAACTACTATGATTTGTTGTGGTCATCTAATTAGCTATGAAGGTAAATCGTAGTTTTGAGCTGATGTAATTCATCGATAGAACACATATATAAATATTTACCACACTAATTATATATATACTAATATGTTTACATTCGTCTAGTTAGTGTGTTAATTACCATTAATATTAATGATATCATACTGTATTACTGTTGACTAACTAACTAGGGTGTTCGCAAGATATGGTAAACTATAGTTTGAAATTATTTCATTTCTAGATTTGAAATAAAATATTAAATTAAAAAAAATAAAACTGATCCCCTTACGATAATTGCAGAGTACATATTATATGGGGATCTGCAGCGTTGATATATCACGTGGTAATAACATGCTATATGAGTGCCGGATTTAAGGCTAAAATATGTATATCGTAAAATTAATCGGAGGCCTTAATATTTCAATATTAAAAATAATCTATTTCTTAAAATAAAATAGTCCTATAGGTGTATATTTTATTATTTTAAAAAGTTGAAAATCAAAATAAATCCTTTTTAGCTTGTTATCAGTAAATTAATTAACAATGCTTTCGATGTTGATGTATACTAATATATCATATACGACGTACCATAACACATTGAAATTACATAAGTTATCCTAAATTAATGAATTTGTAATATATTTGTTCAATAATAATTGAAGTTTTTTTTTTAATAATTGAGGAACCCTATACTTTAGGGCCCCGGACAAACAACCCGACTCACCCCCATCGCCCCACCCCATTATCCGGCCACAGGATAGGCATATGCCACGTGATTACTATATAGCACATGTATTAGACCACCACGAGATGGCACCATTATTCCTACCAGTTGAAACACACGACCGAGTATCCATTACTTTCATAAACAATAGTGTTATTGTTTGTTTCATTAACAGTTGTAGTGACGAAACCGTTCTAGAGGTAAGGACATGCCCTTGCTAGAGGTAGGCGTAGTTCCGTCAGCCTACGATAGGGGGGGCGTTAACGAGTAACTCCTCCCCCTTACCGCCGTCTTACCATTCGTTATAATTAACGACCGCTCCACCATTACGGATGGGTGACGTGATCACCAGTGCGAGGCTGTGTTCTATTTATAGATCTCACCTACGTAACCTACCGACATTGACCTATTACACAACAAGCTCCGGAAATTTACGATGCGATACACCAGTTAACCGCTAACACACCTTTAGTAGTGAGTGGTAACGTACTATTACAGTACTACTGAAGTATAATACATGTATTGTGTGTATACTATAGGATACCATATTAGGTAGTATACTATATTAAATATAGACCTATATAGTAGGGAACCTATCGTAGCATGTATACTGTTAGAGAAAGTAGAATAAGTCAAATAAATATGAACATATTTAACACATTTTAATATTTGTTTATAATATTAAATACATATAGGCATATGTCTACATAACATTTGCATGTATAGGATAGCTATAGCTAGAGCTAGAAGATATATCTTCGTTGTAAAATAAAAAACAATTTTATATTAGAATATATTTTATAAAAATAGTAAAAAAATGCAATTTATCTATTAATTTCAAAATGTCGGGTGTTTTCCAAGAACGTCCGTCGGACAACTTCCGTCCGATATATAGGATCCTATTGTATAAGCGATACCGTACTTATGTTACCCGCCATTTTAAAATCCAGTATATATATACCTATACTTAACACATACAACTACGTTATTCAATAGGTAAGATATAATTCCTAGTAAGATATAATTAATATAACTTAATTATTTGTTATCAAGTTCTCCATGGGAAACGTAATCAATCGTACCACCACCCTATAGGGTGCCATATATATGTCAATCATTAATGACAAAGGTATTGATTTATTACAATTAAATATATCTTGATATTTTTTAATATTATAATTTTAAAAGAAATCTTAAATCTATTTTAATAGTTTTTTCTGGAGGCAATATAAATTGAGATATAACAAGACATGCAATTAGGATAGTTTTCTCTACATAATATAGTATATTATATATTCTACCTACTATAAGGTATATTATTAGAATACTATATCATATATATATACTATACTAGTCTATAATATCATATGTATTCTATGTAATGATATAGGTTTTTATATTATTATAAAGATATATGGTATATGATTATGATATGTCAATATATAATAATATTAATTGGTATATATGTTTATGGAAATGGTTTAATGCCAATATGTTAGATTAAAATAGATTTTCAAATTTATTAGGTTACTGTTTAAAGAAATATTAAATATTATAAAAGTATAATTTTATATACTTTTAAAAATATATTTTTACATAATAAATAAATATACTACAATTTAGTTTAGATGTATATATGTATTATATATATATGTATATATATATATATATATATATATATATATATATATATATATATATATATATATATATATGTATATATATATATATACTATTGTATAATACATATTGTACAATACATATTGTACAATACATATATGATAGGTATACAGATATACCTATATAGGTATACTAATAATTAGCAGAGAAATTAATGTTGTATACCTTTATGGTGGAGAGCTTACAAATTAGTGATACATAATTAGTGAACGATTAAAAAGCCACATTAGGTCACGTGGTTATTACGTAAACCACGTGACTATTAAAGTAATAATAAATACACTCATCTGGTGATAAACTAATAAACTATAGCTATGGCTTTGCAGCGAGATTTTATAGTCATATTAACCATGAGAAATTCAATTCACTTGTATATCTTAATCTACAATCTACAATCTTAATTAAATGTTGTATTATGTAATAACAGTAGGGTAAATTAACCGAATACGCACACTGTGCGTCGCACTGTGACCGAATAAATACACTTTCAATATATCAGAAACCATGGTTTTATGCATAAATCATACACAAAAAGTTGCAATGAATAAAATATTTATAATTATATAAATAGTCTAAATAAGTATTTTTTATTTTTTTATTATTCAAAATAATGATAATATATCCAATAAACTGATTTTTATTTTACGTTTTTAACATGCATTATTTTTTAAGAAAATATCTCATTCATCTATGAACTTCTTCTGCTTTGAGAACTTATTATTATGATATATTTTCTCGTATATTTTTCTTTTCTCCATCTGTTTTCTGTAGAATTCATGGTTTTCTTTTGTAAGCATTTAATCGTGTTGAAAATCGAGAAATGTGGTACTTAATTTTCGATTCATTAACAATTCTCCCTGTGAAATTCCAAATGATAATGGTGTTGTTCGATGACTTAACAATCCTACATGGATCGTTAGATTTGTCCATTATATTCTTCAATGTTTGGATGGCTCTTTCGGCTACTGAATTTCCTCTAGGGTATTTCGGAGAAGACGTAATATGCTTATGAATTGATATTTTCTAGAAAATTCTTTAAACTCGTCCGAAGTATATTGTCTTCCGTTGTCAGAAATGACATTTTACGGTATTCCGTATCTTGCGAATATAGATTTGATAGAATTAATAACAGTTATTGATCTCTCATCATGGATTAACATTGTTTCGATATACCTTGAATAATAATCGACAACAACTAGGTATTCAGGTATTCCTACGTATTTAGACTGCTTAAACTGGTATAGGTCTTTTCCTACTGTTTCCCAAGGTTTTCTTGGAACTGGAATTGTATTGGCTCTCGGTATGTCTTGTTACTTACTCTGCACTAATTACAATCTCTTATTTTTCTTTCAATGTCTCTGTATATCCCAAACCAGTGAACGAAATTGTTAGCCATTTCGAGACATTTGGTAATGCCCAGATGACCAGTATGAATATCTTCAATAATCTCGTTTCTATTTATTTCCGGTATAACTGCAAGATTTTGATACGTTAAACATCCTTTATTTATTGATAAGTATTGTTGATTATTATAGTACTTTTCGGTATCTTTCTTCCAGTAGTTTTTATTTCTCCATCCTTGATTAATATATTCTTTGATTCTTATGATTTCATTATTTTGTCTTGCATGTTTCTTATCCAATTTATTTTTGATGATTCTCCTGGTAGAAATGAAACGCTTACCATTTCTTCCACTTCAATTTGAAGTATCGTATTTTCTACGTCTTTATTAGGATATATTGATAATGATTCTGCGGTTATATTATCTTTTCCTGAAATATGCTTCACTTCAACTGCGTATTTCATTAATCTTATTCTATACCTTTGAATTCTAACCTACTTTTTCTACTTATTTATTTCCAGGTAATGAAACTAAAGGTTTATGGTCAGTTTCAACGAGAATAGGGGCTCCACAAATATAATAATGGAATTTTTCCAAACTCCATAATACTGCTAACGCTTCCTTTTCAATAGTTGCGTATCTCTTTTCCGTTTCAGTAAACGAACGACTTGGCGCTCCTACCATTCTTCTCGTTCCATCTGTATCTTCTTGATGTAGCATTGCACCTGCTCCATAATCTGATGCATCTGTTATTAGAATAGTATTTTTATTTATATCGAAATTTGTTAATGTCACTGTTTCTTTCAGATCATTCTTGAGTTTATCGAAACTTTCTTCTTGAGCTTTATCCCAGATCCAAGGAATGTATTTTTTAAGCAGATCTCTTAACGCTGCGCTTGTACTGGATATCTTGCTATTAAAGCGCGAATATTGGTTTACCATTCCAAGAAAACTCCTAACTGCTTTCACATCTTTAGGTAACGGAACATCTACTATTCCTTGTATTTTTGGTCCAGCTTTTATTCCATCTTTCCCAACTTTGAATCCAAACTCAACTTCTTCCACACCTATTACGCATTTATTTTTATTTAAAGTCATTCCAGCCTGTTCGATTCTATTCAATACTGACTTTAAATTCTCGTTGTGCTCCTCCTGACTATCTCCCATCACAAGTATATCATCTAGGTGTACTATGATTCCTTTACAATCTCCAATAATCTTATTTATTTCTTTACACAACATTTCTGGTGCAGATGTCAGACCAAATGGTAGTTTCCTATAGTAATATCTTCCCCATGGTATAATAATTCCCAGCTTTCTTTATCTAGTGGTATTTGCCAAAAACCAGAATTATATAATGACGCTATAGCGTCTAATTTGTTGAATATTGTTCCTTTTATTCTAGACAAACTTCCTTCTACTGTATCCATAGGGTGCACTTCTCTCTTAACCGCTAAATTCAGTTTTGTCATATCCGTACATATTCTAATTTTTTCATTCTCTTTCATTGCAATGACCATCGGACTGCACCATTCGGTCGGCCCTATTGCTTCTTGAATGACTCCAAGGTCTATCATATTGTCGATTTCTTCTTTAACTTGTTGTTTTTGATGTATTGGAATGGGTCTTGGTACGTTTATTGCATATGGCTTAACTCCATCTTTCATCTCATTACTACTGCTCGTGTGTCTGACGCCTTAGCCAACTTATATATATATATATATATATATATATGTGTGTGTATGCACTACAGATACATAACTAATCAATATATTATTTATTTTGTAAAGGGGGTATCCCACTACAAATATTTCCGGACATTATTGCTAGAAAGTAGTTTTCTAACAAGTTGCAGTAAGACCCCTTTCTTTTCATCAAATTACTTGAAATATGCCCAAATAGAACTTGTTCTATTTTCAGCCAATAGTTTCCATCAATACTTGCTCGAAAACAAAGATAGTACTATATTGAATGATGATTTAATAAATTTAAATTAATTTTCAAATTTTAATAAAATTTATAATTATATATATTATTACATTTATTATAATAAAATATGAACACAATGGGGTTGAATGAATTAGGACGGTATTTAAAAATTATTCCATTATTTGAGTGTTGAAAGAGGGTAACAGTTTATAAATAAATACCTACATTCAAGAATATTGATGATTATAATATAATTAGTATAATATACATTAGTAGAATATGAATTAGTAATCTATAAATAATTAATTAATATAATTTAAATTATAACAATATTAATTAGTATAATATCATACTAAATTATATTATTATAATAATATATGATTAGAGTATATTATACAAATGAATTATATAATTATTAATATTACACTAACTTATATTATACTAATTACTTTCATACTATTAATAATTTATATTATACTGGTTAATATTATATTAGAGTACTCATTTATATTATACATTCATATATGTCTATGAATGCATTCAATTTATTTAGGTTAATTACATTTGATAACTATATATCATACAAGTAATAGTATATGCAATATTGATGCATTATTTTAATTTTAAATTAAAAATAATAATACATTTGATTGGTTGATTGATAGCCTATCATACTATTCCGATCAATACTATCTGGTGCCAGATAATCTTATAGTGAGAACGGTAGCTGCAACTGTATGTAGCAAGATTTATATTGATAAGTTGTAGTGGGATGTCCATTTATAGATTTTCATTACATTTCAATAAATTAAAATTCTTATAATATAATTAAAAATACATTTAATGTATTATATGTAATAGCTATATAAATCAGTGGTAATATTAAATTTCACTTGTTCACTGGATGAGGACTACTAGCAATTCTATGAAATGTGAACACACACCTCCATAGGCACACACACCTACATAGACTCAATCCCACATAGACACACACACACCTACATAGATGCAATCCCACATAAACACAAGCCCACACATACACACATAGACATATACTGTGATAAATAGATCAATAATACTTGTCATTCTTTACGTAGGGAATCAATATATTTAAAATATCAGTACTCTTACAGACTATTAATATGAATGCATGAATAATGGTTTATATAATGTATCATGTATCATATATAATGTATTATGTATGATTTTATATAATATTTTCAAAAATCAATATGAATATATAATAATGTATATATAATAATGAGGTTCAATGTTCTCGGCTATTGTTATTGTACCACTAAAGTAACAAACATAAAATGCATATATTTTGTTTAGGTCGTAATTTATATTTTATTTCATATAAATAATCAAGTAGAATAGAATTAGAACAATAAACAATGAACAGTTACCTAGACAGTAAGCGGTATTATGCAATAATGGTTCTAATGTTATATATGAAGAAGTAAATAAGTCGTTTCAGCCGATAGAACTGGAGATTAAGGCTTCACTCGTCAAGGCAGGACGGTCAGGTCTCTCTCGCCAAGTTCAGAAGTTCAGGCCTCACTGGCCAAGGCAGGAAGTTCATCCACTAGTCCCCATTTCGAAGAGAAATCTAGTAAAGGAGATCATATCGTAAATATAAACATATAAAATAGTGCACGTGCAATTAGTTAGTTTAACTAATTAATATCACAATATGTATGTGTATTGCTACATATGTATACAATATGTATGTGTATTGCTACATATGTAGAGATTCACTATACACCAATATTTTATTCTAAATTATATAGTTTAATTAAATATATTTAAGTGGTTAAATTAATTAGATATATTGATTAGTTAGTTTAATTAGATATATTTTAATAGGTTAATATTATATGTTATATTAAATAGTTTAATTAAATTATTTTAATTAATTAATTTAATAAGACATATTTTTATAATTGGTTTTGTTAAATACATTTTAATTAGTTAGTTTAATTAGATATATTTTAATTAATTAGTAATTTTAGATATATTTTAATTAGTTAGTTGTATTAATTATATTTTAATTAGTTAATTTAATTAGATATATTTTAATTAGTTATTTTAATTAGATATATTTTAATTAGTTAGTTGTATTAGTCATATTTTAATTAGTTAGTTGTATTAGTTATATTTTAATTAGTTTATTTAATTATATATATTATAATTAGTTAGTTTAATTAGATATATTTTAATTAGTTAGTTTAATTAGAAATATTTTAATTAATTAGATGTTTGAGATAAATTTTAATTAGTTAGTTGTATTAGTTATATTTTAATTGGTTTGTTGAATTAGATATATTTTAATCAGTTGGTTGAAATATATATATATTTTAATTAGCTAGTTATATTAAGGTACGTCTTTGGTAACATTCGTATGAGCTCACATCTAACCGGTAAACTTTTATGTATTTTTGATTACATTCATTTAACTCCTTCTACCCAACATATTACCGAATAACACAAATACTATACATGTTATTTAATTCTAGTATCTACATATACATATATCTAAGATATATATAAGATATATCTTCAAATAGAGTTTCAACTATACAATACGACGTATACTATGGGCCGGCGCAATAATGCGATATATATTTGGGCGGTACGTTATTCGACAGAGGAGAATATGCGAGCGTTGGTGAGCGATCCGTTATTTGACTCGACTCGGCTCAACTTCGACCAAATAAAAGTCTAGCGAGATAAATAAATTACATTGCGTATATACAGATCGAAATTCGACTGCCTAGATTTCAGCTCACTCTATTTCGCTAATATCAAATGACTGAGGTATTCATTTCACTGAATCAACTCTTGAAGTTTAATTTAACTAACCAAATTTGTGAATAATTAGATATTCATTATAGTTTATTTGTATTATGACATTGATGTAATTTTAGAATAAACTACTCATCCTTTATAACTAATAATGACCTACTTTGAAACAAAAATGCACCCTTAAACATATGTTAATTAGTTAGTAGTATTAGTGGTAGGCTAATGATTACACTGAAAGGCTGCTTTACAATGGTTTGCAATGGTTTACAATGGTTTGCAATGGTTTACAATGCTTTACAATGCTTTACAAACCATTTGGGATATCACTTAAGTCTGCGAGTTTGTTCCTCGCCCTGAAGGACACATGCGAGTTTAACTTCGAGCTGACGGATTAACAGACCAATTTTAACAAACTAATATTACACGTACGTTTAAATAACATAAAATACACGAGTATTACACGAGGATATATTGATAAATATGATATATCAATACTAGAATATAATCTAATATTATTAATTGTAAGATGTATTAAAAATCAGTTTTAATCTTTTCAACTATTAATAATCATTGAACTCATTTTCCCTATGCATAATATTGTATTATAATATTGTAGTATATTATGTTATATGTAAACTGATGTACCAACACACTATCATTGTTTATTTAATGATATTATTTCATTTCATTCAATTATTTTGTTTAAATTAAAAAAATTCCTAATAGTATCATAAAATTCATAGAAACAATATAGAGTTATATTTACATGTTATATATTATTAATTATATATATATATATATATATATATTATAAGTATAGTATTGATATTATTTGAAATTAATTTTATAATAATAGATATTCTATTATTAGATTAAAATTAGTCGTTTACAAGAAATATTTCTTTCTATATATATATATACAATTATTATTGTAGTTCATTAAATAATGAAGTACATTACACATGTGTAATATTTCATAATGGAATATATAATGCGACCTATACTTAACAAATTTTAGTTCTTTAAGTTCATTTAGTTATTAATAATATAAGTAACTAAGTTGAATGATTGTTATGTTCTATAAGGAGGATCTGCGAAGTAACAACATAAAAGTATAAAATGCGATTTGTCGAGGTAGGCTACGACAGTGTCTCGTGATTATTACATTTCCGTCATAATTCTTATTTTATACTTTTGTTGCTACTTCATATACAAACCGTTCTATAATATTCTATAGTTATTAAAAGTCAATATTTAATTTTTAAATAATATACATAATTTTGAGTTACAATTAAAAAATTTTATTATTGAAATTATATCTAAAATCTATTAAAAAATCTATAAATAATATTGAAAAATTAATTAATTATGAAAATAAATTCTTAATAAATATATTTAATTGATTATTACTTTAATGAATAAACTATTAGAATTATCGTTATTACAAAGATATTAAAATTATCAAAATATTTCTTGAAATAACCTTATTTGGTCAGCATATGATTCTTCTGAAGATGGCAATGTTTGATTTCGCTTTATTTTCTTTTTATTTCGAGTATCTATATATGACATTACATTAACTAAGTTCTCCAAACAAATAAACTATTTAATATTTTTGTAATAATATTCGTACACTACTTATAATGAATACTATTATGATATTTGTGTTAGTACAAATTTGTAGGGGCTGTTGAAATAATCGTATAATAGTTGATGAAGTGATAATGAATACATATTTATATATAAGAAACTAGGTATATCATTAATTTTGAATTATATATAACTTTAATGTGTAATAGAAAGTATTATTATACAATAGTGAATTGTTTTTTTGTTTATGACAAATTTAATTACTAATATATAATAAACAAGGAATGATTGTAGAGATAGGTTCACAGGTGAACAATGAATAAAGATGGAGATAGGTTCAAAGGTGAACAATGAATGAAGGAGGAGATAGGTTCAAAGGTGAACAGGGAATGAAGGAGGAGATAGGTTCAAAGGTGAACAATGAATGAAGGAGGAGATAGGAGGTGAAGGTGAACGATGACTCACCACTAATCGAAGCGAGAGGTTCGAGTCTACTCGTGATCGGAGCCAAACATTGACCCCTGTCTCGGCTGCCTTCGCGGTTTAGATGTGTGGACGCGCGATTGTTACTGAAATGCTGGTTACCTGAACGAATGTTGGATAAAGGTTATTACATAATATTACGCAATATTACATAATATTAAAAAATATTATATCATATTACGCATGATTACATAAATTATCGTTGATTACTTACTTGGTGTTTTCATAAAGTTGATGTCCTTTCTATCCCTCCTATAAAAATTTCATTTATTAAGATATATATATATATTTCGGTATCAATTTTAATTTTTATCCAATTTATATTTTAGTATAACATTATTTGTATATATCCAAAATATTAGATATAAAATTTCATTATTATTATGTAAGTAACATTGATAAGAATGATAGATAGGAGAAACTAAATACAAATCTTACACAATATAGGATGAAGGTAATAAGCAATATGGTTTATTGTAAAGTAATGACAACAATGAATCACTACGAGATGAAACCTTGACACATCTTCATCGGAAGTAGACTCGTGAAACTTGCGGATTGGTTTCAATTCGTCCTTGTAACGAGAGAGAGAGAGAGAGTGTTAGGGTTTAGTTGAATAGCATTACGCCAATATACGATGTGGGCGTGATGAAATGTTGGCGTGGTTTACCTTCTTACTGAACACTTGGGAAGTAATGCGCTTGAAAGGATCCGTCTTAGAATCGGTTTCTCTGAAGACTTCTTCTTCGTCACTAGAGGTCGCGGCCGAGTGAATCTCACCTCGTAACTCCCTCTCGCGTTGCTCTTTCTTAGCTCTGCGGGTGATTCTTAGTTATTAACGAGAAGTGGCTCATTCACAGTTGTAAAGGTTAAATAGTTAATTGTATAATTACGTCGATGACATTATATTGGTGATTGATTATTTGTAAATTCGGGAAATATTCTAGAAATGAGTTGTTCATTGAACTGAATAGTGTAGATATTTTATATTAGTGAAATAGATGACGTAACATATCAGGGTTATAGTGTTGTGGGCTATAGGAGAGCTATATCCATTACATTCATTACATTCATTATTAAAATTCAGTTAAAATATTCCCAATAATTCTATATATATATGTATAATTAATAAAAACCTACAATATAATAGACATACAATAGTTATGAAACAATGTGTGTTGATCTGAATGGGAAATAGTCACTATTTTTATTTTTATTTTTTTTTTATTTTTTATTTGGTGGAGTCCTTTCATCCCATCCAGGAACTTAGATGAAGTTTTCACTTATAACCATATATGGCTCTAATGTCCCTTCGAAGCCGCTCTCATGTTAAGGCATCCATGGTTTTAACGAGAGCCGATCATTTATTTATACACAATTATATAAGATCACTTCTAAATAATATTTTAAGACCCATTTTATAAAATTAATTAATGGTCCGGACGAGGGTCGAACCCGTGTCCTACTGCTTGTGTGTCTGACGCCTTAGCCACTGAGCCACACAGGCAGTTATTACTAATGATGATTCATTAAATACTGATGAGTCATTAACTATTAGGACGTCGGACCACATCAATGAACGAATGAATAATAACTTATCATCCTTGAGTTTCTTGACTCGTTCTTGACGTGCTTTCCTCTCGGCGGATTCCTTGTTCTTCTGTTGGCGCATGTCATTCTCCCGTCTCTTGTTCAGTTCGTCGTAACTGCGATGGTGGGGACACGTGTTTAACCAATCAGATACCACGGGAAGCGGGGGGGGGGCACTAACCTGATCCTTATTGTATCCAACAGCCAACTTATCCCCGTGGTTATTGAAATGTCTAGCTTCCCATTCTCAGTCTTCGGTATGGCGGAACACATTTTCTATTCATCGTTATTTGTATTATGAGTATTATGAATATTATTATTATTATTATTATTTATAATTATTAGTATTATCAATATTATTATTTTTTATTAATAATATATATAATTATATATGTAATCTATTTTTAATTATTATATTTTTGAATAATTATATATGTGAGGTATGTAGGATATGTATATCTATAGGAGTGAGATATGTAGGACTAGGTACCGCTAGAGAAACTATAATATATACACTTATAAATATATATATTTATTACTATATACTTATAGTATATACTTGAAATTACATTAAATTTATATAAATTTAAAATTATATATGTAAACAAACCTATAGAATATATCACATATGTGATTTTATAACAGGTTTATATTATTTTTGTAATAATTATTATTTAAAATATTTGATTACAAAAAATATATACAGATAATATTGATAATTTATATTATTATTCAAAGAAATTATGTTTTAAAGTAAAAATCATACGAGATCTATGGTTTTGTATCTAACCAACAATTAGAGATTTAATCAAGTATTGTCACATAAATTAATAATTTATTTCAAATATAACCGTATATATAAAATGATATACTGTATTAATTAATTAAAAGTAGTATATATAAATAAATTATTTAATATTAAAGAAGATTGAAAAAATAGTTTTATTAAAACTTAAAATTATCAATTGATGTAACATCGGATTTTACTTAACTCTATATTATATTTTAATCGTAAGCATGATTTTTATATCATATCAACATGTTTATAATATAATTATAGTGGTCATTGAGTGTATTATTAATAATAATTTAGATAATGTAGAGTATCAGAAAATCAAGAAAATATAAACTTGTAATTTAGAAATAATAATATTTATTACAGTATTTCAAATATATGCACATAACTTGTGAAAATATACAAAATCAATAGCATTATACACTTTATACAGTAATAACTGGTCTATTTTAAATAACTCACTATTTTAGTAATGATTATATTACATCATGTAATTTACATGTAATAGTATTATTAAATTAAATGATGATATATAAATTTACATTTTAAATTAATAATATACTAACAATTTTACATGGGCATTTCACTTTATTTACCAATGATTCCAGATTTAAATATTCGCAAATGTCAATTTCATCTAAACTTCCAACAATATCTTGTTTATTCGCCAAACTATAAAAATATCAATATTCAACAATGTTATAAAAACTATAGAAACAAAATTAACAATATTTTTTTATAAATATATTTATTAGTGAACTAGAATGAGAATTAGCTATATTTTCCTTTCCTATGACTATGTATGCGTATTGTATAAGTATGAATCACTATCTATGCGTGAAAGTACGAACAGAAGGAGTGGTTTTCCGATGACGCGATGATCGTTTAGAAGCTGGGACAGGGTACGTCTGCACTCGTCCATCCTGTCAGATGTGCTCGAGTCCACCACAAACACTAGACCGTGTATCTCTGCTAGGTAGTTCGTCCTGTTCATCAATATAACGCTGGTATATTATATAATAAATTTTATAAAATGGGTCTTAAAATATTATTTATAATTGTGTATAAATAAATGATCGGCTCTCGTTAAAACCATGGATGCCTTAACATGAGAGCAGCTTCGAAGGGACATTAGAGCCATATATGGTTATAAGTGAAAAACTTCTTCTAAGTTCCTGGATGGGATGAAAGGTCTCCACCAAATAACAATAACAATATATATTTATTGAATAACGTATAATAATAGCGGATACCCCTCAATAAGTCGTAGACGTGTACATGTTATAAATAACTGTGAGGGCGCCAGGACAATACAAAACAAATGTGTGTAAAAAATTGGTTCTTGGGTTTTGATTAATTGTTTATTAATTAATAATTATTAATTCAAGAGAAAAAACAAGAACTATGTATCGAACCCGGGAAATTTCTTTTATAAGCATATATATATATATATATATATATATATATATATATATATATATTTATATGTATATATATATATGTATATATACACACTAGATTTTGACTGTACCACTCAGCCATAAACACCTGGCAAATATATAAATGCATATAGAATATTATCAATATGGAAAAATTCAGGACTTTTATTATTTCAAGTTAACATTTAACATGAATAGGTTAATAATTAACATTGAACATAGGATACCTCACTTGATGTCTACAGTCGGTATATGTGGTATTCTGGGTACAAAAATATACAAAATGTGTTACTTTACAAGGTTAATTATGAACACAAATATTGACTAGATCATTAGTGATTGTATGGAATGCATCGCACACTACATGTATACCCAGTGATGCTGTAAATGATGCCGGTAGAATCTAAAGTAACGATGCAGTCTCAGTTTCAGTTACCTAAAGTCTCAACTCGGCTCGAGCTCGTTTTGTTAGTCTCGGCTAGGCTCGGGTTCATTTTTTTCGAAAATAAATGTCTCGACTCGATATCAATAACTTAAAGTCTTGACTCTACATTAAAAAGCTCGGATTCATTTACATCACTAGTGTATACCTAGTGAATGTGGACAGATCACAATGGCAAATATCAATGGAGATTCGCATTACTAAGGCATCTGCAGATCACTGGCTATGAATAATGACTCGCAATACATTCGGCTACCGAGAATTATTTATAGTAATATAATTAGTTATAAAAATAAATATATAAATACATATATTAATATTAAACTACAATTATAAAAATAATTATATATGATTATAATATTATACAATGATTATAAAAATAACTACACCACTATTCCACACCCCCATAACACTAACCACACCCCATAACAATAACCAAACCCCATAACATAACCACACCCCCATAATGCTAACCAAACCCTCATAACACTAACCAGATGTCGCGTATCCTGGAACCTCCTCCGAGATCGAACATAGTGACTACGGCGTTCTCGCACTCTATCTCGCAACTCTCGAAGCCCACCGTGGGTGATACATCGTCTACCGCAACTGTGGGGGTAAGTGAGGGTGGGGGTAAATGAGGGTGGGGTTAGTGAGGGGGAGGTAAGTGAAGGTAGGGTTTAGTGAGGGTGGGGGTTAGTGCTGGTTGGGTTAGTGAGGGTGGGGGTTAGTGAGGGTGGGGGTAAGTGAGGGTGGGGGTTAGTGAGGGTGGGGGTTAGTGAGGGTGGGGTTAGTGAGGGTGAGGTTAACATTAACGCACAGCGGGTTAATAGCAATGGGGACGGATAATGGGAGGGAGTTAACGTCAACAGAGGGGGCTAATGAGAGGCACTAACCCGCACTATGGGGTTAACCACTACTGCGAGGTTAATGAGAGGGGGTTATGAGGGTTAACGAGGTATGCTTGGTAATGGAGTTAATGTATCACTGTAAGTGTTAATGAGAACGGGTGAAAACTATTGAATACAACCACTGTTTATATTGGTGATTATATTACTGTTTATAGTTCAGTGAATGAAGTAGCTTACTGTATTACTATTCAGTGATACAGTGATACGATTAGGTGATCAGGTATACAATACCATGTGATCACTCTCTCCTAACACTGTGTGTAGTTTTCTTATTATTCGTATAGGGAGACTAAACATTATATTATCATATAGGGATGATATCGTATATTATATAATATCCATTATGCATTTTCTATATGAATGTATACAAATTGAAATTGATAATTATAAAAAAGTTAAAAGGAAAGTAATACGTGAAGAAGTTATGCATCGGTGTCTAACTTATAAACATGATAGTATACAGTAGTATTATAGTAATCTAATGTAGTAATCTAATATAGATATCTAATATATATATATAAATGAAGAACTTGCTTACCTTTTTGTAAGCACTTTGAGGTAACCGTTTTGCCTGAATTATCGAGACCTAGTATGGCAACTGTAACTTCTCTGAAAAATAGAATACACTTTTTAAAATATCGATAACGATATTAAATTAAAAATTAAAATGTTGTGATTATTAATATTCTAATTGCAATACATTACGGAAGGTGATAAGTTGTTACTATTATTATCATACATACAGAATATTCATTAATGCCAACATTTTAGTCTTTTTGTTTCTTCTCCATGAGTTCATGCAGTTTCCCATAAATTCTAACATGTTTATATGAAAAAATATTGATAATAATACAACTATTATTTATATAAATTCGAGTGACAATAAAATCTATATAAATATTTGATTAGGAATGGATAACAAACTCATATTTATAAAACGCATTAGTAATAAAATACAAATTTATTAAATATTAATTATATTATTAAGTTATAATATAAAACAATTAATTCTAGATTATATATCTAATACAAGAGTAGAATATAATTAATACATGTTTATGGTATATATATATATAAACAAAAATATTAAATATAAGTTGTAAATATAATTTATCACTAATGATAATTAGAAATTTATATATATATATATTTATTTATAAACGAAAGAATTTGTCTTCAGTATGAAACATTGATTTCTTGATTTGCAATCTAAATGTTAGAGGTATACATTTAATTTTTTATAATAATAATATAATTAATATATATTAAAAATATTCAATAATACATTATAATATGTATTATAAAATAATGAATATCATATATATATATATATTATAGTTATATATATTTAGTTTATTCTTTTATAATTTTCGTTTATATACTATGGAGCTCTGTATTTCATGTCTGATTTAAATAAATAAATAAATATATATATATATATATATATATATATGATACAGATAGATATATGATAAGTGTTATCATAACTATATATTAATACTGACTTTGTCTATTAAATGAATATATGAATAATTATGTAGACATATATTTCGAATTTTTTAATTTTATAAAAACATAAATGATAAATTTTTTTTAATAAAGATGGCTTCACATGTAATATATGCATGCGTGATGATATTTGAGTATTATTTATAGATTTATTTATAGAATATTAAAATATGAAATATAAATCAATATCAAATGATTAATCCTTAAATATATTATAATGTTAATATGATATTAACACATTAACAGTAGGAGCTGCTGAGCATGAATAACAGTACATTCGGTCCAGGTGACTTTGGCACACTTTTGAAGTAATTTCGGGCCACTTTTTAAAATATAAATAAAACAAATATGTGAGTGTATATATATATATATTAATAAGCATTATGAAATAAATGTGTATTCATTATTAATCAAGTATCAATGCATGTACCCAGCTAACAGTAATATCCTCATAATAGCAGCATAACAGCATATTTAATAGCCTAAAATGTTTACATTGTGCTATTATGCTGCTATTAATTTGTCACGCTATTATGTTGCTGTTATGTTGCTATTTAATGTCTATTATGCTATTATTATGATGCTATTAATTTTAAAAGTATATTATGCTGCTATTATGCTGCTATTATTAGAATAGCAACATAATACTACATCACCAACTTGTACTCGATATACACTGAGTAAATCCGTGCAATGTATATATATATATTATATAATATTGTATTGTATTATGTAAGTTCCATATATCACACTATATATATATATATAACAATATATATTATAACATACACTGGATATACAAGATATATAAACAATGAGGATAAGGAACTGAGCATTGTTTTTATAAAGTGACACGAAATTACTTTTTGTTTTTTAAATTGGCCCGAAGTTACCTGGACCAAGTTTACCATGTCCGAGATTACTGGTACCCCAGAGGAAAATACATGTAATATATTATATTACAAGCAAAGATACAACACTCCCTATATATGCAACGTAATTTATAAATACTACCTCCTCTGCTAGCAGTAGTATCGAATCATTGAAATAGATTAATGTTCAGCGCGGTTTTTTACAAAAATGTTTTCATTATTCTATTAAATGACATGCAATATAAATTAGATATTACTCGCAAATAGAACTTTATAGAATTTAAAACCTACATATCATATTGGTTTGTTATATATTAGCAATTAAAGCTTCGTTTTCATCATATAAATACGAATTTAAAGCATATTATTTGACAATTAAAAAGTGTATAGTTTGATAGGAATTTACATTATAAACAACATATAGTTACTAAAATTAACCCAATACAGGTGGCACTGTAGGTATTTTGTATACAATATCGATTAACACGATTTCGACTGTGTTATATCTTTCCTTAGAAAAATCTTTGTTTATATAAGTCTATATATTTAATATATAACTTTATATATATATATATATTTGATATATAATTATTACATAATTATTATAATAATAATATATGATATTAATTATCATAATTATGATATTTATAATCATTAGAATAATATGTATTCGGTGTCCGATCATAACAGACGGGTTGAGAATGTAAATATATATATTTTGTATTGATATTTTATAATTAAGTTATTTAGTTTAATGGGTTTAGTTTTGTTATGCTTTGTTTTTTTTTTAGCTGCATCACATTCTAAAGTGAGCCTATAAAAACTCAATTAGTCCTTTTTTGGCGCTTATTTGTATTAGCAACACGTCCGTTATGATCGTATTTATTCTAATATCATATTTAATATGTATACCATATATATATATATATATATATATATATATATGTACATTGTTACAATGATTGTATGTATTAATAATACATTGTATTATATATGAAAATTATATACCTATCATTAACGACTGGCATATATATATAATATAGTTTATTATTACATATACATATATATATATATATAATATTATATTTAATATAATAATATGATAATTACATTAAATCATTTAAGTAACATTATTATAATGATTATAATAAAATAAAATCATTCTATTTAAAAAATGTATTATAGATGTTATTTCTAACTATACTGTGTATAACACTCGACCATTCACGTGAACATAAAGTTGGTAACATATAATATAGAAAATATAATATATGTATATATATATATTATATAATTAATATGATACACAATATTGAATATAATATAATATAATAATATTCAACAAAATTATATAGAAAAATAATTATAATTTGTGTAATATATTATATAATATTTGTATTAATCATTAATGTAATGTTGCTGTATATTTAATAATAACCTCGTAAAAACTTAACTATAATAAATAATATATTACAAGTTTTAACGACAGATGATCGAGTAGTATAACAACTTTAATTAATGAAATTATATTTATTAAATAATATAATACGATATTGGTTTCTATTTGCAAACAAACACATCTCGCCTAGCGACGAAAAACATTTCAAATGTTAATTAAATAATTAATTTTAAATATATTGTATTTTGTTTTTAAATATAGAGTAATCATGCATAATTAATTTATATAATTAATATTTAGTTTATAAAGTAATCGAACACATAATCTAAATAAAATAACGTTAGTCGTGTATATATTTACAATACAGTGAAAATTGCTGAATATATTCAAAATAATTCGTTTGTTATTTTAGTAGTGAATTCAAATATTAACCGCACGAAAACCGGTACAAATAATTTAAATATAATAGTTGCGGGTGGTGTAGGTGCGAATTATACGTCGATAGAATTTCATAATATCAATTAAATGTAATTAACTATAATATATTAAATATACAATTGCAAGCTAGCTATTATTATATCGCCTATAAAACTGGTGGTTGCAACGGACTAAGGGCAATTGTATCTTAACATCCTGTTGAACATGTTGATATATGAACATATATTATATATTAAATTCATATTATTTCAATATTGTCTAATGCTGATTGTATATTTTATTTATACATCTCAGTATCATAGTATAATGATTACTTAGACTAAGTATATTTATTATTATAATTATACTAAGTATAATAATTATACTAATTATAATAATTAGTATAATACTATCATTATGATAATCATACTAACTCAGTATGATACTGAGTATAATATTATATAATGCACCCATATTATATCCGATATGTATGTATTATCCACAGTAAACGTGTGAAAGTAACCATAGTAACTATATGTAACTATATATAACTATATGATATATTTACAGAATTATAGTGACTTTTTTTGTTCTGAAATAAAATGTCCATTAGTCCATATACACCAAGCCTATGGTATATATAATTATATAATCTTAATAAAAATATATTAAAATGCATATAGATAATTTATAATTATAGTGTTAAATATGGGTAGAATTAATCTAAGTATAACTAGTGATGTAAACGAATATAGTTTTTCGGTTAGAATATCGAATAGTTAGATATTCGAAGATTTTCGAATAGTATTTCCCGTAAAATTTGACTATTCGAAAAGTCTCGAATATTATATAGCAATATTCGAGAATATCGAATAATTGATTCTACTATTCGAAAAATCGGAAAAGTAATTCCAATATTCGAATATATATTTCAAGGTATTCGAATAATTAACCGTATTAATTTATAATGTATGTATTTTTTTATAATTACGTACTCTCATTATGTAATGCTCCTTATTTACGTGTCATTATATTTACCTTAATGAAGACCATTGGATATATTCATAATATATAATATATATTATATATATATATAAATAAAGTATATGATATAACCAAAGAGAATAATCTCCCTAATGAACGATTTATATCATTATGAAAATGTATCACTATGTAACTTAACTATTAAATTATATTCCTATATTCATTTATATATATATATATATATATATATATATATATATATATATATATATATATTCATTATATTTATTATATAAGGTTAAATACCTATATAACAATATGATAATATAAATAAATGAAATGAATAAATAATACACAAATTGTAATTTTTTATAATATATATTAATATTAGTCATATGACTTTAATTGAATGTAATTTTAATTTAGTAATTTATAATAGGTTTTGCCTTATGCAGGGGTTTATGTTTAACAATATTGTTAACAAAATGATTAAATATGTTTACATTTATTATAAATTATAATAATGTGGCACATTATGATTTATAATTTTTAATAAATTAAAATTAATTTATTAAAATATTTAAATTATATTTATATTATAAAAGAAAATTGAAATTATATATAATTAGGATATCTATAAATATCTATAAATAATATTTATTAAAAAAAATTCAAACTGGTATTGATTTTAACCTATAATTAAATATATATATGTAATACTATAGTAATTAAATGTGTATATTATTGTATGTGTATTTAATTATATGTTAACGTCAATACCAGTTTGAACTTTTTTTAATAAATATTATTTATAGATATTTATAGATATCCTAATTATATATAATTTCAATTTTCTTTTATAATATAAATGTAATTTAAATATTTTAATAAATTAAATTTAATTTATTATAAATTATAAATTATAATTTGAATGAATCTAGGAAAAAAAATTACAGGAAAAAAAATAACAAGAAAAAAATATCCGATATATATATTTTATTAATTTTAAAGCATTTATTTTTGTGTACCCTGATATTTTTATAATCCCTGATATCCATGTATATTATTAGAATTTTTATACAATATATTATTTCCTTATTTTATATTATGATAGGTACAAGCTTTTAAAGGTCCATTTAAGTATGTATACATTATAATACCTGAAGGTAAAAAAAACCAAGCAACATAAAAAAAACCAATTAAACCAAACAAACCCAAAATATCAATCCATAATATATACATATATATAAGAACATCATATATCACAGAAATTTCCATTATACATTTTAAAAATGTATATATAACATGAACAATTATTAAAATTAAAAAATTTTTTTTAGAAAACGAAATAATTTTTTATTATTTATTGAATTACATCATTTTTATTTTAATGGTTATTTTTTTCCCGTTATATTTTTCTTGTTATTTTTTTTCTCTTATTTTTTTTCTTGTTTTATTCTCTTATTTTTTTCAGGTTATTTTTTTTCCTCTTATTTTTTTTCTATTATTTTTTTCCGTTATTTTTTTTTTCTTGTTATTTTTTTTCCAGTTACCAATAAATTAGTTATATTTTTAATAATTTAATTTACTTATAGATTATAGCTAATAATTTACTTCTATAGTTGCAATTCAACATAAACTAACTAATCGATACTAGTTAATACTAGTTAAATAAATATATATATATATATATTAGTGTTGCAATCGGACTTCGGACTGATACATTTGGTTTTCGGACTCGGACTGATACCTGTTTTAAAAAAAAAAAACCGGACTGATACACCTCACTTGTAAGAATCGGACTGATACACTAAAAGTATTAGTAAGAATCGGACTGATACTATTTTGATGTTATGTGATAAATGTGAGCTAAATGTGAGCTCATAAAATGAGTCAGAAAACATATAAATTCAAATAATAAAAAAAAATATATAAAATATAGCCAATGGAAATTTAGATAACTTAGTGTCTTTGGAACAACATTTTTAACTCTATTAAATATAATTTTAAATAACTTTATTTAATTAATTTAAGATAAATAGTGATTATATATAAATAATGTATGAGAATAATTGATTTCCACTATACTATATTATATTATATTTTAAAATATTTATAAATTTATAAAAAATATTTTTCATAATTTTTTCAAAATATATTTTGAAATATTTGTTATATTTTTAAAAAAATTTCTCATTATTTAAAAAAATATATTTTGTAATATTTTTTATATTTTATGTATTTTTTTTATATTATTAAAAATTTTTTTGAAATATTATTTTAATATATAATATATAAATATTATATTTTTTATATTATTTTTAGAACATTTTTTGTAATATTTTTTGTATTTTTAAATTATTTTTCCACTAATTTTTGAAATGTAAAAAAAATATTTGTCTACATTTGTTTGTAAAATTTATTTTATTGTATATACTAGCAATGTAGAATCATGAATAGCTATACTTAATAAATAATAGATAGGCAAACAATCAAAAACTGAGAAATGCCGTGTTGGGTACGACTAGTATTTAGTATTTGAAGCTTTCGAAATGAATAATTTTACTATTTGAAACCTTTGAAATGAATAATTTTACTATTTGAAACTTTGAATACTTAATTTAACAAAAATAATACTATTTGAAACCTTTGAAGTGTATATAATTACTATTCGAAAACTTCGAATGAGTTAAAAATCTGAAAATTTCCAACACTAGTACTGATACAATACTGATACTTTGATTTTATGAACTAATACGATACTGATACAATAAAATGAGAGTCCGGTTGCAACACTAATATATATATTAACTAATCAAGTAATAATTCAATATATATTAACTAATAAAAATTAATAATTCAATATATATTATCTAATAAAAAGTATACTTTTTATTACTATAGTAATTCAATATACTAGTCGAAAGTAGTTATTAAATATATATTAACTATTCGAAAGTCTCGAGATCCTTCTTTTTTACTATTCGAAAGTCTCGAGATCCTATTTTGCATCATTCAAAAGTCTCGAGACCCTCTTTTTGATAAAAATGTAGTGTTCGAAAGTCTCAATGATCACAGCCGTCCCACCCTCCTACCACCACCACCACTATTATATACACATTATCTGAGCCGGTTTGCTATGCACAATCTATATCTATGAACACGCCCATCTCAGTAAGTGACAACTAAACTATGGTTCCGGCGCAAAGAAAACGTTACGATGTTAAGTTACACTGTAGATATGTTAACTGGAGCAATTCGGCATATTAACAATGAAAAGTCGGCACATTTAAACACATATAATAGGTTGTAATTAGAACGCACGCCACAATAAAATATCGGCTATATACTAATACATATGTCAATGTATTCCTATTGAATATATGTGCCGACTTAGTTCAATAGCATATTTGCTGAAGTATTTAAATATGTTTTAAATATTACATATGTGCTGATGAATCACTATTGATTATATGTGCTGTTATTTTATTATGGTTGGTGTTCTAATTACAAGCTAATCATATATTATATAAATGTGTCTCTCTAAGGGTGTGTTTTTCGTCATCCAGCTACGCACAACGCGCGACATCGAATTAAAAAAAGTGTTTTTCATCAACCATTCGTCGAACTGGTGAACCCGGCAATAATTATTGGTAAATATATGCGCGCATACCTAAAAATAGCAATACCGTTATGATTGTGACGTATTTTATGACTCAGCTCATGGGCGGAGCTTCAAATGCGTGCGACGCCGTTCGTTCTAGAATTCAAATTCAATGAAGAACTGCGCGGATAGGAATAAAAGGTGTATCGGCGAAGTTAGCTGTTCGGCGAACGCTGTCCGATATCTCGTACAAGTTTACATGTAGTGAATAGGGCTTTGTAAAATTCGATGTCGCGCGTTGTGCGTAGCTGGATGACGAAAAACACACCCTAAGTAGCTACTGCTACTGCTACTGCTACTGCTACTACTACTACTACTAGCACTACTACTACTACTACTACTACTACTACTACTACTACTACTACTACTACTACTACTACTACTACTACTACTACTACTACTACTACTACTACTACTACTACTACTACTACTACTACTACTACTACTACTACTACTACTACTACTACTACTACTACTACTACTACTACTACTACTACTACTACTACTACTACTACTACTACTACTACTACTACTACTACTACTACTACTACTACTACTACTACTACTACTACTACTACTACTACTACTACTACTACTACTACTACTACTACTACTACTACTACTACTACTACTACTACTACTACTACTACTACTACTACTACTACTACTACTACTACTACTACTACTACTACTACTACTACTACTACTACTACTACTAAATCAAATCAAATCAAATCAAAACGTTTTATTTAAACACTCATTTCATAACACATTAGTGTTCTGATAAGTGTATGAAAGACAACAACTAGAAATAAATAAACAATTTAATTTCTATCGATTAAATACTGTTTAACACGTATTTTGAACGCAACAGGGTTTGTAATAAGACGACAATTTAGTGGTAAAGCATTCCATTTAGTTGGAGCAATATAAGAATATGCCCGTTTCGCGGTACGTTTCAGCTTTGGTATAGTGACTTTAAGTTGTCGAGTATCAATATTAGATCGTAATGATCTATTATGAACTACGAATTTTAGATGTGATCTAATATACGTAGGCTGATTATGGGTCAACGTTCGATGAGTGATATTCAGTATTCTTTGTTCAGCACGGTCTGATGCATTCAAGATTCTGCTTTCTTTCATTTTCAGAGTAATACTTGAGTGGTCGTGTCTTGGTTGTCGATAGATATTCCTAACTGCCGATCTAATAATTCTATCGATAGGAAGTAAAGTAGATTTCGGTAGACCAATTAGGAGCGAATTACAGTAATCTAAAGAGGAGAACACCAATGAATTTGTTAGAATTGTTGTAGCTCTTTTATTTAAGTAATGACCTATCTTGCGTATTTTGTACAGTTCGTAGTTAGCTTTTTTACACATGCTACTTACATGTCGATTCATATTTACGTTGTCATCGATTATGACCCCTAAGTATCTGATTGACGTGCTTGGGGTTATTTCATTATTATTGATGAATATCTGTGGAAAGTTGGAATAGTTACTGGGAATATTCAACAATTCAGATTTATCAGTATTTAGCGATAGTTTATTATCGGTAAGCCAGGCGTAAATAGCATTAGCACAATTCGATAATTCATTATCAAATTCAGAATTATATTTTGATAATTCAGTATATAATAGAATGTCATCTGCATATAAATGGTACTTAACATGCTTAAACTGTCTGATAACATTAGAAAGTGGTATAATATATATGATAAATAGTAGTGGCCCAAGTACAGATCCTTGAGGAACACCTGTATCAAATGAGTTATAATTAGAATATTCCTTTCCTATTTTTACAGTAAACGTACGGTTAGATACAAAGGACATCATCCAATCTAGAGCTGTATTTATTATTCCTATTTCAATCAATCTATGTTTTAGAATATCGTGGTCTAGAGTGTCAAAAGCTGCTGAAAGGTCGAGAAGAAGTAGTTGTGTATGATTATTATTATCAAGGTATGTAATAATACTATCTAAGACATCAATTACATTTTACTACTACTACTACTACTACTACTACTACTACTACTACTACTACTACTACTACTACTACTACTACTACTACTACTACTACTACTACTACTACTACTACTACTACTACTGCTACTGCTACTGCTACTGCTACTGCTACTGCTACTGCTACTGCTACTGCTACTGCTACTGCTACTGCTACTGCTACTGCTACTGCTACTGCTACTGCTACTGCTACTGCTACTGCTACTGCTACTGCTACTGCTACTGCTACTGCTACTGCTACTGCTACTGCTACTGCTACTGCTACTGCTACTGCTACTGCTACTGCTACTGCTACTGCTACTGCTACTGCTACTGCTACTGCTACTGCTACTGCTACTGCTACTTCTGCTGCTGCTGCTGCTGCTGCTGCTGCTGCTGCTGCTGCTGCTGCTACTGCTACTGCTACTGCTACTGCTACTGCTACTGCTACTGCTACTGCTACTGCTACTGCTACTGCTACTGCTACTGCTACTGCTACTGCTACTGCTACTGCTACTGCTACTGCTACTGCTACTGCTACTGCTACTGCTACTGCTACTGCTACTGCTACTGCTACTGCTACTGCTACTGCTACTGCTACTGCTACTGCTACTGCTACTGCTACTACTACTACTACTACTACTACTACTACTACTACTACTACTACTACTACTACTACTACTACTACTACTACTACTACTACTACTACTACTACTACTACTACTACTACTACTACTACTACTACTACTACTACTACTGCTACTGCTACTGCTACTGCTACTGCTACTGCTACTGCTACTGCTACTGCTACTGCTACTGCTACTGCTACTGCTACTGCTACTGCTACTGCTACTGCTACTGCTACTGCTACTGCTACTGCTACTGCTACTGCTACTGCTACTGCTACTGCTACTGCTACTGCTACTGCTACTGCTACTGCTACTGCTACTGCTACTGCTACTGCTACTGCTACTGCTACTGCTACTTCTACTGCTGCTACTGCTGCTGCTGCTGCTGCTGCTGCTGCTGCTGCTGCTACTGCTGCTGCTGCTGCTACTGCTACTGCTACTGCTACTGCTACTGCTACTGCTACTGCTACTGCTACTGCTACTGCTACTGCTACTGCTACTGCTACTGCTACTGCTACTACTACTACTACTACTACTACTACTACTACTACTACTACTACTACTACTACTACTACTACTACTACTACTGCTACTGCTACTGCTACTGCTACTGCTACTGCTACTGCTACTGCTACTGCTACTGCTACTGCTACTGCTACTGCTACTGCTACTGCTACTGCTACTGCTACTGCTACTGCTACTGCTACTGCTACTGCTACTGCTACTGCTACTGCTACTGCTACTGCTACTGCTACTGCTACTGCTACTGCTACTGCTACTGCTACTGCTACTGCTACTGCTACTGCTACTGCTACTGCTACTTCTACTGCTGCTGCTGCTGCTGCTGCTGCTGCTGCTGCTGCTGCTGCTGCTGCTGCTGCTGCTACTGCTACTGCTACTGCTACTGCTACTGCTACTGCTACTGCTACTGCTACTGCTACTGCTACTGCTACTGCTACTGCTACTGCTACTGCTACTGCTACTGCTACTGCTACTGCTACTGCTACTGCTACTGCTACTGCTACTGCTACTGCTACTGCTACTGCTACTGCTACTGCTACTGCTACTGCTACTACTACTACTACTACTACTACTACTACTACTACTACTACTACTACTACTACTACTACTACTACTACTACTACTACTACTACTACTACTGCTACTGCTACTGCTACTGCTACTGCTACTGCTACTGCTACTGCTACTGCTACTGCTACTGCTACTGCTACTGCTACTGCTACTGCTACTACTACTACTACTACTACTACTACTACTACTACTACTGCTACTGCTACTACTACTACTACTACTACTACTACTACTACTACTACTACTACTACTGCTACTGCTACTGCTACTACTGCTACTGCTACTACTGCTACTGCTACTGCTACTGCTACTGCTACTGCTACTGCTACTGCTACTGCTACTGCTACTTCTACTGCTACTGCTACTGCTATGCTACTGCTACTGCTACTGCTACTGCTACTGCTACTGCTACTGCTACTGCTACTGCTGCTGCTACTGCTACTGCTACTGCTGCTGCTGCTGCTGCTGCTGCTGCTGCTTCTGCTGCTGCTGCTACTACTACTACTACTACTACTACTACTACTACTACTACTACTACTACTACTACTACTACTACTACTACTACTACTACTACTACTACTACTACTACTACTACTACTACTACTACTACTACTACTACTACTACTACTACTACTACTACTACTACTACTACTACTACTACTACTACTACTACTACTACTACTACTACTACTACTACTACTACTACTACTACTACTACTACTACTACTACTACTACTACTACTACTACTACTACTACTACTACTACTACTACTACTACTACTACTACTACTACTACTACTACTACTACTACTACTACTACTACTACTACTACTACTACTACTACTACTACTACTACTACTACTACTACTACTACTACTACTACTACTACTACTACTACTACTACTACTACTACTACTACTACTACTACTACTACTACTACTACTACTACTACTACTACTACTACTACTACTACTACTACTACTACTACTACTACTACTACTACTACTACTACTACTACTACTACTACTACTACTACTACTACTACTACTACTACTACTACTACTACTACTACTACTAAATCAAATCAAATCAAATCAAAACGTTTTATTTAAACACTCATTTCATAACACATTAGTGTTCTGATAAATGTATGAAAGACAACAACTAGAAATAAATAAACAATTTAATTTCTATCGATTAAATACTGTTTAACACGTATTTTGAACGCAACAGGGTTTGTAATAAGACGACAATTTAGTGGTAAAGCATTCCATTTAGTTGGAGCAATATAAGAATATGCCCGTTTCGCGGTACGTTTCAGCTTTGGTATAGTGACTTTAAGTTGTCGAGTATCAATATTAGATCGTAATGATCTATTATGAACTACGAATTTTAGATGTGATCTAATATACGTAGGCTGATTATGGGTCAACGTTCGATGAGTGATATTCAGTATTCTTTGTTCAGCACGGTCTGATGCATTCAAGATTCTGCTTTCTTTCATTTTCAGAGTAATACTTGAGTGGTCGTGTCTTGGTTGTCGATAGATATTCCTAACTGCCGATCTAATAATTCTATCGATAGGAAGTAAAGTAGATTTCGGTAGACCAATTAGGAGCGAATTACAGTAATCTAAAGAGGAGAACACCAATGAATTTGTTAGAATTGTTGTAGCTCTTTTATTTAAGTAATGACCTATCTTGCGTATTTTGTACAGTTCGTAGTTAGCTTTTTTACACATGCTACTTACATGTCGATTCATATTTACGTTGTCATCGATTCACATGCTACTTACATGTCGATTCATATTTACGTTGTCATCGATTATGACCCCTAAGTATCTGATTGACGTGCTTGGGGTTATTTCATTATTATTGATGAATATCTGTGGAAAGTTGGAATAGTTACTGGGAATATTCAACAATTCAGATTTATCAGTATTTAGCGATAGTTTATTATCGGTAAGCCAGGCGTAAATAGCATTAGCACAATTCGATAATTCATTATCAAATTCAGAATTATATTTTGATAATTCAGTATATAATAGAATGTCATCTGCATATAAATGGTACTTAACATGCTTAAACTGTCTGATAACATTAGAAAGTGGTATAATATATATGATAAATAGTAGTGGCCCAAGTACAGATCCTTGAGGAACACCTGTATCAAATGAGTTATAATTAGAATATTCCTTTCCTATTTTTACAGTAAACGTACGGTTAGATACAAAGGACATCATCCAATCTAGAGCTGTATTTATTATTCCTATTTCAATCAATCTATGTTTTAGAATATCGTGGTCTAGAGTGTCAAAAGCTGCTGAAAGGTCGAGAAGAAGTAGTTGTGTATGATTATTATTATCAAGGTATGTAATAATACTATCTAAGACATCAATTACATTTTACTACTACTACTACTACTACTACTACTACTACTACTACTACTACTACTACTACTACTACTACTACTACTACTACTACTACTACTACTACTACTACTACTACTACTGCTACTGCTACTGCTACTGCTACTGCTACTGCTACTGCTACTGCTACTGCTACTGCTACTGCTACTGCTACTGCTACTGCTACTGCTACTGCTACTGCTACTGCTACTGCTACTGCTACTGCTACTGCTACTGCTACTGCTACTGCTACTGCTACTGCTACTGCTACTGCTACTGCTACTGCTACTGCTACTGCTACTGCTACTGCTACTGCTACTGCTACTGCTACTGCTACTGCTACTGCTACTGCTACTGCTACTGCTGCTTCTGCTGCTGCTGCTGCTACTGCTGCTGCTGCTGCTGCTGCTGCTGCTGCTGCTGCTGCTACTGCTACTGCTACTGCTACTGCTACTGCTACTGCTACTGCTACTGCTACTGCTACTGCTACTGCTACTGCTACTGCTACTGCTACTGCTACTGCTACTGCTACTGCTACTGCTACTGCTACTGCTACTGCTACTGCTACTGCTACTGCTACTGCTACTGCTACTGCTACTGCTACTGCTACTGCTACTGCTACTACTACTACTACTACTACTACTACTACTACTACTACTACTACTACTACTACTACTACTACTACTACTACTACTACTACTACATACCACATTAACAGATCAACAATGACAGCAGGGAGACATGATTCAACAAGTAGTAATTCTACAGAATTCCAGGTTCTACAGCATACCATAGTTCATGCTACTATTGTACACATTATTCACATTGGTTGATATTTCTCTAAGCTTTACTATTTATGATTGTAACACATTTACATTACTATAACTATATTCATTATCCTATATTATTGCACCAATCATCATTATATTATCAGAATATTTTTAATAATAATACTTAATAATAAATATATATATGTGTGTAGTTAAGACAAAATTATGATTAATATTGCATACATTATTCTAGAAATTAAATAGATGTTAAATAAAAATGCTTTTAAATGTTAAATATCATTTCATTTATTCACTTTGTAATCTTATCCTTTGGTGTCTACTGATGTTAGAATATCTACATATGTTATATGTGATATATATGAATAATACATATTCATACATAGTAAATAAAGTTATATACATGTGTGATATTCTAATTGATCCAATATTGTGCCTATGAGATATATCAGGCATGATTCATGCCTGAACATGTTTATATCAATATAGTAGATTGGCCATGCAATAATATACACATGAATCGATTACACTATATCAACAGTACTAACAGAAATAAATGATAATGTACATTAATTTAGTAACATATAGTAGTGTGTAGTGTTGAATACTTTCAATCATTGACAGGTACCTGATTTAAACTAAGTGTCACAAAGGAATCTTGATTGTATTATATGTATTCTTACATTGACAAGTGTGTGTGTGTGTATGTGTGTGTGTGTGTCATCGATATAAAGAAAGTGGATAAGCAATTGAATGTAGTGTATGGCACTATCCACTATAGGCGCTGCAGTCGAAATCCACTATCTGGCCCACTACTTTTTATTTATAATAATATTTATTTATACATATATATATTGATAATTACTACAAATTTTAATGTACTATCATACTAAAAATAAAATTATATATTTAAAATACATAATATCAACATTCCTCGTAATTTTGTGTATTTAAATTGAAGATATAATACTATTTTATTGATTTTATTGATATTTATCATTTAAATCCATTGATATAGATAGAAGTCACTTTAATCTATTTCGACGAAAAGACTACTGTTTCAATATTTGACATATATAATATGACTAATATCCAATCAAAATCACTGATACCATTTTGTTAATTTATCGATAAAAGTGTCATTCACGTATCTATCTATTACATGCATTGCGTGCGTCTATTGCTTATCCACTTTCTTTATATCGATGGTGTGTGTATGTGTGTGTGTGTGTGTGTGTGTGTGTGTGTGTGTGTGTGTGTGTGTGTGTGTGTGTGTGTGTGTGTGTGTGTGTGTGTGTGTGTGTGTGTGTGTGTGTGTGTGTGTGTGTGTGTGTGTGTGTGTGTGTGTGTGTGTGTGTGTGTGTGTGTGTGTGTGTGTGTGTGTGTGTGTGTGTGTGTGTGTGTGTGTGTGTGTGTGTGTGTATGTGTGTGTGTGTGTGTGTGTGTGTGTATGAGTAATAGTAACCACGTACCACACGAACACAGGACGAATACAGCGAGCTGCTCAAGTACTCGCTGATAATGGACGACGGGGCTGGCGCTGGGGTCAGCGGGGTTAAAAGACAATCCACGTACCCGGACGCTACGATACCTAGCACCGCCCCTACCCCGATAGCCCCTCCTCCACCACCGCCGCCGCCAGCCCCCCCTATCAAAGAAGGTCGCGTTACTTTCTCCACCGCCGCCGCCTCATCACAGAACAAGAACAACAACACTAACGAGTGGTCAAGCAGTGGCCTCCTTACTACGGCCCCTAGTGGTCAGTACCACCGCGCTGCCTCCACCAAGTGGTCATCTCCAGTGTCCCCGACCACTAATGAATTCTCCTGCCCCTCCACGATACCCTTTGAAAGTACACATATCTCAGCTACTCCTTACGTTAACGGTTAGTTTAATGACACCCTCTCTTCCACCCTCTCTTCCACCCTATCCCTTTCTTCTTATCACTCCATCAATTAAGTTCACCCTTTCTCCTCCTCATTCTCCCACCATGTCCCCCTCTCTCTCTCAATATCTCTCTCTATATCTGTATATATATCTCTCTCTCTATATCTCTCTCTATATATCTCTCTCTATATCTCTATCTATATCTATCAATTATTCTCTCTATATCTTTCTCGCTATCTCTCTCTCTTCTTCATTATATATATATATATTATTTATATACATATATATACATAAATGGTTTACATTAATAATATGTATTATTACAGTAAACACGCCTACTTTTGACCTTACTTCTCCTTGCTGTCACTCAACCACCACTCCGTTAACCAATGATATCATCTCCACTTCAATCAATGACTACACCAACACATATGGTTAGTCGTGCATTGTTTTTTATATACAATCTGTTTATTATAAGTAAATTATACATTATAAATTAGGTTTATAAATTTATAAAAATGTTATTAATAATTGTAGTTTATCAATATTGTAAAATTTAAGTAACCTTGTAACCTTGTAACCAATTTGTTTAGACACTGCGATCAACATCAGTAGTGAGTTTTCGGCGGTGTATCGTATATTAATTATTATAAGCTATATTAAATAGATGTGTTTTCAATTTGACTTTAAAGGTGTGGTCAGAAACTATAGATCTAATTGAGTGAGGTAGGGAGTTCCATAGTTTAGGTGATATTATAGAAAAAGAAGATTCCTGTTTTTTATTTAGTGATACAGTTATTGGTATATTTAGTTTGTATTTATGTATTGTTCATTGTGGTCGGGATGACTTGTAGTTCGTAAGTAGTTCAGTAAGATAGTCAGGTTTATTATTATGGGTGGCATGGTGGGTCAGTAGGAGTAATTTGTATTGTATGCGGTAAGGGATGGGTAGCCAGTGAATGGATTTCATATAAGGTGTGATATGTTGTCTTGAGTATTTTTTTATCCTGAAAATGGTTCTGATGGCTCTATATTGTAATTTAGTGAGCATTTTGATAGTATGTGCTGGGAGTGAATTTAAAGTAGAGTTACAGTAGTCAAGTCGGGGCAGTATTAAGGTAGTAACTAGTAGTTTGGCAAGTTCAGTAGTTATAGAAGGTCTAATAAGTCGGATCGTATGTAAGGTGTAATTAATGGACTTCGATATATTAGTTATATGTGGTAGATAAGACAGCTTTTGGTCAAGTGTGAGGCCGAGGTTTTTAGCTTGGTTAGAGTATTCTATAATATGATTATTTATAATAATAGGTGGTATGGAATGATGTCCTGGGGATGTATTTATTAATAAAGCTTTTGTTTTAAGGCTATTCAATAGTAAGGAGTTATTTGAAAGCCATTTACTAATGTCATTAATGCATTTATTTATAGTATTTATGTTATTAATTGGGTCAGGTAAATTACGTATAGCTGTAAGTCATCCGCATATGAGTGAAAGTGTATATCGGGGTATTCGTCAAGTAAGTAAAATAAAGGGGAAATATATATATTAAAGAGAATTGGACCTAAAACAGAACCTTGGGGTACACCATGAGTTGTGTGGCGGGGTTCTGTTATGGCGTTATCTATACATATAGAAAAGGATCTGTTAATTAGGTAGGATGTAAACCAACTAAGGACAGAATCTTTAATACCAATGTTCTCTAATCTTCGAATAAGAATATTATGGTCTAACGCAGTGATTCCCAACCTTTTTTTCAAATTGCCCATTTTTATATAAATTTTTTTTTTTCGCCCACTCTATTACAATTAATAATACATTATATATAATGTATACATTATATATAAACTAAATAGTATAAAAAGAATTTATTGTAATAATAATATGATATAAAGATTAATGTGATCCTTGAGGTTGATGATATGTTAACATTTCTTCTATGTCTGGTTCAATATTTGTTAAGTATAATCTCAAATCTCCTCTATTAATTATCTTTAAACGGTTTCTTGATTTTGTTAATATATTCATAACAGCGCTAAAACCCGTAAGTACATAATATTATAATATATTCTTAAAGATAAATAATTCAATAAACCTCTTTCTACCAAATATGACGTAGGAAATGCCACCAAATACAACTTTATATATTTCCAAATTTCTGGATAAATAATTCCATACTTTATCCAAAATGAAACATAACCAATAGCTTTAAATTCTGCTTTATATTCATCATTACATTGAATTTCTATTATATTATCTTGTATAATTAGAGGAAAATCTGTAACGTCAGAATCGAATGGTGAAAGTAATAATGGTGGTATGTCAAGCTTAATTAAATCTTGGAATCGTGTATTCAAATTCTCTATTAGCAAGTTAAGGTGTGACATGTATTCCAGTTTATCATGTTCGTTGATCTCTTGTTCATTATTCACGTCTAGTAATCGGGGAAAATGGAACAATTCATTTCTTCCTAGTTGCTGTTTATAGATTTCAACCTTTTTTATAAATGTACACATAATACTCTTTACTTTCACGAGATTTAAATCATTACCTATATAAAATGTAATATTGAATTTATATTTCACATAATAATTATATATATTTAATAATATAATCCAATTATATTTTAAAATACATACTATGAAATATTATATTATACTACAATAATTATAGGGATAGATCCAAAATATAATGTAATAACCTTGTAAGGATTTATTATTGATATTCAAATATTCGAATATATCACTTAAATAAGCCAGATCATATTTGATATTCTTCAGTATAGATCCAAAATATAATGTAATAACCTTGTAAGGATTTATTATTGATATTCAAATGTTCGAATATATCACTTAAATAAGCCAGATCATATTTGATATTCTTCAGTTCTCCATGCAACTCAACATCGATTGTCTCAACATGTTCCAAAATTGAAGAATACAATTCATGAAACCTTGCTAGACAGTTTCCTTTTGACAGCCATCGGACTTCAGTGTGCAATAGAAGATGATTATATGTCTCTTCATTTTCATCACATAATTTTGAAAAAATTCTCTCTGATAAGCTACTTCGTTTTATTTTATTTACTGTTCTTATTATTATGTTTAAAGAGTTATTTAATTTAACGCTCAACTCTTTAGCTACCAAATGTTGTCTGTGCACTACACAATGGATTGAGAATAGTGAAGGGTTATCTTTTTTCAGACGCGATACCACTCCACTAGATTTTCCTATCATCGAAGGTGCTCCATCTGTAGCTATAGCTACCAAATTTTCTAGTGGAATGCTTTTTAATTCAAAATAATTCTTAATTTCTTCATAAACAGTAAGTCCTTTACAATTAAGAATTAGCTTGGAAAATAATAAATCTTCCTTCATCTCTCCGTTTGAAATAAACCGAACATAACATAATAATAATGACTCCGAATTTCGCAATGTTGACTCATCAATTTGCATAGAGAATTGATTTTCTTTTAAATAGTCACATAATTTATTTTCAATATAGTTACTCATTTCATCAATTCTACGCATTATAGTATTATTACTTAAAGGAATTGAATTAATCAATTGTTTAGCATTTTCATTTAATTCTGCTGCAATTTCTTGTATTATAGGTTTTATTAAATTCTCACCTATAGTATGAGGTTTTCCAGTTTTTGCTATCAACTTTGCAATTTTATAGGATAATTTTAATCCAGTATTATTTGTATTTATAACTTTTGAAAAACAATTATTTATTGTATTTCTTTGAAATAAATTATTTTTCAAAAGTTCAAAATATTCTATTGGTTTACTAGCCTTATCAGGATGTGATTTCCTGAAATGATCAAGTAATCGAGAAGGCTTTATAGCCTCATTGCTAAATTCTTTATTGCAAATAAGACAGTACGGTTTAGTTTTGTTTAAAATAGATTCACTGAATCCTTATTTTAAATAATCCACAGAATACTGACGGCACTTCTTCTTGTTAGGCATACTTAGTATATAAAATATCTATAATTGGTTATTGTATTATTATATGGGGGATCTGCGAAGTAGCAACAAAAACATAGAAAACTAAAAAATATGTGAATCAGAAATTATATTTCAGTTAAGGGTGATTATGTTTTTAGGATAATAATTTACGCGTGATTACATATATGGAATATATTGAATATATTCTCAACGTAAACACACTAATTGATTATATAACCATAGTAATATTTATATATTAAATTTAATTAAATCTACTAATTTATTTTATTAATATACGACGTATATACGTATATTATACGTATATTGTAATCCTAATATATATTTAAAATAAGATAAAGTAAGTCTTAATAATAATCTATTTCATTTATGAAAATTTTAAAATAAGCACGTATGACATACGTCGTACGTGTAAGACAAAATATATAAGCATATCAATTAAATATATATATATATATATAATATAATATATATAATATAAATATATACATATATATATATATATATATATATATATATATAAATATATATATATATATATATATAAAATAAATATATAATATACATAGCTGGGCAGTGCCCAGTGGGAACGGTACTCAAGAAAATTATAATAGATACAATTACAATTACACACTTTTTTCTTATAATAGATACTACTACAATTACAGAATATTATTAGTAGATACAAATACATTAATTATATACAATATATATATATATATATATATATACATATATATATATATATATATATATATATATATATATATATATATATATATATATAGACAAGCAGTGGGACACGGGTTCGACCCTCGTCCGGACCATTAATTCATTTTATAAAATGGGTCTTAAAATATTATTTAGAAGTGATCTTATATAATTGTGTATAAATAAATGATCGGCTCTCGTTAAAACCATGGATGCCTTAACATGAGAGCGGCTTCGAAGGGACATTAGATCCATATATGGGTATAAGTAAAAAATTTCATCTAAGTTCCTGGATGGGATGAAAGGACTCCACCAAATAAAAATAACAATATATATATATAGTATATAGATATAAATTAGATATATATTAAATCATATAATATATATATAATATATATATATATATATTATATATATATATATATATATTCATCGATGACAAATTTTATAGTACATATCAAGGTACATTATACGGAAATAATGTGCGGAAATGTTTGCTAGAAAGTGAGTTTCTAGCAAGATGTAGTGGGATACCCCCTTTAAAGTTATTAATTTACGGAATTTGCCGGAAAGTAAGAGTGTAACCCACTAAAATTGTAGTTAACTTGTTTAACTTGTCTAACAAAGAAAATAACTTTCTAGCAAACATTTATGGAAATTATTTCTGGAAATACTTGTAGTAGGATATCCCATTTAAAAGGACATCTTAAATATTTACATCTTATAACTTCAATAAATGATATAGAATAAATTTGTTGACATTTAATGACATTTGATGATGCCCACGATGAATATTTTAGTGTACAAGCGTTTATTTCGTCTGGAATTATACTATGAGCCATTACAGACTATATAGAAATATACATTATTACAATATACTCTTTTTCAACTACAAATAATCAGCGAACTTTACTTTCGAATGTTCAACACGAATATAGTATATTATCAAATATACATTAAAATAAATTATTAATATATCATTAATTATTATTATTTAGAATTAATCATATTTATTAAAATTATTTATCTTTCAATATAATATATAATTTTTAATTATAAATCAACTATTATATAAAATATATTATCAAAAAAATGTCTTTATTTTCAATAAATGTATATAATGGTTTTTTTTTAGAATAAATCACTAACATTTATATATCATAATTTTTAACATGAATTAATTTAAATATTTACAAAAGATATTTTATTAAAAATATATTTATAATTTATATATATTAAAATTAATTTATAATATGATATTATAAAATATTGATAAAATTAATAAAATACAATTAATGTCACAATAATATATTATTTGTAATACAATAATATATTAATATAATAATAAAAATGTATTTATTTACATAATTGTCTTAGTAGATACGTATCGTAGATACTATTTATGACTAATAGATACGATTACAATTAATTTTGTAATTTTTATAATAGATACAAATACAAATACAATTGTACTTTAATATATACTGTATTGGCGATACTGCCCAGCTCTGATAATATATATATATATATATATATATATATATATAAACTTTATATCATAATACAATAATATTTATATATATAAATAATATAGACCTATATGATTTTTATAAAAATATACTTACTATACATGTATTACACATATATGTCTAAGTGGCCTAATCTACATAAATATATAACGTCTATGTATATACACCATGCAATACATATCATATTTAGTTTTACAAAGAATAATTTACTTAAATTGATTTACTTTATTGATTTAGTTTTTATTTACAAAATTTATAATAAAATATAGATGGTTATATAATCAATTAGTAAATATATAATACTACTAATTCACAATAACATGTGAAATGCACGTCATGCATTCTTATATCTTACTTTAGTTCTCACGTTCGGCGAACGTCGTTCGCCCGTCACATATGTTTTAGTTTTCTATTATTGTATTGCTACTTCGCATACAATCCTTATTATATTATATTATTAATATTTCAAACTAACCAAACAATCTATAAAACTTTTAGTATAATTTACTTATCATATGCAATGATTTAACTCTAATGAAATGATATGGCGAAAAAATATGTGGCGGGCAGGCGCGCCGCGCGTCTCAGAAATTAAATTTCAGTGAACGTAAGAACTAAAGTGGGAAATATGAATGCGTGTGTTATTGTGAATTAGTAGTATTATATAATATAGTAATAATTAGCATTATATTATATATGACCTAGTTTTACATTGTGCACACTGAACAGAGCTATTATTACACATCTATACATGTGTAATTCGGGGACAAATAAACAATATATATATAAATATATATATACACAAATCTTCACAAATTGCCCCCCAAACGCCCCCCTCCTTGAAATCGCCCCCCAAACGCCCCCCGGGGGGCGATAGGGACCCCGTTGGGAAACACTGGTCTAACGTATCGAAAGCCGACGACAAGTAGAATCAGTATGGTGGGAAAGAATAAGTGAGGGTTGCCCAGTAAGAGTGATCATTCAGCTAAATATGGGTCCTCCAATACTTGTCAACTCGGAACTCATAAAATAATATATAAAAATAAGTCAAAACAATTTTTATTAATTTTTGACCATCCTAGGGCTCGCGATAATTCCTAGAAGTTTAACATGGGGAATTTTAAAAATGACTAAAAAGTGACTTTTAACCTACTAATAATTTGTTTTGTATTATGAAATTTTAATAGAACATAGACTAAATGTGATATTTATTGAAAATACATTGTTTAATTTTTTTCCTATAAATGAAATGAAATAACCGAAATTTCTAGGATTTTTTTTAAAACTCAAATATATTAACGAATTTTTTTTTTTTTACAATTTATTTATATGTCTATATAATATAAAAGGTAATATTAAAAAAAAGATATTTAATTTTTATAATTATAATATTTATACCACTTTTAATATATTTTTTGAGAAAAAATCAATATTTTTCAAAAAGGTATAAAAAATAAATCAATATTTTTTTCTTCACTTTTTATAATATTTTTTAGAAAACAGATATCATATATACTAGAATGAGAGCTAGTGATAATTTTTTTTAAATAATTAAGTTGTATCAACCATTTTCATGTATTTTCGTATATTTTTTGTTGTAATGTATTTTTCTATAATACTTATCAATGTAATTTTGTACTAATTTTTAACGGATTATCGTGTCGCCAATATGAGCTCAAATTGAATAATTTTTTTTGCAAGTGTCTTAAAACATTTTCCTTTACATTAGAATCACTGATCAAAAAAAAATGTTATCCAATGATCACTCTTATTGCCCAGTGTATATGTATATACAAATTAAAAACATTAATAATATTTATATTATAAAAAATATTTCTGTCAAAAATAATTAATGATATCATACTAAAATCATATAAAAATAATCTTATATGACCTATAATTATTAGATATGTGATAATTTAATATATTTATTATGAAATCTATATATCTAATTGTATATAATTATTGAACATATATAAATATTATTTTTTATCATACATGATTTTGTAAGACAATGAAATAGTTTAATAAATCACATTATATGTCTTTATTTTATTATATAATAATTAGAATATGAAAACATAACAAGTGTTTAACTATACCTATCTGATATGTGATATCTAGTTCCATATCTCAATAAAATGCTAGATTCTATTGATTATTTTACTTTATTAAGTATTTTATAATATTTTCATGTAAAATTCTGCATACCTTTATCAATAATGTTCAAATATGTTTAAAATAATTGACACCAATTTATTGCTTATGTGTACTCTGATTAGAAGTTGACTAGATCCCTCTATATTGCCCATCTTTAACATGGTAACACTATCTCCTTGTCTATTTATATATTTAATTGTAAATATTCTATATATAAAATTTAGTCAAATTATTGTATTGTATGTTGATTTATTTTACTAATTACTAAAGGTTTACCACATTTATAAAGCATTTGCCCTATATGAAATAGTCACAAATAATATTCACTAGCCTAAGCTGTTTGTTACATAATACTGCGATGACACAATACTACGATGACATAATACTACGATGACATAATACTACGATAACATTATACTACGATGACATAATACTACGATAACATTATACTACGATGACATAATACTACGATGACATAATACTACGATGACATAATACTACGATGACATAATACTGCGATGACACAATACTACGATGACATAATACTACGATGACATAATACTACGATAACATTATACTACGATGACATAATACTACGATGACATAATACTACGATAACATTATACTACGATGACATAATACTACGATAACATTATACTACGATGACATAATACTACGATGACATAATACTACGATGACATAATACTACGATGACATAATACTGCGATGACACAATACTACGATGACATAATACTACGATGACATAATACTACGATAACATTATACTACGATGACATAATACTACGATGACATAATACTACGATAACATTATACTACGATGACATAATACTACGATAACATTATACTACGATGACATAATACTACGATGACATAATACTACGATGACATAATACTACGATGACATAATACTACGATGACATAATACTACGATGACATAATACTACGATGACATAATACTACGATGACATAATACTACGATGACATAATACTACGATGACATAATACTACGATGACATAATACTACGATGACATAATACTAAGCGCATGATGTTCACACCAGGTGGCACTACTACTACTGCTCCGGAGTCATCTGATCAATGCGATATCTCCCAAGTAGAACAGATACTTGATAGGGCTGCAGTAGACCTCAAGAATAAAGTTATGGTGAGTAGATCGTTGTTGCAGCCTCTCCTCTCCTCTCCTCTCCTCTCCTCTCCTCTCCTCTCCTCTCCTCTCCTCTCCTCTCCTCTCCTCTCCTCTCCTCTCCTCTCCTCTCCTCTCCTCTCCTCTCCTCTCCTCTCCTCTCCTCTCCTCTCCCCCCATTAATCGAAACAATCATTAATGCCTATTTACATAATCTCTCTCCATTGATTGGTCAGGGTGAATTCGCCCAAGTGAAGATCAAATACAATGAGATGAACAAACGGACCCAGTACAGGGAACAACAACAGTTATTAATAGCGGACCTGTAATCGTGTATCTTTAGCCACTCCTCAAATATAGATTTTAGCCACTCCCCAAATATAACTTTAGCCACTCCCCAAATATAACTTTAGCCACTCCCAAAATATAGACTACACCACATTATATATTTTGAGTCTAAATTTTAGACACACCCATATATATCTTTATTCACCTGCCCAATATATATTTAGTTACTCTCAATGGTAGACATAATTAATATCTACACTACTATTACCCTACCCCCATATATCATCCCTGTAGCGCTGCTGCTGCTGCTGCTGCTGCAGTCTACGCTAGATATCTATAGGTGATTATAGGTCAATAACGTAGTAATGCGTATAGATACCTCTAAGCCTTAGATCGAGTACACACCCACACACACTAACTAGACGCCCCCCCACCCCGCAGTGTACTAACTATACACGCCACCCCGCAGAGCACTAACTAGACGCCTCCACCCCGCAGAGCACTACAACAGATGAACGCGTGCAGAGATCAACAAGAATCGCTGCGAGAACTGCTGGCGACCTACGAACGTTCCATAGAGCGTAAGGACTCGATCATCTCTAACCTTACGTGCGCCATGCAGAAACAGCGAGAGAAGAACAACATGCTGAAGTCGTTCACCGACTGGAAGATGAACTACAACGAACTTAAGAAAGAGGTAACCATAGTAACCATAGTAACCATAGTAACGGTACCACCAGCGTTACATTCTCATCTCTTCTCATCTCTTTGTCACAGCTTTATCTATATTGTTGAGATTTGTTTCAATTAAAATTATACACAAAATTTGGAAATATCAAATATAATTAATATAATTAATATTACTTAACACGTTAAATTTGAGCTCTTTTAAAATACTGATATGTACAAATCTATATTTGCACGTATATTTAAAATGAAATTGGTAGTCTATTAAAAGCTGAGGACTTATTGATCAAGTCTATACAATATTTTGAAAAATGAAATATATAGATTAATTGATAATTTATGTAAGCAAATACATAGTCGAAAATATATTCGAAAGTATCAAGTATAAATATTTGCTAACGATAAATATATTACAGAAATAAACAAAGAATAATACGAAATTAAAGAAATTAAAACTTTTTACAGTTACCGTAAAAATAAATGAAAAATTATCAAAATAGAAATAAAATACATTATATTGTAAGTGGCATCGAAATATTCAATTTCTACTTTAACTTTATAGAATTCTTCTTAACTTTTACCCTGTATTAGTAATCAATTATTAGTTATATAGTTTATTATTTAAATGATACTTTTAAATATATTATAAACAGAACATGTTAAAGATCAAATAAACCAATACTTTAATGAAACAAACAAATAACGTAATACTTACCCAAATCTGTAATAATAGTAGGTAGTACATTATTAATTTTATATTTTAATTGTATATTTAATTTTATATTGTAACTATAATAATATGAAGTTAGTCTTTCATATCTTGCAGTCTATATAACTAAAGCGTCATTCACATGTGCATTGCTGAAATCCATTGCTGAAATATAGATCATATAATGAAATATATAAACGTATGTATTTTTTCTGTGATAATTGCAAAATATTTTATTTATAACTTTTTCTATTTTGTCGAGATAGTTTATACATTTGATCGTAAAAAAAAAAACGCGAATATAATTATAAATACATATTACAATACGAATTGACTTTTATATATCAATTTATAATTATAAACTATTTAAAAGATAAATAAATAACAAAATATCCAATATTACTTTTTAATTCACATTACATTTATATTCACTCTCAGTTTAAGCTCTTACTTATAATATTATTAACAAATTCAATTTTGAAATATATTTTATAAAATATAAATATTCAATATATTATTCATTTTCTCTTGAATAAATTGTAAAATATTAAAAAAGTAACAAATTATTTTACACAGAATAAGTTATAAGTATATAGTCTATATATATATATATATAATATTATATTATAAGTTCATATAAATAATTAACGTACGCATTTTGCATTTTCATATAATTTATCAAGTTTTACGTCCTAGTGTACATAATATTTACTCTAAATGTAAATTCCTCAAATATATCACAGTAATGGATTGAATAATTTTATATTTATGTAACTTAAAGAATTACTTTTAAATAATCATGTTTGAAATTTCACGTAATTTATATATATATATATATTGGAATACAAATAAAAATAATATAAATATATAAATACGTTTTTAATAAACTCGCCATATTGTTCATATAATGACATACAAAATGTAAATCGAAAGGGACTTTATAAATAGGTATTCTATATATACTATAGAATAAATATATTGAATAAAAATATAATACATTTCATTAATTATAAATAAACATATTGATTAATTTAATATTATTAATTTTGTCTGTAAATTTATGCATATATATATATATATATACATTCATATATACACATACACATGTATGTCACATACACATACAGTATGTGTATTCATAAACGCACGATGACGCATGAATGAAAGCTGAAATATTTGATTAAATTTAATTTATATTATATATTTATATATATATTAAATGCGTATATGATATTATTGGATATGGTTCATCATAGATAGTGTCTACCAAATAGGGTATTCAATTAAATACTAAATTGTATACCTATACGTTATATTTATGCTAGAGTAATTGTGTTCGCATATTATATATACTTGATTAAGAATTATTACATAGACAATTATTTTGTATATTTTCCACTAATGCTTATTTGACATAAATAATTAGGTATAATTATTTTAAAAATATTAATTAATTACAATATAAAATTTCAACTTCATACTAATATTTTTGTATTTAGGCATATCGATTAATTAACATTTCGTCACATAATGTTATAAGATATTTAAGTCTCCATTATCTAGTTTTGGCAACATCTTTAATAAATTATATGCTTTACCTTTAAATAATGTATTACATTTGTGTAAATTAATGCAAAGAATATCTGTAAATATATATATTTATATAAATAATATAATTTTATTAAATATGATTTATTTTCTTTATATACATAATTAAAGATTTTCCTAAGGAAAGATGGTCGACCGAATTATTGAAATATAGCTAGTTCTACTAAAATCACTAGAGAAATAAAATGTAAATTCAAAAAAAAAATACCATAATATAATTAAGTTATATAAAATATTCGGTTAATATCGAAAAATGATTGTTCCGTTAAAATATTATTTGGAGTTATCAAAAGTTAATTCATAAAAATGTTACCAAATATTTCAAGGTCAAAAGTAGATTGATTCAGTCATTGTTATTTTTATGTAAATTGTCAATAACGTGAAAATCTCGTAATTTGAAAATATATTTTTTTAAATAATAATTCATATATCTATTAAAATATCAAAAGTATATTAGTCTGATAATTATATTAATTACCTTATGAATTATTAATAGTAAATATAACTTATAATAATACATGTGTATCCATCTCGTGGTTGATATGAGATCTATATTAAAATATTTACATAGCTTAGATAGGGAGTGAACCATCTATGCTTCGCAATATCTTTGATATAATAATATTAGTTGTATTACTTTGATATAGAAATTATAATATAAATTGTATTACTTTTTAATATATTAATTATTGACACTATTAAATGTACTTGTGTTAGTGGTGTATGTTTACATTCTACAAAATGTAAATAAAACAATTCTCATAATGAGTCACAGCACTTAGATTATGCTTATTCTAACTTGCCCCAATATTGACCATCGATGTACTGTATGCTAGCATTGTTAGTGAAACAATGACAACGTTACTAACAGTAACAGCACCGATAACAATGCTGTCATTACCCGTATCACCCCACCCCGTCTCACCCCACCACTCTGGCAGTGTTACGCAACAACAATGGCGGAGAGGCACTACCGCACCGCGACCTTGAAGCGGGCGTTCTTCCGTTGGAAGTCACACATTCGCTTCCGATGGCAAGAGAGGGTCAACGACCTCTGCAAGCGTAAGGCTGAACAGATATGTGAACAACTGCAGGGGGAGCATCGCATGGAGATGAAAGAAGTTTGTATCGGGTGGCTTAAGTGCTATATTGTATGTGTTGCATATCGTTCATTGTATACATATATATATATATACGAATGAATGAATATTTATTTGTTCCTGAATATTGAATTAATAGACGTTAGGATATTCACAAGATATAAATAGTAACAAGAATATTATTATCGAATATGTATATCAACCTCATCCACACAATGGGTAAGATGTAGGTTCAATCCCTGTACAGACCAATAAAATAGGTCTTAAAATAATATTTATCAATTTATCAATTTAAATATGATCATGTATGATTATATATAAATAAATTATCATCTTTCATTAAAACCATCGATACCTTAACATGAGAGCGACTTTGAAGATACATTAGAGCCATATTCCACTTTGATAAGTGAAAACTTCATTTAAATTTATGGATTTGATGAAAGGACTCCACCAAAATAAAATAACAAATTACAAAAAATAACAAATATCTAAGGGTAGGTGTACCTCTATTCTATAAATAGATTTGTACATGTATTTATTGAAAAAATAGTGGTCTACTAAAATTGTATTAACTTTTTTTAAATTTATTTATTAAATACAATATTTAATATAATTATAGATATTATATAAATCTATAATAATTGCATTTTTTATAGAATATAAATGAAAATATTTAATATCAAATTATGTCTAACCAATAAACTATTATTATTTTGAAAATAAAAAATAAAATTATGAATATTTTAAAATTTACTAATTAGTAAATTAAAAAATGTAATTATAATATATTTATATATAATATATATATTCTAAATTGTCTGAAAATGTCAATTCATTAAAATAATTATTGAAGGACTTGATAGTTTTTGAATGAGTGAAATTAGTCAAAATAATTATTATGGGTAAATTTATTCTAAATATTCACAATAAAATTATGTAAAATGTGTGAAATATATATACAGATGATATCTGTAATAACGTGATAATGTGATAAGTTAACTTATCATCACATTATGTTATTATGTATAAACAGCCATCTATGGATAATGATTATTAAAATGTATATATAATTCTTTATTTTAGTTTTTAATTTTTAATTCCTAAAACGATCTTATATTCATTAAATTATGACGATTATTAAATTTTATTAATTTTTTTTAAATTATTATTATAAGTTATTTAAATTATTTAGATTTAGACTTTTAAAAGTATTTATTGTAAAGTATAGTTATATTTTACGTAAACAATTATTTATATATCATTTTTTTTCTTAATTTCAGAGGTTGCACCTACCCAAAATATTGAAATTAAAAAGTTGAAGATTGTGAGTGATAATAACCACAAGATCAGCTTTATTACATAATAATCATTGTAATAATGCATCCACACTATTACATCATAATAACACCTCTTACCTACTCTTACTGCAATATTGCATAATCATAACCCCTCCCTATAGCATAACCCCCCCCCCTCCCACTCCATACACAGATGGCGAACGCGCTGGACTGCGCCAAACAGGAAGTAGCCCGTCTCTCCGAGGAGAAGCAGCAGTACGAGAACAACATGAAGAGGGCGTTCATGAGGGGGGTGTGCGCCCTCAATATGGAGGCTCAGAACATGTTCGACGATCAAGGTAAGTAGGGGTCATGTGATGCAGCTAATGTACGGCTTTAGATGATGGATGTGTTACTACGCTAATCTTAGCTTCGCCATCTCTTAACCCTAACAGAAGTTATTCTACTTTCAGTCACATGACCAGCCACCTTCTATCACGTGACTACGGGTGCATCATGTGACTTCCCCGACGGTACAACGATGTCGTTTGAATGTAGTAATATGATGAAATATTCATATGTTTTTGACATGTATTACTCATCAATAATGCATGTGTTTGCTGCTTTTGCTGCTCTGAGATTTATTGCCACACTGTCTGTACACAGGGGGGCGTGGCTTCACATAGAAGTATCCAGTACACAGGGGGGCGTGGCTTCATATAGAAGTATCCAGTACACAGGGGGGCGTGGCTTCACATAGAAGTATCCAGTACCACATGGGGGCGTGGCTTCACATATCCAGTACTACTACTACAACACTAACACAACATCTATGTGCTGTATACACAGAGATCTCTAAGTAGATAGATAGGCATGCATCAGTATTTAGTGAAACATCATCTACCATCTTGTGTGGAGGGGATTTTATTTGTTTACATAGCACTTTGCATGTATTTCAGATTGCATTATAAATTAAAAAAATTTATAAATTAAATTAGGATTACATTAATATCCTACATATTATTATATATTCATTATAGTAATGTAAATAAATAGTATGTATTATACTATTAGTAATGATTTTATTTATACTATTAGTAATGATAAATCTGTTATATCAGCAGCAGAACATTGAAGTATGAGAATGTTATTTTTGGTATTGATGTTATTATAATAAAATTGGTATGATTGGAAATCTTATTAAATTATATAATATATAATATATTTTGATTTTTTCAAATTTATATTTAAAAAAAAGTTATGATCAAATTAAATATGTGCAAAATATCTTCTCAAAAATATGGCTGATCTGATATTTCATTAAAATGAATAGGCATTATTGATGAATACCTAATTATATTTATATGGTAGATTTTCAATGTAAAGTAAGCTTTTTTTTTGTTCATGAAATAATTAAGATGTTTACATAATTTAAATTTCATTATATTAATATTCACAATATATAATGAATATTGTAACAATTAGATTTCTAGTTTATATTTTTAAAAAAGGCAATAAAATTTATAAAATCTGATAAATATTTTTTAAATATATAACTATATATAACTATTTTCATTATATTTTTAATAAAGACATACTAACAGACATCCTGTAAAAAGTTGACTAGGTTCGTTGATTATAATAATTATTGACCACAAATTATCAATTTCTATGAGACAAATTATTCTGAAATTATCAATATTAAAGATTGACTATATTTGTTATCTGTTTGACTATATTATTGTAATTAATATTATTTTAAATATTTCTTATAATTTTATAATAAATTAAATTACTTGTATGATAATTTTCATTAATTTTACATCGATTCATTTCTAGATAAATATAATATTTGTTACATTTTGAAGAATATAAATATTTAAAAAATAAAAATTGTTTGCATAATATATTATAGTTTGTTGTTAACAAAGCCACTTTGGTAATCTGTTTTCTGTGTCTTGTGTGCTAGTTTAGATCATCTCCCTTCTCTAGATGAAGCTTCTCTTCTATTCTAGAAGCCTTCTAATGAATTTCATCTCTGGCCATCTCTATTAGATTATAATTATGCATAAGTATAATACAATCTAAGTGTTTTATTTCAAATATAAAAATAAAATATTGAAAATATTTGATATTATTTCAAAATAAACACACTTATCTGATGTTTTATAAATATTATACTACTTATGCATAGTTATTGAAAAATTATGTAAGTATTATATGTGTATAATCTAAACCTTAATCACATCTTAATTACGCTTTCAAATATCCTATATTGAATATATGTAACTATGAAATGACACTAGTATTTACATTTACTTGATATCTTCACCGGCCAATCAAATACAGTCATACATTCTTACAATATAAAATCAATAGATGTCGCTAGTTGGCATCGTGAAAATATCTATATTTTTGTTTTTACATTTTTTAAATAATTAAATTAAAACTATTGAAAAATAACGTGACAATATCAGTAATCAGTCATTTTTGAACCTTTTTCTTTTACTCATAATTTTATCAAAATAGGTAGCATTCTAAAATACATTGTTGATACTTTATAGATCGTTTTAACCTATAATATGTTGAGTATATATTTTAATTAAAATTATTTAAAAAAAATTAATTTAATACCCTTAAATCCCCTTAACATCACATCCAATGTCCAACATATGTTTCGGCTATAGTTTACAGTTAACATTTATAAAGTGTAATTTATTATCAGCAGTACCGATGTCTCTCTATAACTATTAAGAGTGGAGGCGAGTTAAAATATGATTAATATTTTTATTTTAACAACAAAATGTTATCACATATTTTCCATTTTTAATATCTTATTTATAAATTTGTAAAATTTCTCAAATTATTTTTATGTATTTAATATAAAGTGTTTTATGAACGTAATCGATATAATAATTATTTGAAATTGATAGGAAATTGTATGTATTATATTTACTTAAATTTATATATTAAACTTTGAATGTCATTTTCTCAAGTTTTTACTTTTTCACTTAGTAACCATATGTAAATGCCTACTACTTTTTTGATTTTGAACATTTGTATCTGCAATTTGTACTGTAAATGTATAACATATACATCTATATGAATCCTGTTGGATTTATTATTATATTTTATATTAATTAAATAAATGATGATAAACTTGCATTTTAATGACAAAAATAACAAATAAATATTTAACTAATTGAGACTATTTTATTAATATCATTATAAATTAACTACATTTATATAAAGAAATATCCTATATGATAGAGGAAAGTATCTGTTGAATACAAATTATCCCCATTATTTATTTATCCTTAGCATTTTTAGATAGAACTAAAATAGCATAGTTTAGATGAACGGGAGCCTCCCTCCTAGTATTGATGTATAATATAATTATTGTACTGTATAATTATCCTCTCCTTTATGGATTTATGATGTATAATTCTGGAACTTTATGGTGATTCATCATAACCTAAGATAAAGTAATGATTAAACGATAACCATATCTTTCATACATGTGAACGATTTAACGATGATCATTTAGATATATATATATATGATTAATATATGATCAGTTGTTCACGTTCAATGATTAACCAGAAGCTGTAATAGACGTGGAGCCTCGCATTGTTCACACCTCTGATGACCATAACGGTCACTTGCCTGTCGTCTATGAAGTCGACTGTATGGATAACATCGACATCAGTGTTAGTAGTAGTAGTGCTGGTAGTGGTAGTGGTAGTGGTGGTGGTAGTTGTAGTGGTAGTGGTAGTAGTAGTGGTGGTGGTAGTTGTAGTGGTAGTGGTAGTGGTAGCGGTAGCAGTAGCAGAAGTAGTTGATGTATTCAGGCATCATGTGTATATTAATGAGTTTTATGGGAAATATATGAATTACTTTTCTATATACTTATTTAATTAAAATATATCTATTTGTAAATATGAATATTAACTAATATAATAAATATATTTTAATATTAAAGTTATACAAATTAATTTTACTTTTATGAGAATATATATTTCTTATATTAGTTAATATTCATATTTACAATTTAATTATTATCCCATAGACACGATATATTCAAATTCACTTTAATCTACTTATTGTTTATTACTAATATTTATAACTATATATAAATTAATGAATATTTATGTTATTACTTAATTTTATATATGATTTAATCTTACTTTTCACAAAAATTATACTTTAATGAAAACAAATATTTTAATAATGTATAATTAAATATACATATATTATTCAATTTATTGGTTAATTAATTAATAGTAATTTATTATTTTAATTACATTATTTTTAAAGAACATATAATTTACTTTTTTTTAAATACTCCATCATGTAATAATATCTTGTAATATAACTTTATTTAATAATAAATGATCAAAATGTACCCTAACAATGTATATAATATAACTTTATTTATAAAAAATATATAATGAGTAATATTTTATAAGGATTAATTGTTTAACACATTTCTGAATGTGTAAGGGTAATTTATCATGAATTTTAAAATATTCTAAAATTAATTGTATTTTACAAAAATTCATTTATATCAATATTCAAAGCAATATCTACAGTATACAGTAGAATAAGTTACTAAATGTGTTTCTTCAGTATAAATAATAAACATATAATATAAATAGTAACACAATATAACAGTTTATTTTGTATGTTATTGAATAGTAAATTTTATAATGTAAATATATAATGAGTAATATTTTATAAGGATTAATTGTTTAACACATTTCTGAATGTGTAAGGGTAATTTATCATGAATTTTAAAATATTCTAAAATTAATTGTATTTTACAAAAATTCATTTATATCAATATTCAAAGCAATATCTACAGTATACAGTAGAATAAGTTACTAAATGTGTTTCTTCAGTATAAATAATAAACATATAATATAAATAGTAACACAATATAACAGTTTATTTTGTATGTTATTGAATAGTAAATTTTATGTTTAATTATCTTTTACAGAAAAAATACTTGTTTTAATTATAGTTTTATATACTCACGTTTATTTCCATTCCGCTTTAAAATAACATATTTAATATGCAGAATTAAGTGATTTAATATCATTATGCATATCCTTAATAGGAAAACATTACCTACATATACGCAGTTGTATATATCTGCATAAATGCACTGTTTTATGCTTTGATTCAAGATAATCATACTTTTAGCTTTACGATCTTAGCGTTTCAATGCCAACTGAACGCGATACTCATGTTTTCATTAACTCAAAACTAAAATGATGAAATGCTTAAGGGCCGAGGTAACCTTCGTTTTTATTTTTTAGGGACAATTTTTTTATATTGAAATATTAATGTAATTCATTATCTTTAAAATAATGTATAATATGTCATATAAAATTATACATAAGTACCTCAAATACGAAGTTTAATCATACAACTATTCAAAATGATGGGATTTAATAATTAGAAAACATGCAAGTAAAACTTTAGATGCCAATATCTCTGGTGTTTTTTTTGTTGATTTTTTTTTTTTAAATGTCTATATCTTTTGAACTCTTATATGAATCTTTATAAAATGTTCAGAGTATATACCTAATATATGGTTATTATTATATAGGTATGTAAGCTAACCTAAATATAATATATTAATATAATTATTTGAAAAATAATAAAAAAAATAGGTAATAAATTTATTTTAAAATAATTTTAATATTATAATTAACTTTTCTTTTATTAATAATATATTTATTATTTTATGATCAACCTATATAACTAGAGATGAATATTATTAAGATAATTAAAAAACAATTAGAACAAAATACTAATAAATAGAAAAGATATAGCCTGTTAAAAAATAGTTATTTTTCCCTATCTTTTACATGTAAACACCGGTAAGGTAACCCTGGCTATTAAATGCCACTATTTATTATAAATCACGCTTTATATTTAGTTAACTTATTTTGTAATTATATAAATATATATAGCTTATCGTATATAGATTATTATAGTGTATATTATTTCATTTACATTTTTAATATATCATTTATTAGTTTTTATTATATTTTTAAATTGTTGTTATTATTTTTATCAAACTTTTAAACTATATAAACCATTCACATTATATGTAAATAGCTATATAATTAGATAAGTATATATATATATATATATATATATATATATATATATATATTATTCTATGGCATATGTAAATCAATAATGTTAATACATTTATTTATTTTTTATTATTATTTTTGTCTCCTGTTTTATGTCATTTTGAATATCTATTTTCTATATTAAATAAATTATATTATTATATTATATCATGCATTAATATAAAGTATATTCATATGTTGTTGAATACATATCATATCTATAGCATTATAATATACCTATTTATCCCATGTTAAAATTGAGATTAAATCATCTATTCAATTATTGTTATTTTGTACTTAATTAAGCTTACAGTGCCAGTTATGTGAGTGCACATGTACATAGATAGTACATTCTGAAGTACATTACTATTTTATTAGTTGGAATTTTGTAATAATTTGTAATTGTATTATATATAGATTATATAGCTATGGAACCATCTCAAAATAGTAAATATTTATATAATTAAATAAATATATATAATAATATATATTTATATATATATATATTTCTATATATATATATTTCTATATATATATATTTCTATATATATATATATTTCTATATATAATAATATATTTAATATTATTAATAATATTATTAAATTTGTACTCTTTTTTATAACCTATAATTACATAAAATATATAGAATATAAAATATATTTATTTAATATACATGATAAATTTAAAAGCAAAAATATAATAATAAAATATCTTTGTGATTTTGATCTGTATCGAATATGGTTTATACTATATTATGATTTATACTATACTATATTATGATTTATGAGGTCAAATTTAAAATACTCATTTCGACAGTTGAAAATGTAGTATAAATATAAATTATCTATTATTATAATTTTAAATTATAAAGCGATACATGTAAACTATTTTAAACTTGACCTCAGCATTCGTAATCAAAATAAACGGAGGGCTATATTTGATATTTTCCATGTTTTTGAATACTAGTGAAGTTGTAAAATCCTTATTCTGTGTAAAATCTATTTGAAATTACTATAATAATTATAATTATTTGAAATTTCAGAGCTAAAATATAAATATGATATATATGAATAATATTTAATTTAAAAATGTATACGATATTTTATCGAAATTATAAAAACAATTCTAATAACTTATTTTTGTAATAATTCTATTTCATATATATTACTAAAGTATACATTTCCCCACAATTCCTAGCAATACAATACATGAGGTAAAAATAAAGAATTATATAATAAATATAGTATATTTTTCGGGAGAATAGTACTAAGTTTTTTAACATATATATAATTTTAGATAATTTAATTTGAATACTTATTATATGTTGTTTAAAATCTAACTTTGTATCCAATATAGCGCCCACAAAATTATATGTTTTACTTAATGATAATGGTTGTCTTTCAATACAAATATTAGAAGTTAATGATACACCTTTGTATACAAGAATTTTTGTTTTTGCAGTATACAATTTTAATTTGTTTAAATTAAGCCACTCATATAATGTATTAACGTCCGATATTAACTGATTAGTTAAATCTATATTATTATTTTTACGAATGCTGAGAAATGTATCATCAGCAAAAAGTATCAAATTTCTATCATCAGATATGTCTAAACAATTATGTATATCATTTATATATAATATAAATAATATTGGTCCTAAAATAGATCCTTGCGGAACTCCTATATTTATATTCAACATTGAAGAACTATTTTCACATATTTTAGTAATCTGACTTCTATTACTTAAATAGCTCTTTAATAATGTCATTGATTTACCTCTGAAACCATAATATTCTAAAAAAATTTAAAGTATATCATGATTTACAGTATCAAATGCTTTTTTTAAATCTAAGAAAATAGAAGCCATTTTATTATTTTTTTGGAAACCAGATGTGAAAAAGTTATAATTATGTATATGTGCATGTACTGTTGAAGACTTTGCAATAAAACAATATTGATTTTTATATAAAATATTATTTACATTAATAAATAATAACATTTTTCTACTGAACATTTTTCAAATATTTTAGAGAATTGAGGTAATAAAGAGATTGGACGATAGTTATTTATTTCTTAATGTTTTCCATTTTATATATATGAATTATATTGCAATTTTTATTTGATTAGGAATAGTAGATGTATGTATTATTTGATAACAAATGTAAAGTAAAGGTTCTAAAATCAGATTAAAAACAGTTTTGATTATATTCATGTCAATACCATTTATAACTAGAAGTTTTTGATTTAATATCAATTAATGCATTATATATGTCATTTTTTGTAATTTGATGAATATAAAAACTTAATAATGAGTTCCTTCAAATATTTATAAAAACTATTACCCTCTACTGAAGGAATAGATTTACTAATATCAGATCCAATAGATGACAAAAAATCACTAAAATCTTGCGTTCTATCTGATTTATCTATTAAAGAATCTTGGATATACAAATTATCGGGAATAGTATCCTTACTATTTTTAATTTTTAAAGTTTTAATTATTTTCCAAGTTTCATTATGACTTTTATACAGGAAAGTATGCACAAAATAATTTTGTTGTCTTCTAATCATTATATTAACTTTATTTCTATATTTTTCTATATTATGTTGGGAATTAATTCTTATAAAATATTTGTATAGTTTTGCTTTTTTTTTATTGCATTTTTAATTTTTTTGTTTAGCCAGAATGAATGTACATTATTTTTTTTTTTTTTTTTTAATGTAATAATAATGTAATGATAATGGGCAGTTTTTATTATATAGATTAGAGAAAATTGATATAAATGTATCATATAATTATTATCATATAACTATTAATATTGGATAAACTAGTAACCAAATCCCAATCACATTTTTCCAAATCTGAGATAAAATTATTAATACATTGAGGTGATATGTTTCTCTTACTAATATACATATATCATTTTCAATAATATTTAAATTTAAATGTATATTTATATATAACTAGCCGTACCCGACCCGGCGTTGCTCGGTTTTTGATTATTTTCCTATTATCTATTATTTATTAATTATAGCTATTCCTGATTCTACATTGCTATATATACAATAAAATAAATGTTATTTAAAATATCAATAAAATATAGAAAAAATATATTTAATATCTAACAAATTAGTGGAAATATATTAAAAAATAAAACAAATATTACAAATATTACAAAATATGTTTTAAAAAATGTCTAAAACCCAAACTTAAACCCAAACCGTACCCGACCCGGCGTTGATCGGTTGTTGATTTCTTGCCTATATATTATTTATTAATTATAGATGTTCCTGATTATTCATAGTTATATATACAATTAAATAAATGTTAGCTGAAATACAAACAAATTATGAAAAATATTTTAATATTTAAAAAATTAGTAGAAAAATATTTCAAAAAATATATTAAATAATACAATAAATATTTCGAATATTACAAAATATGTTTTAAAAAGATGTCGAAAACCTAAACCCAAACCGTACCTGTCCTGGCGTTGCTCGGTTTTTGATTGTTTGCCAATTATTATTTATTAATTATACCTATTACTAATTCTGAATTGCTAAATATTTATATTTAATTTTTTCATAACTATTATTTATACAATAAAATAAATGTTAGCTGACATACAAACAAATGTAGAAAAATATTTTAATATTTAAAAAATTCGTGGAAAAATATTTCAAAAAATATATTAAATAATACAACAAATATTTCAAATATTACAAAATATGTTGAAAACCTAAACCCAAACCGTTCCAAATCGACTCGGTTTTTTATTATTTACCTATCTATCATTTATTAATTATAACTATACCTGCTTTGGAATTTCTTGCCGTACCCAACTCTGCTTTACTCGTTGTTTGATAGTTTGCCTATCTATTATTTATTAATTATGGCTATTCATGATTCTGTCTTTCATATATAATAATATAAATTTGTGCTAAAATTCAAACAATTTAGACAAATATTCTTTTTTAATATCTCAAAAATTAGTGGAAAAATATTTTATAAATATTTCAAAAAATATTTAAAAAATACAACACATATTTCCAATATTACAAAATATTACTTAATAAATGTCGAAAACCCAAACCGCACCCTGCGTTGATCGATTATGCATAGCTAATCTTTAATTTTAATTTTTTCCTAACTATTATTTATATACAATAAAATAAATGTTAGCTGACCTACAAACAGAAGTAGAAAAATATTTTAATATTTAAAAAATTTGTGGAAAAATATTTCAAAAAATATATTAAAAAAATACAAAATATAAAATTTAAAAAATACAAAATATACAACAAATATTTCAAATATAACAAAATATATTTTTTTTAAATGTCTAAAACCAAAACCCAAACCATCCCGACCCGCTGTCTCTAGGTTTTTGATTTTTTTCATATCTATTATAATAGATAATAAATAATTATTTATTAATTATAACTATTCCTGATTTTAAATTGCTTGCCGTTCTTAACCCGACGTTGCTCGGTTTTTGATTATTTTCCTATAAATTATTAATTATAGCTATTCCTAATTATGTATAGCTAATATTTAATTTTGTTTCTAACTAATATTTAATAATTCTAAGTGTATCAGATGTAGATCTATAGATCTAACGCTATAGCGTTGTTCGTTTTTAAGATTTATTCGTAAAATATTTTATAATAATATAAAAAATAATTTAAAATATTATAAAATATATTTTAAAAAGTGTCTACAAATATTTTTTTAAATATAAAAAATATTTCAACATATTAGTATCCATACCCGAACCGGCGTTGCTAAGTTTTTGATTGTTTGCCTATTTATTTTTATTAATTATAGGCTATAATTTATAGCTATTCATGATTATGCTAAAATATTTAATTGCTAAAAAAATACAACAGATATTTAAAATATTACAAAAAATTTCGAAAACTCAAATATAAACCCAAACGCAAACAGTGCCCGACCCGACATTTATCGGTTTTTGATTGTTTGCCTATTTATTATTTATTAATTATAATTAGGAATATATCTATAGGGATATTCCTGATTCTACATGTCTAGTATATACAATTAAATAAAGTTTATCTAAAATACAAACAAATGTAGAAACATTTATTTTAATATTTAAAAAATTAGTGAAAAAAGATATAAAAAATACAACAAATATTTAAAATATTCCAAAATATGTTGAAAACCTAAACCCAAACCGTTCCAAATCGGCGTTGCTTAGTTTTTTATTATTTGCCTATCTATCATTTATTAATTATAAATATTCCTGATTTGGAATTTCTTACAGTACCCAACTCTGCTTTACTCGTTGTTTGATAGTTTGCCTATCTATTATTTATTAATTATGGCTATATGATTCTGCTTTTCATATACAATAACATAAATTTTCCATAAAAAAAATTCAAACAAATTTAGACAAATATTCGTTTTTAATATCTCAAAAATTAGTGGAAAAATATTTCAAAAATATTTCAAAAAATATTAAAAAAAATACAACACATATTTCCAATATTACAAAATATTACTTAACAAATTTCGAAAACCCCAACCACCCTGCGTTGTTCGATTTTTGATTTTTGATTGTTGTTGCCTATCTATTATGTATTAATTATAGCTATTCCTGATTCTGTATTGCTAGTATATAATAAATATTTCCAAATATTACAAAAATATTTTTTATAAATGTTCTACAAATATTTTAAAAAGTATAATATTTATATCTTATAATATTTATATATTTATTATATAATTATAATATTTTAATTATATCTTTAAATAATAATATAACAACGATTAGTTGAAAAATATAAAAAAATATTTCAAATAATATTTTTTTAAATAAAACAAAAAATATAGATAATATTAGAAAATATATTTTAAAAAAATTTCTAAAAAATGTCCACAAAAATGGTTACAAATATTTCAAAAAAATGTTTAAAAATATTTCAAAAAATGTTTAAAATTATTTCAAAAAATTTCAATATTTTCGCGACGTACCCCGGTTCTCGAGTTACCTCACCAGATACACACACACACACACACCAACACACACACACACACACACATATATATATATATATATAATTAAATAGACTTTCTTTTATATAATAGAAAAAATGTCTAAAACCCAAACCTAAACCCAAACACAAACCGTACACTACCCTGCGTTGCTAGGTTTTTGATTATTTGCCTATTAATTGTAGCTATTCCTGATTATACTTAGCTAATTAGCTAAAATTAAATATTAATATTTAATTTTTTTCTTCTAACTAATATTTACTAATTCTAACTGTATCCGATGTAGACCCAGCGTTGTTCGTTTTTAAGATTATTTGTAAAATATTTGGTAAGATTACAAATAATAATTTAAAATATTACAAAATATATTTTTAAAAAGTGTCTAAAAATATTTTAAGAAATATAAAAAATATTTCAACATATTAGTAGCCATACCTGATTTTGAATGCCTATTTATTTTTTTATTAATTATAGCTATTCCTGATTATTCTAAAATATATAATTGCTAAAAATTGCAAAAAAATATATAAAATATTACAAAATATGTTTTAAAAACAAACCATACCCGACCCGGCATTTCTTGGTTTTTGTTTGTTTGCTTATCTATTATTTATTATTTATTAATTAGGGCAATTTCTGATTCTATATTTCTAGTATATACAATTAAATAAAGTTTATTTAAAATACAAACAAATATAGAAAAATATTGTTTCTAATATTTAAAAAATTAGTGAACAAATATTTCAAAAAATATTTTAAAAAATACAACAAATATTTCAAATATTACAAAATATGTTGAAAATCCAAACCCAAACCGTCCCAAAACGGCGTTGATCGGTTTTTAATTATATGCCTATCTATACTTTATTAATTATAACTATTCCTGATTTAGAATTGTTTGCCGAACCCAACCCGACGTTGCTCGTTTTTTTATTATTTGCCTATAAATTATTAATTATAGTTATTCCTAATTATGCATAGCTAATCTTTAATTATTGTCTTCTAACTAATATTTAATAAATCTAACTGTATCCGATGTAGATCTAGCGTTGTTCTTTTTAAGATTTATTCGTAAAATATTTTGTAAAAATACAAAAATACAAAAATAATTTAAAATATTATAAAATATATTTTTAAAAAGTGTCTAAAAATATTTTTTAAATATAAAAAATATTTCAACATATTAGTAGTCATACCCTACCCGGCGTTGCTAGGTTTTTGATTGTTTGATTATATATTTTTATTAATTATAGCTATTCCTGATTATTCTAAAATATATAATTGCTAACAAATACAAAAAATATTTAAAATATTACAAAATATGTTTTAAAAAAATGTCGAAAACTCAAACCTAAACCTAAATCCAAACAGTACTCGACTCGACATTTATCGGTTTTTGATTGTTTGCCTATTTATTATTTATTAATTAGAGCTATTCCTGATCCTACATTTCTAGTATATACAATTAAATAAAATTAAACATATGTAGAAACATATTTTTTTTAATATTTAAAAAATTAGATAAAAAATATTTCAAAAAATACAACAGATATTTCAAATATTCCAAAATATGTTGAAAACCTAAACCCAAACAGTTCCAAATCGGCGTTGCTCGGTTTTTTATTATTTGCCTATCTATCATTTATTAATTATAACTATTCCTGATTTGGAATTTCTTGCCGTACCCAACTTTGCTTTACTCGTTGTTTGATAGCTTACCTATCTATTATTTATTATTTATGGCTATTCATGATTCTGCTTTTCATATACAATAACATAAATTGTTGCTAAAATTCAAATAAATTTATACAAATATTAATATCTCAAAAATTAGTGGAAAAATATTTCAAAAATATTTCAAATAATATTTTTAAAAATACAACACATATTTCCAATATTACAAAATAGTACTTAATAAATATCGAAAACCCAAACCGCACCCTTCGTTGATCGATTTTTGATTGTTTGCCTATCTATTATTTATTAATTATAGCTATTCCTGATTCTGTATTCCTAGTATACAACAAATATTTCCAAATATTACAAAATATATTTTTTATAAATGTTCTACAAATATTTTAAAAAGTATATTATTATATCTTATAATATTTATATATTTATTATATAATTATAATATTTTAATTATATCTTAAAATAATAATATTTCAACGAATAGTTGAAAAATATAAAAAAATATTTCAAATAATATTTTTTAAAATACAAAAAATATAAATAATATTACAAAATATTTTTTAAAAAAATTTCAAAAAAATGTTTAAAAATATTTCAAAAAATTTCAACAATATTTCAAAAAATGTCAAAAATATTTCAAAAAATTTCTAAAATTTCCAAAAATGTCAAAAAAAAATCAAAAAAATTCAAAAAAATAGTTCGAAAAAATGTAAAAAAAATATTTCAAAAAAGCGACGCCGAAGATTTTGGATGACAAAAAAATCATTTTAATGGCAAAAAGTCAATTTTTCAGGTTTTTCTGGGGTACGCGGTAACAAATTCAAAAAATTTTCCGGACCAAGACCATACTGTTGCAAATTTATTAAGATCGGGTATAAAATATTTTCGCGACGTACCCCGGTTCTCGAGTTACCTCACCAGATACACACACACACACACACACATATATATATATATATATATAATTAAATAGACTTTCTTTTATATAATAGATGGTAAGTGATCCGTAATATCCGAGCAAATAGTGCCTGCACACATCATATTTATCAGATTGTTATCAATACAAAAGTTATCTATTAATGAAGCAGTATATGTAGAGAATCTAGTAGGTATATGTATAACATAAAATAAATCAAGTTGGTGTAATATATTAAATTATGGTTGAGAATCTAGACTATCCATAAAATTATTATTAAAATCTCCACATAAAATAATATTATTGTTAGAAAAATTATAAGAGCTATTATATAATATATCAAATAATAATTGTTTATTATAGGATGGTCTACGATATACAGCGCAAATTATTATATTATTTATATTAGGAAGCATAATCTTGATGGATAACATTATGTTATTAACATATATATTTCATTAATGACTTTTTATATGAGTGAAATTTCCTTAAAAATTGCATTATTTTCCTAGCTTAACATAAATTTATAATAGTTTCTCTATTTATGTATATGTTAAACTATAAAATTATTAAATTGATTATACTTTTGACATTTGGATCAACCATATAATATATCCTGTAATATATCATGTAATGTATATGTATTACATACCATCCCTCTATCTTATTACACAATATAACGTTATGCAGCCTCCTGTGAATACTCCGTGCTACCCACAATTCCAAGCTAATCAGCGTAAACCACTGAAACTAAACGTGAAGTGTCACAGAAATGATCAGACCGCCCCTCCGCTGAATTCAGTTGTTATCCAAAGACATCAAAACATCCCTAAGGTATATGTCATCATCATCATCATCAGCATTATCACCACCACCATTATCATCATCATTATCATCATCATCATCCTCCTCCTCATTACAAATATAAAAGTAATCTAAAAGCTGCATACACATACTTCTACACCACTAGCATCACCTCATCATCATCACCTCATCACCATAACCAATATTCCACAGAAAACCGCGGCCCCTAAATCAAGATATGCCTACAACAACTACAACAACAACAACAACAATAAGACTCATAGCGTTGTCAAGAAAACTACACCCATTGTTCACAGAAAGATTGCCGGACAGACGGATTAATTGTCTGCTGCGCTATGATATAATTACGAGGTGATAATTCCGTAAACGTTTATATTGAATGTATTTCAGCGAGTGTATTTTAATGATATATTTACATGCGATTATAAAAATAATAAAATAAAGTCAGCTTCAGTCGTTGTGTGTTTCTCATTCGGTGGTTACGTCTCCTCTTAGACTGTTCATGAACTCGTAGCATTTCTAGGGAACAAAAGAGTGTGTTAAGAGTTAGGCTTGTAACCATGGTAACCTTTGTACTAACATCTTTGTCTTCGTTGGGTCTCTTTTTATTCAAAATGTTCTTTTTGAAAGGAAACTGTAGAAGATGGAGGAGGTTCTGTTAGCTACAGCACTCCACTACGAATAATGTTACACATACATCTGATCCATCATTAATGATAAAGCATGAATGTTAATAATATGGTCATAATATTATTATATATTACATTTATATATTACAAATAAATGTTAATAAAAATAAAAATATTTGTATACAGTAAATTATCCTATATTTTAGTATTCCGATGTAATTACATGATTTAAATATATATAATGTATTTAATAAGTATAATATATATATGAATATGTACCATGCCCTACATTTCGTTGTTTTATAAAAACTCAGTTAAATGGATTTTTATAATATTTTACATTTATGAAATAAAACTGCTACATTTAAAAAAAATATCATATTATATTATCTCAAATGTGGGTATAGGTTTTAAACATTACAGCAGTATTAGATATATATGATATATTTCAGTTTTTTACTTTCAACTTAGCAGTAATATAGGTAATATATAGATTCAGTCGCTAGATATACCCCAGCTTCCCTTTTTGTACCACAAAATTGTTATTAATTATCTCATCAAAATAATATAATCAAAAATAATTGTTGAAAGTATCTTTATTAGGTATACTATGCAATAGTGAAACCTACTGCCCAGATAGATAATAGCAGAATCAATGCATCACAAATATATTAAGTGTGTATATATCAACACCTGGGTATGATTTGTATAAATGAAATATAGTAGTTGTCATAACAATATAGTATACTAAATAATACTATTCACAGGGCAATGCAGTATAAATATTAGGATTGTAAAAGTTGAGTTCTAGTAATTAATGTTGAATCGAGTTTAAAACATTCTAGTCCTATTCTAAATAGTACAGCCCTAATGAATATACAGTACGTACTGTAGCAGTACTGTAATATATCTAGTGTACTTCACACTGAATACTTCAATAATGATGTTAAGGCTGGCATTGTTAATCCAATGAGTCATACTTTATCCATACACTAATCATAAGGACCAAACAGTAATATATGTGAATGTTATCTACGTCATCAAAACATAATTGTTCACGCAATATCTCGAGAGATATCAGTATCATAGCAGACACCTTAATTGCCCATCTTTTACATGTATGTCAGCAGGCCTTAATACTGTAATATACATTAGCGTACACTGTACAGCTTAGATACTTTGGACTACTGCTACTTTTACCACGTAGCGTATAACGCAGTCTAACGATGTAGAAGATCCTCCACACGAAGAACAGGTTGTAGGCGGCATACAAGAGAGCCATGACTACTAGCGCCACCACATCGGCCGTATCTTTAGACGAGTCGGGCAGTAGGGTCAGGATAGCGTGCCAGCAGCATATGAAACACATCAGTACCATCGAGATAATGATGTAGGTGTGCTGGCGGGGCGGGGTAGTGGGGGTGTTATGAGGTGGGGCATCATAACGTTGTTTGAACGTGGATTCAGTGAAGCGTGACAGCAATACACGCAGTATATCGTACCATCGAGATGATGCTATAGGTATGATGGTAGGAGGGCACCATAGTTATTACATTAGTTGTGAGGGGTTTACCCCTATAGGAGCGCTGGAAAGATTTTGTATGTAGGGGGGATCAACCAATCAAAATAATAGTTGTGGTAAAAGTGGGAGGGGACCAATACATAGGAGGTCCCCCTAGATTTTAAAGTGGGGGGCATATCCCCCCCTGTTGCAGCAACCCTAGTGAGGGGCTGTGTATACATAGACCCGGATGTAACACACGCTGGCCTCGTTCGCTTCTAACCAGATAGGTAAGGTACGAGATACGCGGCAGATTCTGGTTCACGATTGACTTGAGGGTCGTAGTGGTCAGCAGCAGGATGAACGACAGCTGCAGTCTGTTCTGCGTAAGCTTTACGTTCACTGAGAATGTGGTGAACGCCAGACACGACGTGATGAACTGTTACCAGAGATAGCGGTAATGTAATGCATTGTTACGTCATACAGGTTACGTAATGTAGGTGATGTAATGCATTGTTATGTAATGTAGGTGATGTAAAGGGGTATCACACTACAAGTAGTGTGACGACGGAAAGATTGAAATATAGTAATTTTAAACGGGTATCCCATTACAACTTGATAGAAACTCGTTTTTAAGTTACAATATTTCAGGCAAGGTATACTTGTAGTGGGACCCCCTTAATGCAGTGTTACACGCATAATAGCATCACCTCCTATGACTCAAGGTCATAGGGGGTGTTGATTATTATAATAAAGTGATACCCATAATTAACTAACGCACACACATGCAACATCTATATAGTGCTGATCTATATGTGTGTAACAATTGCTCTAACACCGACTGTACTTTAACTATCGATAAGATCATGGTTTGTTTACCATAGTTACGATATATTAGATACTGATAATTATCAATTCCCTTGAGTTATAAGTTCTTTGTTTGTTATTAACTATTTTAGTATTTATTTTTATAATAATGTATATTAATTATATATTAGACCTACATATACCTATAAATATATATATATATATATATATATATATATATATATATAAAATGTATACATCTACCTATACCAAGATTCTAGTAAAAAATTCAAGTATAATTGAATACAATTTCTATAAGATATATAAGTTGATATATGTAAAATAATAGAAATGTGTAATCGAGAAAGAGTTATTTCTTCTAGACAACTCACTTGATGTTGAATATAGATAATGTGAATATAAATAATGAACAATATTAAAAAGGATGAATACAAAATTAACACTATGCTGTTGAGTAATTAAACTATTAAGACAAAAGTAATAACATATTTGTATATTCACTTAACATAAATATAACCCATAATTAGCATATATAATTACCTACATGCATTGTATCTATAAATAACTATAGATAGTACTATATGATATAGTACTGTAGATATAACCTATTTAGGCATGTTTAATTGTTAATTTAAATTATATTATATAATATTCTATAATTATAGTATTTGGTGATATATCGAATGAATATGTAATGGGTCAATAAGTCATTCCTTTTCAAAGATTTTCTGAAGAAAGGTTCATAAAATATGTGAATGGGAAATGAATACAAAAATAGATAATCTATAAATGCAGTAATAAATTATTTATTTATCTATTATCCTTCACCTTTCTATTTATTTATATCCACTACCTTCAAAAATATCATAATATATATTATTATCTCTATGCAGAAGATATACAACTATATATGTTTCTTCCCACTAATTCACCACCAGGTCTCAATAATCAACTCTCCAATTGTGCTAGTGACATTAAATAATGGCTTATTTCAAATATATTTTCCATGCCTCAAAACTACATTGTTGAATCTCTCTCCATCTCCTACTTACTTCCCACCTTTTCTTATTGATAACATTGTAATCTCTCCTTCTCCTACTGCATCCAAATTAGGTATACTTTTTGACTCTACTCTTTCCTTCATTCCTCATATTACTGCTATCATTAAATCTGCAAATTATTTTATTTTCAGAATTATAAAAATATGTAAATCTATTATTAAACTCTAGTTAATTCCCTTGTCCTTTCCCGTATAGATTACAGTTCCTCACTCAGTATCAATCTCTCTCCTAAATCGAGTTATTCGTTTATCAATCCGTACAACATATACGTATGTGAGACCATTTGTTTTACTCCCTCATGCCAATTCTTACCTCCCTGTAGCCAGAGCTGGGCAGTATCGCCGATACAGTATCTATTAAGGCAAAAAATCAGTATCGTAGATACATTTGTATTTGTATTTGTATCTATTATAAAAATTACAAAAGTATTTGTAATCGTATCTATTAGTCATAAATAGTATCTACGATACGTATCTACTAAGACAATTATTTAAACAGATACATTTTATTAAATAATATATCATTTGGTCATTATATTTATTTTATATCATTATTTTATAATATCATTTTATAAATTAATTTTAATATATATATATATATACATTATATATATATTTTTTAATAAAATATCTTTTGTAAATATTGAAATTAATTCATTGTTAAAAATTATGATATATTAATTATAATGATTAATTCTCAAAAACCATTATATACATGTATATATTATAGTACATTTATTTATTGAAAACAAAGACATTATTTTGATAATATATTTTATATAATAATTGATTTATAATTCAAAATTATATATTATATAGAAAGATAAAATCATTTTAATAAATATGATAATTCTAAATAATAATAATTAATAATATATTAATAATTTATTTTTGTTTATTTGATAATTTACCATGTTTAACATTCAAAAGTAAAGGTGGCTGATTATTTTTAGTTGAAAAATAGTATATTGTAATAAATTATTAACAAAGATTTTCCGAAGGAAAGATATAACACTTACGCGAAATCGTGTAATTCGAATTTGTATACAAAATACCCTGGTGCCACCTATAGCGGGTTACTTTTAGGAACTATGTGTTGTTTATAATGTAAATTCGTATTTAACTATACACTTTTAAAATGTTAAATAATATGCTTTAAATTAATATTTATATGATGAAAACTAAAGTAACCCAGCAAACAGTAAGAGCAGCATAATAGCAGCATAACAGCAAATGCTAGAGCCTCAAATGTTTACATTGTGCTATTATGCTGCTATTAAATGTTTATTATGCTGCTATTATGCTGCTATTAATTTGTAATGATATTATGCTGTTATTATGCTGCTATTAATTTGTAATGATATTATGCTGCTGTTATGCTGCTATTATGCTATATATATATAATAGCAGCATAATAGCAGCATAATAGACATTTAAAATTAATAGCAGCATAATATCAGCATAATAGCAGCATAACAGCAGCATAACAGCAGCATAATATCATTACAAATTAATAGCAGCATAATAGCAGCATAATAGACATTTAATAGCAGCATAATAGCACAATGTAAACATTTGAGGCTCTAGCATTTGCTGTTATGCTGCTATTATGCTGCTCTTACTGTTTGCTGGGAAGTGTTCATTACTAATATATAACAAACAAATATGATATGTATGTTTTAAATGCTATACGTATATATTTAGTGAGTAAAAGCTAATTTATATTGCATATAATTTAATAGAGCAATGAAAACATTGTTGTATGCAAACAGAGCCAAACCTAAATCTATTTCAGTGATTTCGATACTACTGCTAGCAGCGGTTGGGGCTATTACTAAATTACGTTGCATGCATAGGGAGTGTTATATCTTTGCTTCGCAAAATCTTTGTTATTAATGTATATTTCTCTATAGTCTGTAATGGCTCATAGTATAATTTCAGATGAAATAAACGCTGGTAGGTGAAAGCGGGGCAGGTTGAGCCGGTTTTTATAAAAACACATGTATCTAATAATGTTATGAATATATTTTAATAAAATAAAGTGCATAAGATAAATATAGTTTATGATCAATACAAAACATTAATAAATCAGTGTAATGATAAATAGTTAATTATATAATTACATTATTATTTTTATTTAATTTTTGTCCCACCGACGAGTTTTTCATAAAATATTAATAATTAAATATTATTTTAAATAGTTAAAATAAATAAATGTTGTGTTGTTATACTAATTCTAAATATAAGTGTGTATACATGTATCAACAATTACATTAAGATATTTATTAATAGCAGAAATAATTGAGATGGCTCAACCTGCCCCTATGGTCAACCTGCCCGCTCTCCCCTACACTAACATATTCATCGTGGGCATCATTAAATGTCAATAAATATCAACAAATGTATTCTATATCATCTATTGAAGAACACGTTATAAGGTGTAAATATTTAATATGTCATTTTAAAGGAGGTATCCCACTAGCAGTATTTCCGGAAATAATGTCCTGACATATTTTTAGATAGTTATTTTCTAGCAAGTTAACTACAATTTTAGTGGGTTACCCTCTTACTTTCCGGCAACTTTCCGGAAAAATAGTAACTTTAAAGGGGGTAACCCACTACAAATTGCTAGAAAATCACTTTCTATAAAATATTTCCGGACATTATTTCCGTATAAAGGGGGTATCCCACTACAAGATTTTCCGGCAACTTAGGACCTACTTAGGACCTACTTAGAACCTACCGGAAATATTGTAACTTTAAAACCATTTTCTATCAAGTTGTAATGAGATACCCTATAAAGTTATTATATTTCAGGCAAGTTTCCGGAAAGTAAGGGGATTTCCCAGTAGGTTTCCCTACAATTATAGTTAATTTTATAGAAAATATATTTTCTATAAAACATTATATAAAACTATAGTTTTAAAGTTAAAATACTTGTAGTGGGATACCCCCTTAATGTTCCTTGATAGGTATTCCTTAATGTTCCTATGTACTTTCAAATCGACATCGATGAATATATATATATATATATATATAAATATAATTTATATCTATATACTAGACTATATATCTATACATATCTATATATCTACTATACTATACTATCTATATCCATTTACATCTTATATCTATATTGTATATAATTATAATATATTTGTATCTCTAAGATGTATCTACTAAGAAAATTATGTATTTGTAATTGTATCTACTATGATTTTTTTAAAAAACTGTGTAATTGTAATTGTATCTATTATACATTTTTCGAGTATCATGTCCTGCTCTGCCTGTAGCCTACAGTCTGCAGTGTTCCTATTCAGCAAACGCTTCTCTTATCTCATACTATATATATAGTTGACACAAACAATATATATTGTTAATTCCGGAATATAATCTTCGAATTGTCCCTCCTATGCTTCTCTAGTGCAAAAATCTTCCATTCAATCTCTCAGAAACCATGCATCTCATATTCCCTCTACCCCTATCTCTCACAAATAAATACTTGGGCCCTTATTTATATTAGTCCTAAGCTATATAATTCACTCACACCCTATATTAGATTCATCAAATCTTTTAAACATTCAATAAATATATCCAAAGATAGATATCGGATGTCAACATATAATACTTATATCGTTTGTCATTATTATTTTGTTAATTTATTTCCATCCGGTTTACTATATTATATTAAATAGTATACCATCATATATGATTGTATTACCTACTTTTATTATTTTGATTTCTATATAGGACTAGGCCTATTGACTTTTGAGAATACATTTATGATTTATTTAAGTATCTAAATGAACTTTCAATTCAATTAAATCCAAGATTACTAGGTTAAATCCTATATATATATATATATAGGTCATTCGTAAGTAGGTTTTAGTGATACACATTGTTAATATTATGAAAGTATATTTATATAGAATGTTTTAATATTAAAATTGTTCCTATTAAAATAAAAAATACTGAATAAATATAATTACAAACATGTCAATATATAGATAATAAATATATATATATATATATATATATATATTCTTAAAATACATACAGAGAAATTTCTCTCCCTATATTTCCCTATATTTAATTATTAATAATTAAGTAATTACTCACATATATACATTATATATATATATATATATACACGATGATAAAAGTCGATGACATATGTAAGATGTACAACGTGTATCACGTGATTACTCTACTACTATAGTACTATAGTGATATTTGTACTTACCATGATGAAGAATATGTTCCAGATGAAGAAGCCGGGTTTCCTGGAAGCTTTGCATGCCACCATGAAGGTGGTCTGCTTGAAACACTTGTTTACGCAGATGTCACTTGCACTGTCCGACCATACCTGTACCGGTGACAATGTAGGTGACATTGTTCATTCGCTATCAACACATGTGTCATACAAATAAATAGTATTACTAAATATTATAATTAATTAGCCTAATATAATATTCGTATGGGTCTATAATAGTCATACCCGGGTGACCTAAGTTAGGTCTGATTATAGTATACATTTCTTACTAGAAGATATTTAAAAATCACACAGATTATACATATATAGCATAACATTACAATATGTCTCTCTATATATTTATATATATATATATATATATTGTCTGGGGTCGATGGCTCAGTGGGACAACCAACATTTTGGTTAGCTTAAGCTAGTAAGCCAGGCAGTTCTTGTTTTTCTATCGTGTTATCAAGAACGTTAATAAACGTTAAATCTAAACACGAGACATTTTTTTTACTATTCGTATTGTATCGTCCGGGGCTCTCTCACAGTTATTCATAACGTGTCTATGACTTCTCGAGGGGTCCACACATGTGTATCCGCTATTTGTATTGTATTCGATGTACTGACCTAGATCACGTGCGTGCTTACTTGACCTACTGACCTCTACTTCCGGTTGCAGCGTCCACTCCTGCGAGTCGGCGAAAGACTGTACGCTGATGGAACATATCTCATTGATGTTCTCCTCGAGGCTTACCGTGCCGTACTGTTTGCTCGACACCAGCGTGATAGTCAGGTTCTGCGCGAGTGATGCCGTTATGTGTGTGTATATGTGTGTATATGTGTGTGTATGTATATATTTAATATATTATATTTAATTTTTATTAATTCATTAGTGACATTTAATGTTGATGTTCTCATTAAGTATAATAATAATGCTCATAATAACCTATATTAATATATTAGTTATATATAACCCTATAGGGTGTACACTGTACACTGTACAGTGTACAGTGTACACTAGACCGGTTCGTACTACATTTTTTTTCGTAATTTTATAAACCTTCACATCTGTGACAATTATGTATGCTATGATAAATAAGTGTTTACAATTTTAGACCTATATCTTAAATATTGTTATGTCACGAGACCTTTTAATTTTAACATTGAATACATATACAATTTAACATGGGGGAGATAGAGAAATAAGTTTTATTCAATTTTTATAAAATTGTATGGTTTTTTTAAGCCAACTATGGATATATCCTAGAAACATATATTACAAGTAGTATAAACAATACAAAATATTTTTCATAACAATCTAGATGCCCAAATTTTATAAAATAATTTTAGTAAAAAAAAATATCTAAAAATCGTATAATTTAATATAAATAAATTATTACAATTTAATTTTTAAAATTAAAATATATAATTTATAGATAATAATAATATAATTCAAATTAATTATTAAAAAATTAAAAATTATTTTTAGAAAAAAAATTAACATAATTTTTAAATTTTTTTGGATTTTTATTTGAAATATGAAATACAAAATATGTTTACATATTTTTTAATTTTTTTAATTGTATTTGTATAAAGGATATTTATATCTAACTCATATTCACAATTCAATACAATCTGATACATCAAATTTATGTAAAGTATAATTATATATATTAATTTTAAAAATTAATTATTTTTTTGAATTAATTTGAAATAAATATTTTAAAATTAATACTGTAAAATGGTGTATTTTCTCGAGTTTTAGGAGACATTAATATTGGTTATTTGTAGATATAAAAATGAAATATAGATATTATATTATTAATAAATATAAATAATGGTATATATTATATTAATTCATTAAATATAATACAAATACATAATTAATTTTAAATATTAATTTAAATATTTGTAAACATCAAAGATAATAAGATGGCGTCATTACTATTATCAATGATTTTGCGAAGCAAAGATATACCACTCCCTATCTCGCAATGGTAATCGTTTTTTTTAACCATAAAGCCTACGGAAAGATGGCGCTCCTAGTCATGATTCATATTTAATCATCATTTTTAACTTAATTTTAAATAAATATTGTGAATTATAATATAATTATCTAGATTATATTATTTTAATACTTGTAATTTGTATTATTCTCCGTTACTATTTGTTAAATAAATTAATTTATATTTATATATATATATATTTAATATACTATTATAATTAAAATATGTGTATACTATGTATATATATATATATATATATATATATATATATATACATATAAAATTGATTTTCATAAATTGTATGTTTATCAAATTTTGATATTATTAATTTAATAATTAAAATGCGTACTGATTTTAAATATTCGAAAACAATTTTATAAATTGTTAAATTAATTATTAATTTAATATCATGATAATGTTATATATATTTATAATATATATATACATATATATATATATATATATATATATATATATATATATATATATACTATATAAGTATATATTATTATTATAATAATTATATTAGTAATATTATTACATACCATATTTTACATTATAATTTGTATATGCATTAAAAGATACAAATTATTTAAAATAAAAATATTAGGTATGTTATTTCATACATGATTATCATAATAACTTATGATAATCACAGAGTCTATGATTCATAGACTCTATGCTTATCTTGGCCGCCGAGTTCAAGTTAGCGTGACTAAATAATATTTAAAATATATATATATGATTGTATAGGCTCACATGTGATGTAATGCAGCTAAAAAAATCTGGAAATATTAAAACTAAATCAAACCTAACCAAACCAGTGAACATTTATTATTATTTATTTAAACAAACACCCAACATATTAATAAGCACGGCCAACTTTAACTTGAAAATATATCGGCGGCCAAAATGGGTATTCACGAAATATTGTATAGAATATTATATATTTAGAACTGTTAATATTTTATATTGCCACATTTTTAATATCATATTTAAAAGTTGCCATATTTTATGCATAACAATCTTTTTAAATTTCAAATATAAATTAATTTGATTATTAGCGAATAAATACGATAAAAGGGATATTATTAATATGCAATACACATATATAATACATATATAACCATTCTATAAATATTACTTATATATAAATAACATATGTTTATTATATATGTATATATACATAAATAGATTAAATACCATTTAAACTCTTTTAAATGGATAGTACGGACGGTAGGCAAAAATTAAATAATTATAACAAAGTTCATGCATGTCTCTCAATGCATGCGTCGCGCTAATACATTATTCGTAGTTACTAATTACTTTGTATAGGCTCACTTCGGTATATAAAGCAGCTAAACAAACTGAAGAATAAAACTAAACCAAATAAATCAAACAATCCAAAATATCAATCTGCAAATATTAATTATTCAATTAAAATGAATGGTGTATTATACATACACTGTATACGTATATTTTTACAAAGTCATTATTCCATATATTCATGTTTTCATTTAGATTTTATTTTCATGTGCATTAGAGCGTATCATAAATTTGCGTAACGCACGCCTTGCGTGAACTTTGCTATTTATAGTTATTTAATTTTTGCCTACCGTCCGTATTCCCCTTTTAATATTATTTAATAATCATAATAATTAATTATTATAATAATATAATTGGTAAACAATCCAAAAAAGCTATATTTTATATTAAATATCACTTGTTCAACGTCTTATTAATAAATATTGGGACTAATATTATATATTTATATGATATACGATATAATATTATATAATATATATAAGAGTAACTTTAAGATCAGCGGACATCTGTAAATATATAGAGATATAAGAGTAACTATTTCTTAAATTTACACATAATTTTGTAAACCTATGCGCATATAATATATAGTAGAATATAAAAATTAATATAATATATAATATATTATTATTATAAATATAATAATGTGTATTGGGTGATTACTTTAATTATGGTGTATTTAATTAATTATAATGCTTATGTAATATGGTTCCGCATAGAAATCTGCACATATAATTTATATATAATAGTTGTGGTAGGTTGGTTGAGGAGTGGCTAGTATAAATGGGCAAGTGGCATTTCGCAATAAATCACCGATATGTAAAATTATGTTGCATCTATTAACATAAAATTGTTCCTATATTTAACAATATAGATAAACTACCAACTTATCTATTGAATATATAATTACATATATCATCTATTTTATGGATAACATATTAGTAGTACTAGTAGCTAGTTTTCAATGGTACATTACAGTTAATTATATTTAATAAATATGTAATTCTTTTGACGTATGGTTCTCCTACACGAACCGACCGCAGTTATTAGATATAGAAATTATGTGTGCCTTTTACATGCTGTCCAATTTGTATTAATCAATATAATGTAATCTGAGCATAATTATATACTATTTATATGATATAATAATTTTTTATTTATAAAAGTTTAAATAAGAAGTTATCAGAAAATGAAAGTATTATATTTATTTAGGGAATCGGAGTTATAACCGCAGATATTTAAAAATAGTATCGAGGGTGTCTCTAAATTAGGAAAGAAACAGTTCTAGATAGATCATGAAAGTGCAATATGTAATACATTATACATGTAATATATCTTCATGAGTATTATACTTCGAAAGTATAAACATATATATATTTATTTAGAATCTGCGACATAATTATCATTTTTGATATTTTTTAAATAGTAATGAATAATATATAAAATACAAATATTTAGAAAATATATGAACAAATATATAGAATTGTTACGACTAATGTAAGGAGTATTTTAATATTTGTATAAAGTACACTGGATAACATTAATATAGAATGAGATAGATTCGTCTCCAGTAAAAATAACAGATATAAATAAATTCTCTGATATATAAATATTTTATTTTGTATTTATTTTTCGTTGTCGTTTGTTCTAATTTCATATTACATTCTATTTTTAACATTTTATTATAATTGGTATTTACATATATTTTTTATCTATATCTTTAATCTTTTATATTATCTTATTCAATTTTAACTTTTTAATATTTGTACTATATGAACTTGAATGAAATCTATCCGCAATTTAATGTTGATCAAATTAACAATTTTAGTTCCAATAATGATAGTTTTAATAATAATAATTTCTCAAATTGTAATTTTAATTTTCTCAATGAATCCAATTATTACACCTCAAATGAATGGAAGTTGAATTCTAATAAAAATAATTTATTTAATTTTAATATTATTAACATCAATATTAGGAGTTTAAAAAAATTTTTTGATAAATTAATTATGTTTTTGAATACGTTTGATGATCATTTTGATATAGTTTCAATTACTGAAACATGGTTGAGTGATAATAATATTTTCATTTTTAATATTCCTGGTTATAACCATATATGTTCAAATCGTAAACATAAAAATGGAGGTGGTGTTTTAATCTATATACGTGAACATTATCAATTTAATATTCTATCTACCATATCAAATAACTATTATGACAACATACCAATTGAAATTATTTTTGAAAAATCAAAAAACATTATTTTCAGTACAATATATTTTCCTCCTACTTTAGAAAAAATAGCTCACTCTACATTTATTGATTTCTTGATAAATAATTTTCAGCAACATGTTAGTAATGATAAAAAAATGATTATCTGTGGTGACTTTAATATTGATCTAGTGCATATAAATACAAATAAAGTGGCTAATACCTTTTTTGATACGATGATTTCACTAGGTTGTTCCCATCTAATTAATCGTCCAACTAGAATCGACACTAAACATAATTCTTCATCTATAATTGATAATATATTTACAAATTTTAATCTTAATATGAAAAGATTTTCAGGAATAATTATTTCAGATATATCTGACCATTTTCCAATTGTTTTAAATTTACAATTGTCTACCAAACCTCAAGATAAAGTTAAATCTACTAAAATCAAACAAAATCAAATTAATGATAGAACCATGTTTAATCTGTTTGTAATTTAAAAAAAAAACAAACTGGGAATTCATAAAAACTAACGATACAGAAAAATCTTGGAATTTATTCTTGGAATACTTTATCTTAAATTTTGATAGATACTGTCCAAAAATTAATAAAGCCTCCCACAAAAATAAACTCATTCCATGGAATACTCGAGATCTTAAAAAGGCTTGTAGAAAAAAACAGATATTATATAAAAAATATAAAATATCTAAATCTGAAAATGACTTATTTATTTACAAAATTTTTAAAAATAATACAACATCTTTAGTTCGAGAAGCTAAGAAAAAGTATTATTCAAATCTGTTAAAAAATTGTTCTGATACAAAAAATACATGGAATGTACTAAATAATTTACTTAATGTTAAAAAAAAATTCAAACAACTACCTGACAATTTTAATGTAAATAATGTGAATATTGTTGATTCTAAACAAATTGCTAATGAATTTAATTCTTTTTTTAGAGACATTGGTTCTAATTTAGATAATAATATAAATAATTGTAATGATGATGACTTTAAATTCTTTTTACCTGCACCTAATATACATAGTTTTTTTTTAACACCAGTAAGTCCAGATGAAATTATTAAAGTATTAAATGAATTCAAACCAAAAAAATCAAGAGATCATTATGGCATATCCATGCAGTTACTTAAATGTATTTTTCCTGTATTGGTTTATCCATTTGTTTTTCTTGTAAATTTATCTTTTGAATCAGGCGTTGTACCGGATTTCTTAAAATTATCAAATATTATCCCTTTACACAAAACTGGTGATGATACATTTTTTAATAACTATCGTCCAATTTCTCTCACCTGTCAATTCGCAAAGATTTTAGAAAAAATATTTTATTCTCGCTTTTATAGTTTTTTATCATCTTTTAATATATTATCTCCTTCTCAATTTGGTTTTAGGAAAGGATACAGTACATCACATGCAATATTTAACCTCCAGTCACAAATAAGTACCTGTTTTAATAATAACAATGTTGGCGCTATAATCTTTATTGATTTAAAAAAAGCATTTGACACAGTTAATCACAGAATATTACTTTTTAAATTAAAAAATATTGGAGTACGAGGCATTGCACTTAACTGGATAATGAGCTATTTAACAAATAGATATCAACAGTGTATATATAATGATGTAATTTCAGATAAACTAAAAGTCATAACGGGTGTACCCCAAGGCACCATCCTAGGACCCATTTTATTTTTAATTTATATTAATGATATTACAAAATCATCTTCTTTATGTAAGTTTACCATGTTCGCAGATGATACTACTTTATATTTTGAAAATACATCAGCCGAATTACTTAATTATATTTGTCAAACTGAATTAAAAAATATTAATAAATGGTTAATATATAATAGGTTATCATTAAATTTAAATAAAACTTGCTTTATGTCTATTAATTCAAGAACTATTATAAATATAAATTTAAATAACAGAAATATTGAAAGAGTTACATTTTATAAATTTTTAGGCGTAATTATAGACGATATATTAAACTGGAAACAACATATCTTGTTTTTAAAATCAAAACTAAAAAAAATCATATGGATTACCAACATTATTTCCAAATTTATAAATAAAAAAGCATTACTTCATATATATAATTCCATATTCTTGTCTCATATAAAGTATTGTAACATATTTTGGGGAAATACATATAAATCTAATGTATCATGCATATATATTCTTCAAAAGCGAATGATAAGAATTATATGTAAAAAACATTTTTTACATCATACTAATGGACTATTTATTGATAATTCTTTATTAAAAATAAATGAAATTACATATATAAGTACATGTGAATTTATGTTTAAAATTTTCAATGATCTTCATCCTGTTATAACAAATGCATTTTTTTCTGTAACTTCATCATCTCACAACACTAGGAGCATAAATAATTTCTCAATTATTAATTTCAAAAAAGAACTATGCAGAAGAACATTAATATACATTGGACCAATTACCTGGAATAAGCTTGATAATATTTTAAAAAATATTTCAAATTATAAATTATTCAGGTAACGTATGTATACACATTTGTTATCTTCTTACTCAGTATACTTATAATCTAAATCTCATTTTTCTAATTTTATATCTTTTATCATGTCTTTTATCTAATATTGTATTATATACTAAGATCCACATTTTATTCTTATTTTAATTTATTGACGTTTATGTAAAAATTAAAAAAAAATTAATACTTTTGAGTGTTTTACTTTACAATATTTTATTTCCCCGACATTAATAATATTATTTTACTGCATTTTTGCATTTTATATTTGAATTTACTTTCATGTTTTCTTTCTTTTTAATTGACGTTTATATAAAAATAATAAAATTAAAAAAAACTGTTAGGTATTTCTTTTTTCTTTAGTATTTTCTTTAGTATTTTTTATTTCCCTCTGACTAATAATATTATTTGACTTTATTTTTAATTACATAAACATTTTGTATTGAATCTTTTTTCTTGTATACTTGATTATACTTCTTTGTTTTATTTCTCTTTATTGACACTTATATAAAAATTAGTAATTAAACTAACATTCCAGTTTGAACAAATATTTTACATTCTTTACATTATTATAAAGTATTACAAAAAAATTCCTAAAACTTATTTACTGAAAAAAAAAAAAAAAAAAAAAAAATGTTACATACAGTTCTTACCATCTTTCTAGATATTCTTTTTGTTATGTTTTATTCAGTTTTATTCAGTTTTACTTCATTTTACTTCATTTTTTTCTTCTTTTATACTAATACATCTATATTTTTGTTTAGTGTATTATTTTATAGTACTTATTATTTATTTTAGTTATTTATTTATAAATAATTAAATGATGATTACATAATTTGATGGCAAGTTCAAACAATTTATATTATTTTTCTATTTTATTCATTGTATTGTATCTATGTAAACAGGAAGTCATCTAATATTTTATAATATTTTATTTATTTAGTTTTTTTTTGAACTTGCTTTAAAATTAAGGGTAATTGTCTCGATAAGCTTTAGCTCTACAAAAACCCTGGTGCAAACCTAAATCTGATAATAATATAAAATAGTATGGGATTTGATAGTTTTGACTACTTGTAAAAATAGTCAAAAATTATATCTATAGTAGAATTTTGTAATACATTTATTTCATTACTATTATATAATATATACATTTTTTTTTACAAAATTAAATAATAATTTTCTAGCGTTATTTATATATTGTATGTAAGCCATAACAAATATTTTATTTTATTAAATATATAATTTTATTTATATAATAATTTACAGATAAGGAATTTTGTTCTAGGTATTATAACAACAAGATGTCATTTGAACCTAAATAATTATAACATTCATTTTTATAATCTGATATTATATACATTTTTACCTGCTTTCATAATTAAATTAATATATATATATATATATATATTATACCCCTTTCTACTATCCATCCCTACCTTACAATCCGTAACAACTCTTGGTTTCACCATCAACTCCCTCATTGATTACTCTGACCACATATCTATAATGATTCGCAATGCCAACTATATTCTTTATAACATTAGAAAATCACGCAATAAATTAATTTTTTCAATGACTAAAAGTCTAATACACTCGTTAGTCTTCAGTAGACTTATATACTGCTGCTCACTTCTATGTAATCTACCCCTAAAGCTTATGCTTAAACTTGAGATGATACAACGATGTGCTATATGCACCCTTTATAAACTGAAGTTCTCTTCAATAGTGTCAATATCGACCCAAATGTGGTCACTCGGCTGGTTTAAGTTTAGGTATCTCTGCAGGTAGGTATCAACTGTATTAGGTAGTAGGTATCAGCTAGGTATAATCTAGGTATCCCTACAGACTACTATGCATCACCCATAAGGTGATATATCTTAGATCTCCCGAATACCTAGCAGACTTGATCAGTATTCAGACCCTTAGTCGAGCTAGCAGGAAATGTCACATGATGAAAATTGTTTAACGCTCGACTATCTCTGCTCACTCTGAATCTGCTTTCTCAGTGGTAGCTCCAAAATACTGGAATGCTCTTCCATATGAAATTAGGTGTTTAAAATCCCTGTCACTATTTAAATGTAAACTCTCCATGCACCTATTAACATTGTAACCTACCCTCCCTTTTCCTTTATTTTGATTGTACTTTATTTATTTTATTTTTGTTTCCATCTCATGACGCCCATAACCACCACAGTATTTTGTCAATAAAATATTTTAAAATAATAATATATATATATATATATATTTATAAGTAAATAATATCCAAATCCCCTTTCCAAAGGCTTTTCTATATATGTTATTATATATAACCTGTATATATATATAAATTATATATGTCTAATTTGTACAACAAAATAGAAATTATTAATTAATTTATATTTTATAAACTTCACTTATTCATTTATAACAATATACATTATAATATAATAATTAATTACAATTAAATTATAACAATAATTTAAATTTATTTTTTGAAATCATTAATTAATCAATACAATTATTTTTTAGTTTATAAAGTGCATTGTTTTTATTATTGTTTAATTATTATATCATTTTAAATATTGTATACAAAATTAGCCCAAAGTATATACATAGAAAAAAAGAAATTTAATATATATTATATATATAATATATATTCTAAAAAATAATTAATTAATTGATATTTTTTATACACTATTTATATACACATATTTATGTACTATCATTTATAATGATATAAATTATAATATAATAATTAATTAAATTGTAACAATAATGTGAATTGTTTTTTATGAAAATGATTGAATTCATTAACAATACAATTAACATTTAGTTTATAAAGTGAATTGTTTTTATTATTTTGTAATGAATATATTATATATATATATATATAATATATATATTATATATATATAATATATATATATATATTTATATACACTAAATAAATATATTACTCTTTTATTAAATAATTTGTATTAAATTATTTATGTATATAATATATATATATAGTTTGCAATATATGTATATGAAAACCTACTGGTATTAAATTATATAGTAGAAAATATATATATTTTAATTATAACTCCAATTACTAGTAATAGCTATTATTACTATAATTATTCTAAATAATAATTAAAAGATATATAATAATTGTTTTATTTTCAGAGGGGCTTATTTATCCATCAAAATTGATGACTGGAAATATAATTATATTAGAAAAAATTTGCAGACAAAATATTCATCATTTTATTCACTTAAAAAACTTAAAAAGTAACCTAGTTAATTTAATGATGAGAATAAGTTATAATCCAATATTGTGTGATAAAGAAAATTGCAAATTAAATTTACGAATTTCAATATTATTTATTAATATCAGATTATATTTTCTTTTAAAAAAGGAGAGTGAAATTAAAGTCGGCAAAAGTGTATTAAGTAGAAATAGAAAAATATTAAAGTTTCAAAATTTATAATAAAATTATATAAATTATATTTATTATTTATTCAATATTTTATATAAATAATGAATAGGTACCTAAACTAATATTATTAACAATTCTCATTTATTAAAATGTAAGTATTTTTATATGTAGTTTAAAAATATAAATTGTAATGGGGACACATTATTTGTATATATTTGATATTAGTCAAATTAAAAATAAATTATATAAATAAAGTAACCCATATTTAAGTAATAATATATTTGAGGAGTGCCAGATGTTTCATTTAAGGATTCCATACACACTTCTTATAGGGAAATTAAAGAAAATATATCTGATATAAACGTTGTATATTTACAGAAGAGGGGCTGAAGTACATATATTAGATAAATATTCATGACATACATAGAAAGTGATAAATGATAGGATGATAAGAGATGATATAGTAGATAAATATCTGGTCTGTGTCAAATTTTACTCCCCACTTGTTTTGGTTACTATTCATATGGTCAAATTTAATATAATCATTTCTGTAGATGACATAGGCTACTATTGTACATGATACACCAATATAGTAAATTCACATGTAGTATATATTGTAAGATACAATTAAATTAGTTGGTATTATAATTTTTAATTACATAATGATACATCTAAAATATCTAAAATTTGAACTCGGCAAATGTAATTAAAATAAATGAGGACCATATTCGATATTCTCCAATTATCCATTCTAAATTATTTATTACCATACTATAGTATACTTATTTGTAAACAATATTATATATATTAAATAAATATAGTTTGTGATAAGGTATATAACAAAGATTTTCCGAAGGAAAGATATAACACTTACGCGAAATCGTGTAATTCGAATTTGTATACAAAATACCCTGGTGCCACCTATAGCGGGTTACTTTTAGGAACTATGCGTTGTTTATAATGTAAATTTGTATCAAACTATACACTTTTAAAATGTTAAATAATATGCTTTAAATTAATATTTATATGATGAAAACTAAGTTTTCATTACTAATATATAACAAACAAATATGATATTTATGTTTTAAATGCTATAAGTATATATTTAGTAAGTAAAAGTTAATTTATATTGCATGTAATTTAATAGAGCAATGAAAACATTGTTGTATGCAAACAGAGCCGAACCTAAATCTATTTCAGTGATTTCGATACTACTGCTAGCAGCGGTTGGAGATATTACTAAATTACGTTGCATGCATAGGGAGTGTTATATCTTTGCTTCGCAAAATCTTTGTATATAAGGTATAATTTTATTTTGTAAATAAGGTATATAATTTTTAAATTAGTCATATATAAAATGTATTCCTATAATATAGGCTATATTATTTTTGAAAAAGTTATATTATATATAAAATAAAATGTAAATCTTGTGAATATACCATATATCAATATATATATATATATATATATATATATATATATATATATATATATATCAATAGTATTTGACTAAATATAAAAATATAATTATTATAATAAAACAAATAGAAACTATTCATAATATTTAATTTGCCTATTTAAAAATAATTTTGAAAGATGGGTATGTATAAAATATGGCGAATTTAAAATCTGATTGTTGTGGTGGTTGTATATAATAGTTATATTTTTGTAAACTCAGTACACATATTTAAGACTTGTAAAACATATGTACATACTTAGTTAATAACTACAGATAATATATCAAGGGTTCAACTAATTATATAATATTATATATTAAATATATTATTATAATATAATATAATATAATATAAATATATAAATTATAATATAATATAATATAATAATTATATTCCATAAAATATTTTTATTTTAAATAATTTGTATATTTTAATGCAAATATAAATTATAATGTAAAATATGGCATGTAATATAATTATTATAATAATATATACTTATATATTACATATATTATAAATATATATAACATTATCATGATATTCAATTAATAATTAATTTAATTATTTATAAATTGTTTTAGAATATTTAAAATCAGTACGCATTTTGATATACATAAAATTTATGAAAATCAATTTTATAGTTATATATATAGTATACACATATTTTAATTATAATATTATATTAAATATATATATATATATAAATATAAATTAATTTATTTATTAAATATTAACGGTGATTAATACAAATTGTAAGTACAAAATACAAGATTGTAAGTATATACATTAATATAAGCTAGATAATTATATTATAATTATAATTCACAATAATTATTTAAAATTAAAAGTGATGATTAAATATGAATCATGACTAGGAGCGCCATCTTTTCGAAGGCATTATGGTTAAAAAACGATTTCACGTAGAGATAGAGAGTGGTATATATTTCCTTCGGAAAATCTTTGCTATTATACATGGAATATTATACATTTTATATTAAAATAATAATTTATATTTCAAACTTTAAATGCTTCGTGACCAAAGGTAACTATTTTTTTATAAAAATTATTAATACATATTATACTAAAATATAGATATGTATTATATTTTATATGAAGGATTAAAAATTGAATCGAACGAACCGGTCTAGTGTACACCCTATAACTAATCAGTGTGTGAACTCTTCTATATATTCTATAGAATATAATTATAATTTTCATAAAAATCGATGCATTATAATATTAATACCCCACTGTATTAATAGTATTAATATTATTAATTTAATACGTGTTTTGCTTATTATATATACTTTTAATTATTAATTAATAATATAATAAAATTAATTAATTAATTACTAATTAAATTATATTAAATTATTAGAAAAAGTAGGTGAAAGTAACCTAATACGGACACTTTACAATAAATGGTCATTCAAAAATAACAATATGTTAATATTATATAATTATAGATATTATTGTGATTTTAAAATGTTATTCAATCTTTTAAATCCATAGATAACGGGGGTGTCCGTATTCGGTACCTATGTCCGAATACGGACACCCTGTGTTATAATACTGACACCCTATATACCACTAGATAAACTATATATTATTGATGAATCAATCAGACAAATTACAATTACATTATTTATAATTAATTTTATGAATAATTTATTCTAATTTAATTAGTTAATAATTTATTTATTTTTATTATTTTTTAATTAATAATACAATTTGAGTATCTAAATAATAACAATTTTAGATTTAGCTTTATTTGTGGTGGTATTAATATTATAATGCACGCGATTTTTATGAGCATCAAAATAGTTCATACGCTTCGCGCTGATTGGTTATAGGGTGTCCGTATTAAGACATTGGGGACTTATATGACCTCTAGATATATGATTATAACTTAATGAATATTTGATAACAAATATAGAAATTATATATATAATTTGTAGAATGCTTTATTTTTTAATAATATATTGTTATATTTTATAATAATAAATTTGTATATGATTGAGAAGGTTTTAAGTTAAAATTTTATTTCATAAATTTAAAAACGTAATAAAAAAATTAGTTTATTGTATATATCGGTACTATTTTGAATAATTAAAAAATAAAAAATACTTTTTTAGACTATTTATATAATTATGAATATTTTATCCATTAACATTTTTTGTAGGATTTATGGTTTCTGAGATACGGAGGGTGTCCGTATTCGACACTGTCCGTATTCGGTTACTTTCCCATAATGATAAATAATGTATTTTTTATAATTTATCTGATTGGTTCATCAATAATATATAGTATATTTTATTGGTATATATGGTGTCCGTATTATAACACAGGGTATCCTTATTCGAACATGGGTACCGAATATGGACACCCCGTTATCTATTGGATAAAAAAGATTAAATACAATTTTAAAATCCTAATAATATCTATAATCATATACTATAAATATATTGTGATTTTTGAATACACATATTGAGTAATACAATTTTAAGACTATTTATTGTTAAAGTGTCCATATTATGTTACTTTCCCCACAGATATATTTGTATGGCCTATATTACATGCCAGCACACATTTCAAATATATATATATATATATATATACAATAACCTACTTTACATACTGGTGTTATTAGAGATACTTGTCTAATTATAGAAATATAAACAATGCGATATATTAAACTTGTTGATCGAAAGGGAAATGTTTCAGCTCCATGTTCTCCTGGAACCAGCCGTTCAGTATTCTCCGTTCATATACAGTGGCGATACCTTTATCATCCGTCGATAATGCATGCCTACACATACAGTGAATGTTCTAGTATATATATATAAATGTATTATGATTAATTTAATAAGTTATTAATAGTAATTATGTAATACGCTGTAATATATAGAATATAATAACAAATAAAATTAACAATTATACTAGTGAATTGAAATAAACATTTATAAATAAATATGCTAATGGTATAGTATTATCGTATAAATGTATTATGATATCATATATGATACTATAGTATATATGTATACTATAGTATATATGTGTACTATAGACTATAGTCTATAGTACGGTACACTTTCTATAAGTCGGAAACTAAAGTAATCGAAGAGAATTAGTTTCAGTGTATATGCGTATATATCCAATTACTCGCGAGTTAAACATTAATGGGGAGGGGTATAGTAACTTAAGTTACTAAACTTATTTAAATGTAACGGGTTGTTATTGTTATTTTGGTGGAGTCCTTTCATCCCATCCAGGAATTTAGATAAAGTGTTTAGGTATAATACAATTGTTCTAATATCACAATCACTAAATGAATAATAATTTCTATGAATTTATGGAAAATCCTATTTGGTGGTTACAATTCCTATACAATTACTATCATGTTTATAATATAGGTTCATATTTTAGAAAAGTCCGACCCTCCCTATTTTGACATATGTCATTAGTTTAACATGGGACGCTATAATGAGGGACAATATACCATTATATATGCATTGACATCACCTATAGGTATATCACCTATATATATATATATATATATATATATATATATATATATATATATATATATATGTGTGAACAAACCTATGATTTATCCGAGATATCTATATAAGATATAGGAGATAAGTATATACATATATATATATATATATATATATATATATATATATATATATATGTTATGTAGTGTATATTAGTGTATATGTGTGCGCGAATGAATTATCTTTAGATCAGCGCGCGGTAATGAATATGCGGTATATATACCACTTATACCACTTATAAGTGTGGGTATGAATTGTATATAGGTACAATATTATATATCGTGCGGCGCGGAGTATTCGGCGAGTTGTTATATGTTATATAATGTCGATTAGGTTGTCACGCGCCATAAAGGATCGAAACTTCAAGAAACTAATTGTATAGACACGCCCCTAAAATATCGTGGGCGTGTCGAGCCAACACGAATCTTGGCAGTTTTAGAGTTTGGATCGTGGTGCGTACACGTCGACGAGATTTTAATTGTAATAAAGGAATGAAACAAGTTGTCTTATTTAAAGTAGTATTATAAAGTAGTTTATTAGTATAGTATAGACTACACTACATATATATATATATATATATATATATATATATATCTCTTACTATAAAATCATTAAAACTCATTTATAATACATTTTGTCTACCTCATCTAAATTATTGTAATACTGTATGGTCTACTACATATATATATAATCTAAAATAGATATAATAGATTAATTATTATACAAAATAAAGCCATCAGAGCTATTTTCAATATTTCAAATAGATGTAATGCAGATAAATATTATAAAATATTGAATATCTTGAAATTTACTGATATTGTAAAATTAAATACTCTAAAATTTATGTTTAGGATTTTTAATAATTTTACACCAATCATTATCAAAAATATGTTCTCTATTAATCAATGTATATATAGTCAGAGAAAAATTTTTAAATTTGTTATTCCTTCTTTCCGTCTTAATATAATTTTTTTTTGCATAACTCACAATGGTCCATTTTTATGGAATCTTCTTGAAAACAGATTTAAATTATTATATAATATAAATACGTTTACTCGAAGTTTAAAATATAATTATATTTCGATGTATTAAATGCTTTAACTGATTTTATTCTTTATTTTATATTATATCTTACATATCTTACATATCTTATATATCTTACATATCTTTTATATATACTACATATTTTCCAACTATTTATTTTTAAAAAACTATTTTTAGTTAATTTTATATACTTAATTTTATTTATTATATTTTATTTAATTTAATTTATATTCAAACATGATGAAGTAATTACTCGGGAATGGAATTTTTTAATTTTTTATTAATTTTTTAATTTTTGTTTTTAATTTACATATTTGATATATATGAGCTTTTATTATATAATATAAATATCTAAATTGCAATTTTTTTCTGTAGATTTTTTCTGTAATGTATTATATTTTTACATTTAATTATTTTTGTTAATATGTATTCATCAGTATCTTCATTTAAATTATATAGTGATAATAGAGACTTCTTTAATTTTCTATATTTATATTTGTATATGTATATTTTTGTTTATGTAGGTATGTTTGTATGGGTGAACCTATATGTATGTATATGTATTTGTGTGTGTGCATTTGTATATGCGTGTATTAATGTACGTATGTGTGTATATGTGTATATATATGTATATGTATATTCATATATATTTTATGGAAATAATATATTGATATGACAATATCGTTGTTTTATTGAATAACTCATTATTTATTTATATAATTTTATCAAATAAGATTGCATCCTATTAGTTATTTTTTTTTAGTTTTGTAAAAATTTATCAAATTGCCTATTATTTTTTATCATATATATTTGTATAATTATTTTCCATTCTCGAATAATTAACAGGGTAGAACTAGATAAGCCTTGCTTTTTTTCTACCCAGTAGTTCGCTACATCTTCTGAGTTATATATATATATATATATATATATAGTATATAATATATGTAAGTATTTTTATCAGTTATATATAATTAACTGCATACCTCGTTAATGTATATTATTTATTTATACCTATATTTAGGTAGACATTTGTATATAATTGTACTTACGAGATTCACATGGTGTATTTTGCTTAGTGTACACTACACTGTACACTGACAGTGTACAGTGTACACCATACGCTGTACAGTATATGTATATATACACGTATATACAATTATAATTATATATAAATACTAAGTATCATACAGGGTGTACCAACCTATATGTGGCCACCCAATAATTAGAATACACGTGTAGATACATATAACCATGGTTTGTGTAGTAGGAAAGCTGAAGTAAGTTAGTTCTTTAAATTACGTTTGGTTCTTCGGGAAATATGATGTTATTATAATTGTATTCTTTAAAGTATAGGTAGTAAGTATACCTAATTTTAATTTTCTGAGAAATAATTTAGGTTAGGAAATTATGAAGAAGTAAACTTCTTTACTACCTATAGGTATTAACTCAGCCTAATTATTTATATTATGTTTTAACAAGTGTGGGTACTGCATTTGTGGCAGAATGAATAACTCACTTGTGTTCTTCAATATACCATTTGTTATAAGTATGTATCCTTCATATCAACTAATAAATCTTATAAAAACATGACATAACTAAGAAATAAATTTAAGTTTCAATTCATAATTAACTTCACTTCACTTAAGGGGGTTCACGGTCTTTATATTTCAATGCAATTAGATAAGAATTTTTTTTCAAAATCTCACGAAATAATAAAGATTTTCACATAATTTAAATTGCATAACATTAAGATATATTTTTTTAATTTTTCTATAGAATTTTTAAATGATTAGATTATTAGTTTTGAAAATAGCAGCATTTTAAAAAAAGTAAAAAATGTATCAACAATTTATTTTTAAAATTTAGTTAACAATTATTTATCAACTCTATATATAATCACAATTATTTTCTATAGCTACAATATACATATACTAAACATACTGTGAAAATTTAACTAAGTTTAATTAATTATTTACTGAGAAATAGCAATTTTCATTAAAAATAAATAAATATTCTGAGATAATTTATTTTAAAGATTGACTATATTATTTATCTGATTTTTGACTCTTATTATTATGGTAAAAGTTATTTTAGCTAATTCTTACAATTTTTATATTATATTTATATAACTTGTATAATTTGTCATGAATTTGACATACATTGCATCTATATTAATTATAATTTCAATAATTTCAATAATAGTTTTTCAATAATTATTGAAAAACAGTGTTATAATATATGTAAACTGTAATTTTTGCGCCATTTTTGTAATCATTATTTTATTAGAAATAGGTAGTGTTATAAAATTATGTTTATATGCATTATATATATTTTTAACATATGATATTTTGACATATCATACATTATACATGTAGGTAATACCTAGTAATCTTTTTAAATACAATTATTATTTTTTATTTTTATTTTAAAGACCGTGAATCCCCTTAACTACTACAATATCCTATAGGATGCCTATAGGCATACGACGTAGCTACGTCGTCGTATTTCATACTGTTACTCTTACTATTATATATGTGAATTTAAATACGCATATATATATATATATATATATATATACAAACATATATATATATAAAATTATATATCACAAGTTGTGATTCACAACTTAACTTAACATATTATAATGCATAGTATAAATACGCACAGATACATTTAAATAAATATGTTTAATTATTGTGCGATACAGATCATTTACACCTTCCGACTTGTCACATACGCCTCACATGTGTCCACTGAGAACAAATGAGAACAACTGAGAACAACTGTGGAGTCCCTTGTATAATGATGCATAGCTCGTATCTATAGCTTGTATTGGTGTATATATCATAATTGTTACTTTGATATCGGTGAATACTATGCTATATAGGTAATAAGTGTAAATAATAGTTGGTTACATCGATTTATTAAGAAATAAACGTGGTTTTCGGTAAATGATCTCAGTTATATCTAGGCTCAATCCGTTACGTGTTCTAATCGTCGGTCACGTGATCAGACTGTCCACGAGGGCACGTGACTGTTCTGTCCGTACAGCCGGCAGATGTCGTCCTGTCGTACAGCGTCGGCGAAAGTGTATCTCGGAGTCACGCCCCTTTTCGGTCCCCTTTCCACGCCCCCCGTCGTAGTTACTACCTCCGTTACGCCTCCTTCCTCCGCCGCGGTCGCCGCCACGCCCCCTTCTTCCTCATCGGACTCCTCCCCTTCCGTCGCGGTAGCCATGGCAACCTCTTCCTCGTAGTACGTGTATTCCACAGCTTCCATGAGATCTCGCGACGTCCATATCACCAGAAACACCGAGGTCGTCATACACGCGCACACCACCAACACGGCGAGGTGCGTGTGCAACTCGTGTAGAACTCCGTACGCGTTCGCCTCCGACAACCGGAACAGGCTGTACGGTTGGAACACGTGACCTTGAAGCCACGCCGCCGACATTCGTAACGTGAGGACGTCGCAGTGGTGACCTTGAGAGCAGCGGAACTCGCAGTCGGTACGGTACGGCGTGAAGTGGCAGGCGCGTTTGTAACCCGACCCGACGGAAGCGGCCGAGACGTTAGTATCGCAGCTGCGGTGTAGGTAACGCACGCCTCGGTAGTGGGCGGTGACGTTCACGAAACACTGACCGGAACACGGGCGTCGGTCACGGTTCGTTGGTTCGGCGCAGTTACGCGTAAGCGGGGCGACGGTACTGGAGTTGGTGTGGTTGGAGTCGGTGACCGGAAGTCCGTTCTTGTCGTACGCTTGCGAGCAGACGAAGCATGACAGTCGACCGCGATGGTAGGTGGTGCTGGGGCTGGAGGTTACCCCTACCCCTACCCATGCCACCAGTAGTACGCATACTAGAGATACCGGATGCATTTCTTCTGTCTATCTGGTGGGGCCGGTGCTAGGAGTTCTCGGTGCTCGCTAAAGTCGGTGTTGTAAGTTACGCGAATGTTCTAGAAGTGGTAGTGATGATAACGATAGTGGAATAACGAATATATTTAAATTCTAAATAAATTGATTTACGTTAAATATTGTTTACTCGCGAACAATTTTAAATCGTACGTTTCAATCGACAAAGCATTCCATATTAATGATAAAGCTGAATTACGTTGATGTTGTGTTTTCTTGTGTAATGCAACGTGGTGTGGTTAATATGATGTGTATATATATATATATATATATATATATATACTATATATATAGGTGGGTGTGTATATATATAATAGGGAAGCTATTGTAAAAGTGTTCATATCTCCTATATGTTAACTGATTTCTACTAACATTTATATTGCACAATAAGTCAACAATAAGTCAACACAAAACTAGTGATATTAACATTGTTATTACAACATGTATACATATATACATGTGTACATACATATAAGTGTGACCTAATGGTATTATGTGAACAAATATTTCAAGTATTCCTGGGAAAATAATTATCCAAAGTATATCCAAGGAAATGTGAAGGTGTATCCAAAGAATGTGAACAGTGATATATCATTATTGATATCACGTGCTATACGTGTTTATATCCGTGATATGTGAATATGTAGATCTATATATATGATCTATGAACAAAATAAATATATATATATATATATATATATATATATATATATATAACTTTATATACAACTTAATGGTTTTTTTAAATTAAGGTTTTAAAAGTTTGTCAACTTTACATAATAGATCAGCCATATTAATATTCGATATATGCTGTATTACTTATATATGCTGTATTACTGTTGATCTCGTCAACTATAAAGTATACTTTATTATCAACAAATAATGAACATTTTGTTAATGTTATATGCACGTTTTTGTAAATATATTGAACTCTTGAAATATAAAAAAATATTAATTTAATTTGACATCTATATGTATACTTGTCCCCTAATACGTTACTTGATAAAGTACTTATTATAATCCCACTTTATTGAAGAGTGTAATGCACTTATAACTACACATATAATCAGGCGAATACATCCCCGACATTAACAAGTAAACGACTACAGTATTAATGTGAAGACACTCGAGGCATACAAATCATGAAATACGCTACAACTAACAACCATGGTTGTGTATATATGCATAATTGCATAACATATGTATATATGCATAACAACCATAATTGTATATATTATATATGCATTATAAATTATAATTTATAATGCATTATAATACCAGTTTTAACTCTATAGAGTTAAAACTGGTACATATATGTACATATTATATTTTATATTACATACACTTATTATTTTGTAACCGTATTAATATAGTAGCCCTACTACACCTAGTGTATGCTATATAATATTATAGAATATAAAAATAATGATGGCAGTTTATTTATACACCTAAATATTTCGACGCTGATATCTCAAGAGTGCAGGTATAAAAGTGATACTAATAATAACGGATACAAATAATGAAAACAGAAATACAAACTAACAGTATCTCCTAATGATAACTGTATCATTTGTAGAATATTGTAATGATATAAGTAAAGAATTATAGAAAGTATTATAGTATAGGAATTACTTTTTAATTATTCAAATATTGCTGATATATCCAATAAACTAATTTTTGTATTACTTTTTTAAATTTATGAAAACAAATTTCAACTTAAAACCTTCTCAAGAATATAAAAATGTATCGATAAAAAGATAACACTATATTCTTTAAAAATAAAGCATTCTAAAAATTATATATATATATAATTTCTATATTTGTTATCAAATATTCATTAAGTTATAAGCATATATCTAGAGATCATATAAAAATGTATCGATAAAAAGATAACACTATATTCTTTAAAAATAAAGCATTCTAAAAATTATATATATATATAATTTCTATATTTGTTATCAAATATTCATTAAGTTATAAGCATATATCTAGAGATCATATAATTCCCTAATACGAACACTCTAGATTTGGTATATAGAGTATATAGGTATTTTCTAGTGGTATATAGGGTGTCCGTATTATAACACAGGGTATCCGTATTCTGACATGGGTACCGAATACGGACATCCCCATTATCTATGGAATTAAAAGATTAAATAAAATTTAAAAATAACAATGATATCTGTAATCATATAATATTAATATATTGTAATTTTTGAATACAATTAATGAGTCATAAAATCTTAAGACCATTTATTGTTAAAGTGTCCGTATTATGTTATTTTCCCTTACATACATATGTGTACGGCGTACACTGTACGTACGCACACATATGTATAATATGTGTATAAATATATATATATATATATATATATATATATATATATATATGTATATATATATATATAATTTTGGTGCAAATGGGTTTGATTCTATAATATACTATGATCACTAGCTTCATATATGAAGTTAATTGTTTTATATTTAAATTTTAAACAACATTAATAATATTAAATACGTATTAAGGACCTTAATTACCTCAATGTTACCATGTATAAGTTAAACATAGTCAAAGAAATCGTCGTAGAATCTTTGACATAGTATGATATGTAACATGCATAATTTATAATGAAAAATTAATTGAATTGTTACATATATGTTACGTATATTCCTATAGGAAATAATTAATTTGTTACATATATATATACTAATATTGTAATGTGTGAAATATATGCACATATATATAGGATGATTACCACCATTTAGAATGCTATCGTATTATACATTACGTTTAGCATTATCAGATAATATTATTGGTAATAAATGCATACATATCACATAGTTACATAGATTTATAGTTTACATAAATCTATGCATAGTTATTACAAATATCGTACTGTATGTTCTAACCAATCAGTAGGCGGCATTACCCATTACCAGCATATCGAATATGACGCATGGGTTGATGACGCATGGGTTAGTGGGTGACGCATGGGTTGATGACGCATCGCCATTAGTTATAATAACAATATCGGGTTGTACAAACAAGCACTTATCTCAAAGAGCTCGTTACAATAGCATTCTATCGTATCTTAGCCATTACCAATAGTGTACATATTATTATTAAGTTACAACCCACTATCTAAACAATCAACATACTGAAACATTATCATTATTTAAAGATTTATTGTAATGGATCGAAACCCATCAGCATTTAGGAACATTTTAAGTCAGGTTATACCGTGATATAGTAATGTGTTACTGTTTATATCATATTTAATATAATGTTCATAGTTAATATATATAGGAAGTATTCAATTACTGACCCCCTACAAATAATAACCCTTCTCATTTCTCAGTAACCATAATATCTATATGGTTACTATATAGCTAGGTATCAAAAAAATTATCTAGATATCAAAAAAATTATATATACATAAAATATTAGTAAAGTAATGATAAATATGAATAAGTGATTTATTTTTCAAAATATTCAATCCTTCAATGGTTATTTGATAAAATGTAATGTTCTGGATTTACTTTTAAATATTTAAATATTAACTTTTTTAAATCATTGTAAATATTTTATTAATTAAAAGAAAATGTAATTCTATGTATCATTGATATAGAATAAGTATTCATGATTATAGTCGATTATATACACATTGCTTGATAAATAAATATTAAATAATAATATACACTATTTTAATATAATAAATATAAAATTAAATAATGTATAAATGATAAAATTTTCTAAAATGTCTATGTTAATTAGTTAACATAAAAATTATTAAACTACATTTACAATATATATTTAATATTTACCTTATATGGTTACCTATATGGAAGATAATACAAATGTATTCTTTAAGTTGCCTTAAATCTTGTATTATTTCTATAAACAGAATATTCAATTATTTCTCAGATATATTATAGTCATGGTACCTATGTATTTAAAACTATATTTTTATATATATATATATATATATATATATATAATACCATATGTATTGTATATTATAATTATGTCAATATACGAATAGTATACTATAGGACGACCTAGGTATATACATTATATACTATAAACTAAAGTAGGTATACCTACTTTATATAATGTATGTTTAAATATGTAATTATATATACTGAATTATTATACATGTCATTATTTTTTATAAAGTCATATAAAAACTATTACGAATTCTATATTATATGATAATATAATGTGCATGTTAGTATACGTGTTAGTTATCTGTAAATAAAACATGATTATAATTATGAACTATTGTTGATGTATGTATACTATATAGGTAATATATAGGTAATACTATAATTAAGTATACTTACGTATATTATAAGTACGTGTAAGTATAAGTACAAGTATACGTATACATATTGATATATATAAATAAATATAAGTATATATATATACCTATAATATATATATATATATATATATATATACCTAAGTATAATTATAATTATATATAATTATAAATACGAGTACAAATATAAATATAAGTATAAATATAATTATATATACTACCTATAAGTAGAAGTACAATTGTAAGCACCAATAGATACAATAAAGTACCAGTATAGGTACAATAAAGTACCAGTATAGGTACAATGAAGTACCAGTATAGGTACAATAAAGTACCGGTATAGATACAATAAAGTACCAGTATAGGTACAATAAAGTACCAGTATAGGTACAATAAAGTACCAGTATAGGTACAATAAAGTACCAGTATAAGTATGCTACTAGCATTGCGATAACGATGATCAAACTAAATACATAACATTTAGAAGTATACCATAGTGTACTATGAATAGTGGTTTGTACGTTATTGAACAATACAATATATGTTATGCAATCAAATGTTATGCAATCCTAGGTTGTGTAATCCTAGGTTATGTAATCGTATCATTGGATTAGTTATGATGTAAATGATGCTCAAATTTAAATCATGATGTAGTCTCAGTCTCAGTTACATAAAGTCTCAACTAGGCTCGGGCTCTTTTTGTTAGAGTCTCGGCTAGGGCTCGTTTGGCTAGAGTCTCGGTTCGGCTCGGGCTCATTTGGCTAGAGTCTCGGCTCGGCTCGGGCTCGTTTTTTTCCCGAAAATTAAGGTCTCGGCTCGGCATCAATAACCAAAAGTCTCGGCTCGGCATCACAAATCTCGTTATTATTTACACCACTAGATGAAATTTACATCAGTATACACTGAATCGCGAATTTATCGCAGATTTATTTTTAAATTGATGTAAATGTGAAATATATAAAATTAGTATTAAAATGTAATTTCAAAAAAGCATAATTTCGGCTCGGTAATGTTTTGCAAAAGTCTCAACTAGGCTCGGGCTTATTTGGCTAGAGTCTCGGTTCGGCTCGGGCTCATTTGGCTATAGCCTCGGCTCGGTTTGGGCTCTTTTTTTTTTTCGAAAATGAAAGTCTCGGCTTAACATCAAAAACCAAAATTCTCAAAATCTCGGCATCATTTACATCACTAGTCATAATTAATCTATAGATTAGAACATAACATTAATATTAAATTGAATAAATGTATTTATAAATACTATATTTTATACAATCATAATTATATATTTAATTATTAATAAATTACTACTTAATTAATTATTGTTACGTAATTAATATTTACATGCACATCTAAAGTTGTTGGCTAAGTAAAGACAACAATTTTGCGAAGGAAATATGGTTAACTCGACCGAATTATTGAAATAAAAACGACACTATAGTGTTATATAGTTATAGCTATAGCTCAAATGCGACCGGTAGGAGAATTAAAATCTATTTTTGGATTTCGTATCTATTTACATGTAAATTCGAAAAAAATACCATAATATAATCTTTAATTAGGGTTTATATAAATATTCGGTTAGTATCGAAAATAAGTGTTCCGTAAAAATATAAACATTTTACCGAATTGTTAAGGTCAAAAGTAGATAGATTCAGTCATTTTTATTTACATCTAAACTGTCAATACCATGAAAATGTTGTAATTTGAAAATATATTAAAAAAAATATAATTCATATATCTATTATAATATTAAAAGTATACTGATCTGCTAATTAGATAAATTACCTTATGAATTAATAATAGTAAATATAACTTATACAAATGTGTATCCATCTCGTGGTTGGTATGAGAACTATATTAAAATAATTACATAGCTTAGATATGGAGTTAACCATATTTGCTTCACAAATCTATGCTAAAGATATGTATTTAAGTATATTGTACTTATGATATATGTACTTATAAGGTTAATTTACTTATAATATATGTACTTATGTAAATGTAATGTACTTATAAGAGTAAGGTAGTTATGATATATATATATATATATATATATATATATATATATATATATATATATATATATATATATATATACATATAATATGATAAACTATATTACATGCGATCATTTTAGTTTGTGAATATGATAACATAATATATATATATATATATATATATATATAGTATGTGTTATGCGTATATAAGCATACGTATACTTACATGTGTTAGTAGCTCTTCCTATATGCACATTAAGATGTATACGGATAGTCGTATTGTTGAAATATAATCAAGTTACTGTACGAAGTTCGTACACATGCTGTTATATGTTTACACAATCAATATTTGTTAGAATTAGAATTAATGTTATTTATTTTTATTTTTATTTTTTACATAAATTTTATTTCATAAAAACACAACATAATTACGGTAACCTATACATGATATCGAATCTTAATGTATCTTAATTAAGTATTAGGCTTTAGTATAGTAACCCTAAAGGCTATTCATTAATAAACGTATTAACACA
>OZ025239.1:65270115-65485115 GCA_964019155.1 Osedax fenrisi | reverse complement strand
GGAAATGTTTGTTAGAGAGTGGTTTTCTAGCAAGTTGTAGTGGGATACCCCCTTTAAGGGGACTATATTTCCGTCAAGTTTCCAGAAATTAACGGGGTATCCCATTACAATTTTAGTTAACTTGCTAGAAAATAACTTTCTAGCAAAAATTTCGGAAATTCTGGTAGTAGGATACCCCCTTAAGATCAACTATTGTTAATGATTCTGCACTAAATTGGTTAGTTTCATATCTATCCAATAGAACTCTATATATATATATATATATATATATATATATATATATTAAAGGTACATATTCACTAAATGAATCTCTAATATATAGTGTTTTTATTATAATAAAGATCCTATAGGCCCGTTATTATTTATGCTTTATATTCTTACTCTCTCTAAAGTTATTAAACAATTTCCTAATATAAAGTATGTAATATATGCTGATGATATTCAGTTGTACTGGAAAGTTCCTACTTGTAGTAATAATGTGCCTAATGAGCTCACCTTGTGTGCTCGAAATTCAAGAAAGTGGCTTATTCTCAATAACATTTGTTCTAACTATTCTAAAACTAAACTACTTAATATTACCCTTAAACCATTTATTTGTCCTACTATTACCTTTGATTATACTGTTACATTCCAAGTGTTTGTGCTAAATCTATTGGAGTAATATTAAATTATAAATTAGAATTTAATCAATTCGTCACTTCCTTATGAAGATCTGCTAATTTTAATATATTTAATATTAGAAAAATAAGAAAATACTTGAGTTATGAATCAAATATTATGTTAGTGCAATCTCTTGTTTTATCCAGATTACAATATTGCAATAAATATTTATTATATACTCATTAATTCCAAATTAAATTATATTATGGATTAAATAGGGTTATTAAATCATCTATAATTAATTTTTAATATTAAGATGTGTGACCAATAAATATTACTAAAAAATTATGTGAATTAAATTAGTTTCTTTCTGATATGTGTAAATTTAAAATACTAAGCATAACTCATAAAACTATTATTATGAGAAAGCCAACATATATAAATAAACTTCTAAATGAAGAATAAATGAGGAACACTCGTCTGTAGCCTAATAATATGGTTTGTTTTCAGTACAGAAGATACATCTGATGAGAATTGGGAAATATCGTTCGGTTGGGCTGTTCCTACCTCGTGGAATTCTCTTCCCAAGAAATTACGCCGCATTAGGATTCATCATGAATTTAAGAAGAAGTTACGACTTTTTTTGTTGAATTTTTAATTAAGTTATATATTTATTTATTTTGTTTTATATATATTCTCAACACTTGTTTTTAGATTATAACGATTGTATACATAAACGATTACCTTACCCTACATTACTTTACATATCATACATATTACATGTAATACACGTTTATTGTTTAGGTGTATTATTATTAGACTTGGGAAGTTTAGCTATATGTGATGTAATACGACGTGTGTACGACGAGAATGTTGCCATTGTTCGGTACAATGTTGCCATTGTTAATCCGTATTGTCTAATTTATTCACGTAATATTAATAACAATCTTCTATTGTAATGCAGTACGAACGACTTCGTTAAAACTAAAGCACAATTACTTCCAAGAAAACAAGCAATGGTAGTGCGTAGTTTACTCTACGATATGTGATATATAATTGTAGTAATATTCATTGATGAGTATTACCTTCAGACATAATAGATGGTTTCTAAAACAAGTTATGTATAAGAAAGGAGATTACATTTATAACAAATGTATTATTTTATATAATCATAGACATCCCACAATAGTTCAATACGTAACCAATGTTAGTGATTGACCTTTGCACTCGTATTACGTAATACCTATGACATGACACGTATGTACTACTCACAATGTACGTAGCTATACCACTATTTACATGCGTCATCGAAAAATTGAGCTCGGAGACAAGACTGATCATTAAGGGTACACAAATTATCCTACTACTGATGAAATGAATTATTTTGATATAGCAATACTTTTAGTCGTAAGAAATATATTCTCATTCCATACGAAAATATACTTTATATAAATGTATTATACATATATGACATATATATTATATGTGTCACTGGCGATAATATTACATACACATATATATAGTATAATTATTTATGATTTAGGTTGATTTAGTAAGATGGTCTACTTATAGATAGGGATTAACTATATATAGGGTATATATATATACATAGGGTATACCTGTATATAGGGTCTACCTGTATATAGGGTATACATGTATATATGGTGTATCTATAGATAGGGTATACATGTATATAGGGTATATATGTATATAGGGTATACATGTAGATAGTTTGTAATTTATGTGCTTTTAGTATAACATTTTTGTCTCTACATGGTTTAAAACTATAATTCTTATAATCTTAACTATTGATATAGCTTTAAGATATTGAAGTTATTAAGATTACAGTAAGTATGTGTGGACGTATCACGATTGCACATTGTAACTCATACCTGTAACACTATTGTACTTATTATAGCTTACTGTATGCGATACATACATGATCTTACTTATATACGTAGATATTAGGTCAATATAATATACTCTATACCAATATATAACAAGTATGCGCATCGCCAATATACTAATACTAATGCATAGGTGTATACTTAAATATCGGATAGAAAAGATAGCGAAAATATTGTAAATATTGCAATATATATCATTATGTTATAATATTAAAATAAAACACACAATTGTAAAACCATGTACAATATGGATATGCTTACTTATAATTAATAATAGTAATGGACACGTCCTTGATAATGATGGACTTGGTTTTAAAATATATGTTTAGAAACACTTACAATATCCATTACAATAATTCTATAATGTATTATAACGATATAATATTATCATAAGTCATTGAAATAATCAAGGTTCGAATACTAATATGATTTTAATATACATCGGCCAATGAACACCGAGGTTAAAGGTCACACGTACATAGTGATAGCAAAGATTTTCCGAAGGAAAGATATAACACTTACGCGAAATCGTGTAATTCGAATTTGTATACAAAATACCCTGGTGCCACCTATAGCGGGTTACTTTTAGGAACTATGCGTTGTTTATAATGTAAATTCGTATTTAACTATACACTTTTAAAATGTTAAATAATATGCTTTAAATTAATATTTATATGATGAAAACTAAGTGTTCATTACTAATATATAACAAACAAATATGATATGTATGTTTTAAATGCTATAAGTATATATTTAGTGAGTAAAAGCTAATTTATATTGCATGTAATTTAATAGAGCAATGAAAACATTGTTGTATGCAAACAGAGCCGAACCTAAATCTATTTCAGTGATTTCGATACTACTGCTAGCAGCGGTTGGGGCTATAACTAAATTACGTTGCATGCATAGGGAGTGTTATATCTTTGCTTCGCAAAATCTTTGGTGATAGGTTAAAGGTAAACATAAAGTTGTTTAATGAGGTCCAGTATACACATGTACGGATAATCCGTGTAAAACATCGTTATAGAAATATGCATAAACTATATCTAATATAGATCAATAGTATCACTATAACAATATAAGGTACATATACATTCGATTCTAGTTCTATAATTACGTAATGCGTGAGTGACGTAACCTTCCCTGAACCAGACCTCCGGACTGCTTCTTGATGGTTGCCTCTAACGAAGAGATGGCTCTGGAGAGGCGGTCAGCTTCCGAATCCATGTCCTCGCGTGTATGTCCTCGCTACCGTACACGTAATCGATGCGGTATCGGTAGTGGTGCCGGTGTTGTTAAGTCTCGAAGTCAGTCAGGCGTGACCGACGCGTTACAACCGTACTCGGCGTGCTAGATGTTCTAGAAACGACGCCCGCACTTTAGCGGTCGATTTCTTCTCACGCCCACTCTCTCTCTAATTATAGTAACAATGCAGTATTGTTCCTTCCGTGAAGCGCGCATTATATTACGCGCCCCCCCCCGCAATACTGCCGTACTAATAGAAAATCGGTGCGTTCGAAATATATATATATATATATATGTTTATGTGTTATGTGTGTGATATCCTTATAAATGTATATATGTATATATGCATAAGTATGTATTTATATACTATGGTCTACTATAATTTAGTGATTAGTTTGTTATAGTTTCATTATAACGAATATACAATGAGTATAATTATATAATACACATGCTAATAGAAGTACAGCTATAACCACTATAAGAACACAGCAAGGAGTACTAAGGATTATTAATTCTGTAGACAGAGATGACCTATCCGGTAATTCTAACTTATTAACCTGTTTACAGTTAGCGACGTGTTCAAGTGTTACTACTATGTGTTCACATAGGATACACTATAGCCGCCGGAACTAGTTTTTCCCAGGGGGGGGGGGGGTTTTAAGAAATAATTATAATTTATCAACTAAATACTACTGTAATTATTTTAAAATATATCTTTTAACATATAATAGAGTACAAATTATGATTTATTTTAAATGTTAAAACATATAATTATAATTATACAGAGTTAATTAACAAAATATGAATCCTATAATGAACATAACTAGAATATTTTAAATAAATATGTATGTTATAATAATAATAATAAATCCCAAAATAGTTTATATATTTATTATGTTATACTTATAACATTTTTTCTAAAATGTATTCTTTGGCAAAATACTTTCATCAATTTATTGTCATCAATAGAATCTAATATATCCTGCTGTTCATTGCAGATAGCCAATATGTTTATTTTTTGCTGTGTGCTTTGTGACCTTAACCAAGTCTTCAATCTACTTAACATTGAACATCTTCTCTCACAGGACACTGACGTACTTTGTTGTACCATCAATAATTTGATTACTTTTGTTGTTTCTATAAAAATAATTAATATTAAATTAATAAATATATAAGATAATATATATATATATATATATATATATCATAACTACCTTAATCTTATAAGTACATTACATTTACATAAGTACATATATTATAAGTAAATTAACCTTATAAGTACATATATCATAAGTACAATATACTTAAATACATATCTTTAGCATAGATTTGTGAAGCAAATATGGTTAACTCCATATCTAAGCTATGTAATTATTTTAATATAGTTCTCATACCAACCACGAGATGGATACACATTTGTATAAGTTATATTTACTATTATTAATTCATAAGGTAATTAATCTAATTAGCAGATTAGTATACTTTTAATATTATAATAGATATATGAATTATATTTTTTTTAATATATTTTCAAATTACAACATTTTCATGGTATTGACAGTTTAGATGTAAATAAAAATGACTGAATCTATCTACTTTTGACCTTAACAATTCGGTAAAATGTTTATATTTTTACGGAACACTTATTTTTCGATATTAACCGAATATTTATATAAACCCTAATTTAAGATTATATTATGGTATTTTTTTCGAATTTACATGTAAATAGATACGAAATCCAAAAATAGATTTTAATTCTCCTACCGGTCGCAATTGAGCTAATTGAGCTATAGCTAACACTATAGTGTAGTTTTTATTTCAATAATTCGGTCGAGTTATATGTATTAGTACATACCTACACATAATTCTTTTAGGCAATATTTTGCATTGATCATATTCTCTACTACTTCTTTTAAAGATTGAGAATTGAAATGGTTCTTGAATATAGGTAGTTCTAGTTTTAAAGTTTGAACACTTAATTCAGGATATTTATTTATCTGAAAAATTAATAAAATATAATATAGAATATTTTATTTGTAGGAATCCCTAATATAGTAAATATTCTATATTATGTTTTATTAATTTTTCAGATAAATAAACATCCTTAATTAAGTATACTTACTTCAGCATGCTATTATGCATAATAAATTATATTTGTATTTAATAATGACGATAATAATTTTTCATATGAAATTATACTTTGATTATTTTTCACAAATTCTTTGATTTAATTCAGTAATACGGATATCATATATTCCCATGTGTTCTTTTCTATAATGTTTTATTATTAAAAAAATATTAAATAAATAGATTATTTGTGTACAACCTCAGTATAATATTGATATCATTTATGTCGGAATAAACATTGTTTTATTTTCCATTAACAAGTCTAACAATATTTATAATTACAAATAAATAAGATTATATATATATATATTAATATGTGATACAAACTTTGATGTAATTTTTCGTTTTCTAGGATTACTTTTAAAATCTTTTCTAAATAAATGAGATAATTCATTCGTTTTTACTGTACTATGTCGATTAATATATTAATGAATAAAACAACATGTTCATTTAGAGTAGCCTTTGATCCAATTACACTTATCTAATGAGATATATTTTATAACTTATACTTTTAATATAAATATAAATTAATATAATTAATATAAATATATATTTATGTAATCAAGAATAATTAGTATAAACTATAGGTAACACTAACCAATTTTTCTAATAAAGTGAAAATATCAAATGCTATATTTAATGAAATATATGTAGATGTTTCTAGTAGAGTATTCTTATATGAATATGCTTTGGCGATTAGTTCAGTAGGTATATTAGTTCAGTAGGTACTATTTCCTCTTGCCATTATCAGTTGTTCTAATGCATTTATAATATCTAAATAGTTATTTAAGACTGCTGATATAACCTTACATCTGACTGTCCATCTTGTAGGACACATTGATTTGAATCTGGTTTTATCATTATCAATAGATTGGTATAAATCTCTAAATTTTCCAGATTTGCTAAAAAAGAACACCAATATCATTCACAATGGATAGAGAACCATGTAAAGCTTTACTTTGAGTAACAGATTTACAAACAAGATTTAGGCGATGAGAACTACAATCTGTGTAATATGCATAAGGTTGTTATTTTTGTATCAGGGCTTGTGTTCCTTTGTATACAGCTGACATATTGGACGCTCCATCATAACATTGTCCACGTAAATTAGACATGGATAGACCGAGACGAATAATGGTGTCTTTCAGAATATTTGCAATAGATTCGCCAGTACTTGATGTAGATGAATAAAATCCTGGATTTTTTTAATGTATAAACAAAGATAATATATTATAAATATAAAATTCATAGACATTTGAGCTCCAATGATTCACTATAATATATATATATATATATATATATATATATATATATATATATATATATATATATATATATATATATATATATATAATAACATTATTAATATCTGCTAACATATAATCATCACAAAGATGATAATAATATACAGAAACAATTCTTCATTTTACCTAAATGGCAGGGGGGGTTTTAGGTATCAAACCCCCCTTCCCCATTATTTTGCCAGGAGGGGTTGCAACCCCCCAAACCCTCCCCGTTCCGGCGCCCATAGGATACACACACATATACACATACACACATACACCCACACCCCCACACACATACACACATCCACATACATAGGACATACATACACATACACGTTTTACTGTTAATGAAAACATATTACATTATTTTGAAATAAGTAATTTTATTTTGTAATTATGAGCGTATTTATGTAGAATGTAATAGAATAATATAATATAATTGTATAGTTATTAGACTGATTGTTAAGTTAATATATATATATATATATATATATATATATATATATATATATATATATTGGTTTCATGGGTGTGTCCGGGAATGTCAAGGGGTCAACAATTAAAATATAAATGTATTATATATATATAGTAATAATAATTATTAATAGTTATTATAGAAATGTCCATTGAAGACTCAATTTTATTAAAGAATTATTTAGGATGAGCATTTCTCAATTTATATATATATATATTAGTGACTTTGTTAAATCATATATAGACAAATAAAATAATAATTATATGCAATGCAAAAGTACTCGGGAGAGAGAGTGGTGATTATCCCACGATTAAATAATGCATTTATTTCTATTTTCGATAATTAGAGTTTCATTTCTGTAAAATGTTTTACATTTTCTAATCTGTTAATTTCACATTGTTCTTTGTTTATTTCAATAACTTATATTATAATTTAAAAATATGTCACCTTTACTTTTACACATTCGATAATATATTTTTTAAATACAAATTTAATAAATAAACAGGATAGATAGATAAACAATTGTTTATTAATATAGCTAAATAAGGCAATACGTTAGACTTAGTTTTAACAAATTTAGATTCAGATATTATGTTATACAAATTAAATCAAAATTATTAATTAATCATTTCACTATTACTTTCCAATTGAAATTATATAATAACAAAATAAAACGCGTATTAATTAATAGAATATAGAATAATTATAGAAATATTAAAACATTGAATATTAATTATTTTTCTAATGATATTAACAATTCATATTCGAATTGTAATCTAAATATATGTATATATATATATATATATATTTTTTATATATATATTAGTAATCTATAAATCACTTCTATAGTTCTATTCTGAAGGTATCCGAGATATATTCACCTATTAGGAGTCCTTTAGTTATAATACAATTGTCCATGGTTTAATAGTGATCACTAATTCAAATTCGAATTTCATAAAATAAAATAATATTACTAAAACTTGAAAACTTATATAAAATTAATTATTCTAAGGAAACATATGATACATTTGTTTTTATAGGTATTTTTTAGATAATCTACTATAAATGCTAAAAAAAGTATTATTATAATACTTTTGATTACTCTGAAAATTATAATAGAAATACTTATTCTTTTATAAATTCCTTAACAAAAACTGAGTCGGTTATATTTCATAATTTAATATTATGTTCTAATTTTTCTATTTATTTTCAGGATAAAGTTTCAAATATTATTTCTAAAATTAAGCTTATAACAAATAATGTGGCTTTTATTCCTTTATGTTGTGATATTTTATTTTGATGTGGTGTATATTTTGACTCGTTTTCTTCTACTTATTTCTCTGAAGTGTTAGATATTATGCTGGCTTCTAAATCGTCTTCTCCTATTGATCCATCAGCTCTATCTTTTTTTATAATCTTGCTTTTATTCTAGCTCCTTTTATTATAAATATTACTAATATTTCTATCAATTCTGATCTTTAAATTTATTTTAAAAAAATGCTATAATAAAACCTATTTAAAAAAACAGGATTATATATTGAGTGTTTATCTAATTATATACCAATATCTCAATTACCTTGTGTAAGTAAAATATTGGAAATAATATTTCCAAGCAATTAATTAATAATTTAAATCAAAGTTCATTATTTGACCTTTGACAAAGTGCATATTAGGAAATGTTATAGTTCTGAAACACTTCTCTCTATTCTTGAAGATTCTTAATGTATAATTTATGATTTATAATTTTCAACTGATTGATTATTCTTTTTATATATGTTGTTATTTTTATATTTGTGTACACAATAGAGAACGTTTATCGTTATTTCTGTTTTCTGTGTCTAAATAAACATTCAATTAAATATATGATATTCTAAGAATGATATAGAACAATAACAATGAATATAATAATACATTTTCGGATAAGAATAATCATAGTTATAAATATTCATTTATCTACTATTTAAAATAATGATTTACGAAAGCTTGTTATTAAAATAAGTAACGTAATTAATATTGAACGTTACAAATCCTTATAATGTAATATGTATAGGGGAAAGTAACCTAATACGGACACTTTAACAATAAATGGTCTTAACATTTGATGACTCAATATTTGTATTCAAAAAGTACAATATCTTAATATTATATGATTACAGATATTATTGTGATTTTAAAATTGTATTTAATCTTTTTATTCAATAGATAATGGGGGTGTCCGTCGGACACTTTCCGTATTCTGTACCCATTTCCGTATACGGACACCATGTGTTATAATACGGACACCCTATATACCACTAGATAAACTATATATTATTGATGAACCTATCAGATAAATTACAGTTACATTATTTATAATTAATATTATGAATAATTTAATATAATTTAATTAGTTAATAATTTATTTATTTTTATTATTTTTTTAATTAATAATACAATTTAAGTATCTATATAATAATATTTTTAGATTTAGCTTCATTGGTGGTATTAATATTATAACGCACGCGATTTTTATGAAAATCAGAATAGTTCATACGTTGTACGGCGTACATTGTAATACAATGTACGCTGATTGGTTATAGGGTATCCGTATTAAGGGGAGGTCTCAGCGCTCGCGCGAATAGTCAAAAACACATGTAACAGATGGGCATATACATGGTATATGCAAATAAGGCTAACAGAACTATTCAGTGTATTGAGCTAATTTTTTTTTATCATGTTCATATTATACAAATACATCTTTGTAAAGAATAACATTGTCAATATATACTATATTATATATATATATATATATGTATATAAATAACATTTTATTTTGTTATGTATTTTGATTATAAAATGAACTTATATAAATAATTTTATAATATGCTTCTTTGCAATTATTCATATAAATATAATCTCTATATAACAATAACAATTATTAAAAAAGCTGCAATAGTTTTTTCTGTAGCCACTCTAATGCGTACACACCTAGCATAAATATTGATCATCTAATAAATCGCATTTGTATTTATCACTTATATATTTTTTTAGATAGAGAATGGTGATAAAAACATGTTTTTATGTGATTTATAGATCGTTTTTGGATACCATTTTTTCACAGATACTAAATTACTTATTAAATGGTAGTTTTATGGAATAATATTTTTTGTTTTTGTTTTATGAAAATTTATCGTTTTCAACGCTGAGACCTCCCCTTAAGACATCTAGAGTGTCCGTATTAGGAACTTATATGACCTCTAGATATATGCTTATAACTTTATGAATATTTGATAACAAATATACAAATTATATATTTAATTTTAGAATGCTTTATTTTTTAATAATATATTGTTATGTTTTAGATCGATACATTTGTATTTGCTTGAGAATGTTTTAAGTTGAACTTTTTGTTTCCATAAATTTAAAAAGTAATAAAAAAATCTGTTTATTGGATATATCAGCATTATTTTGAATAATTAAAAAATAAAAAATACTTATTTAGAATATTTATATAATTATGAATATTTTGTTCATTGCAACTTTTTTTGTAGGATTTATGGTTTCTGAGATACCGAGAGTATCCGTATTCGGGCACTGTCCGTATTCGGTTTCTTACCTCTACTAGTATGATTACTAAACTTATTTTTATATTATTAAATAATGAATATGTTTACTAATATTATCTACACTTAATTATTGTAGAATATATATACCTATATAGCCAATTATCCGATGTATTCAATTATGTGTATTGATTAAGATACATCCATATAGTGTCATGTATTACATATACGTAGTACGTATATATATATATATATATATATATATATATATATATATATATATATATAATATTATAACTTAATATACGTTATCATATATCTATTTCGGCTAGCATGCTATCTCACAGATTGTCAACAGTCAACTTACTATGTAAACATAGTCTAGTATTCCTTTCTCGTGTGCGGTTCTCGTAAGTGTGCGGTTCTCACACGTGTGTGGCCCACGTACCTAGCCGACATTCTTAACGGTATACATGACCCGCCCTATTGATGTACCGCGTTGACATTGGAGGCGCTACTGTCCAACTCTGCGTAAAGGGTCACATCCCACTACCATTATTTCCGGAATTAATGGCCGGAAATGATTGCTAGGAAGTGATTTTCTAGCAAGTTGTAGTGGGATACCCCCTTTAGAGTTACTTATTTCCGACAAGTTGCCAGAAAGTAAGGAGGAATCCCACTACAATTGTAGTTAACTTGCTATAAAATCACTTTCTAGTTATATTTCCTGAAATACTGGTAGTAGGATTGATTAAGTGACACATCTTTCGTCTGAGGGTATCTACAGTATGCAATGCTTTACCAGTTGATATGGGAGATGGACTAGCGAGTTTATTTTAAAAGACGGTTCAAATAATATTTTTAACTTTAACTACATATTTTCTTTTTTTAGTTTTATTTTTACCTTTTCGTTTCATTTATCTGAAGCGTACATCATATTTACAATTATATATAATTCTATAAACTCTATAGATTGAATACACCATATTCGTAGTGTAACACCCAAGAAACCAAATTGTAAATATCTACCGTTACGGTAACAGTTATTTTACGACAGAAATAAAACTGCGATTTTGATTTTGTGGTGTTTCGGTAATAGTTATTCTGCGAAGTTACAAATCGGTAATTTTGCGATAGGGTTACAAACCCTTTTACAATGCGAGGTTACAAATCTGTAATTTTGCGATAGGGTTACAATCCCTATTACAATGCGAGGTTACAAATCTGTAATTTTGCGATATGGTTTGTAACGCTGTTACAATGCGAGGTTACAAATCTGTAATTTTGCGATATGAATTGTAACCATTATATAATTTAAGAATAATTGAAAATAATTTTACAAATTTAATAGTTATTAGAAAAATAATTTATTTAATTTAATACAAATATTATTAAAAATTAATAATGATTAGGATATTATATGTAGATGTTATGAGGCTGTAAATTGGCTATTATATAAGGCAGTTATGAGGATATTATATGATGATATATTGTTAAATTATTTAGAAATGTATACAATTAGGCTAAATGAGGAGGACAACTCTAAAAGCGGTTTTACACTTTATTTGGGGAAAAAAATTACACTACTTAAATACTTACTAAAACGGATTAGAAAAACTCTTCTAATTATATGCTAAGTGGTAAATAATGTAATAATAATTATAATGATAATAATAATGGCCTCAGCACAGCTGAGCAATATTAAACACATCTGAACGCAATCAGCGTCGACTGACAATATAATGTCCCAATGTAAAAGTCAGCATGACTACATTTTCACATTATATTCCTTCTGACGGTTTATTTTTTTCACAATCTATTAAATACACAATATAATATAAGATTGCATATGGAATAATGATACTAGCATATATCTAAGAGGGCTTCACGGATATTCTATGATAATCACGAAGGCAGCACAGACTGCTATTGTCATCTCTAAGGCTCTACGGCATTGATTATCGTGGACTGATGTAGTCATCTCGAAGGCAACACATTACTGGATATCATAGACTGCTGTGGATTGAGTGATTTTTATTTTAGTAAATATATAGATATGGACTTCGCAGATGATATTCCATTAGTAAATGAAGGTATCAACGAAGCCCGAGAGATGCCCACTCGAGTCGAAAAATCAGCAAAATGAGTAGCATGAATACAGGTAAAACGAAATACATGAGTTACAATACTAATCAACAGTTTGAAATCAAAGCTATAGATATGTCAAATCTGAAAAGGGTTGAAGACTTCAAGTACCAAGGGGCATGGATAGACAGCAGATAAAAAGATTTGAAAATCAGAAAAGCGCTTGCTTGGAGAATATGTCATCAAATGAGGAATATCTGAAAATCAACTAAAATTTTAGTAGGAAACTAAAACTCAGACTCATGCACACCACAGTTGAATCGGTTCTGCTTTACGGATGTGAATCTTTGACCCTCACAAAAACACTACTCAAACAACTTGATGGCACTTACACTCGAATTCTACGAATGATATTAAACGTACATTGGTCTCAGAAAGTTACTAACGTAGTACTGTATGGGGCTATAGAAAAAATATCTACAAAGATCAGACGTCGATTCTAAAAGTTTACTGGACATTGCCTACATATAGATGATGAAGTTGTTTCGGATCTAGTTCTTTTGGAACCTACTCATGGAACTAGAAGACGGGGAAGGCCACCAGAAAGCTACATCAGGAATCTGGAGTGCGAAACTGGTATATCGGCGAGCGAGATGAGAGTAGCTATGATGAACCATGATGTTTGGAGAACTTTTACTGTCCGGGAAATAATAATCCCGAAATAAGCATATAATAATAAATATATAGTTGATATAGTATAAATATTTGCTAACGTAGTTGTTATCTCGAAGGTGAAAGTATATGGACTGCTGTGGTTCATCTTGAAGACGTCATGTCAATGATAATCACGGGTTGCCGTTTTCATCTAAATGGATATATAATATATATATAAATAAGGTTATAAGTAAACTTATATATTTAATATAAAGTAATAGGTTTGTGTATAATTTTTGATACATATATGTATTAGCTCTCATTATAATCTGATTGTTTAGCATAAGAGTGGCTTTTAAGATAATAACATAACAACAATATATACAAATGAATCATAACTGATAAACATATGACCACTTCTTTAATTACTAAATGATACTGACATGCTAGCTTATACGATGAAGATATATTTTATGTATTATAACATCATAACTTATAACGCTTTGACAGTGCATAGTAGTAGTTGATTTCAAAATACGTGTTCCGTTTCTAACAACCAATATCCACTTATATATTTACATATAAATGTCTATAAAGAAACATATATCAAGCTTGCCAATAAAATATGATAACTAAATACAACATATTTACCTACAATATTAGTAATTTATAAGATTAAATTACAATATAATGTCCCAATATAAAAGTTGGCATGACTACATTTTCTCATTACATTCCTCAGGCGGAATATTTATTCCATGATCTATTAAATACACACTATAATATAATATTGCATATGGAATAATGCTACTAGCATGCATGATGGAAATGCTGGAAGGTAGGTTGATCGGCATCTAATGAGGGCTTCACTTAGATTCTATGGTCATTACGAAGGTGTCACATACTGCTATTGTTATCTCTAAGGTACCATGTCATTGATTATTACGGAATGCTGCTGTCATCGTGAAGGCGACACAGCACTAAATATCATGGCCTGCTGTTGATGAATTAAGTTTATATTTTATCTAATATATAGTTGAAAGTATAAATATTTGCTAACGTTATTTTCATCTCAAGTGAAAGGTCATAGGCTGATGTTGTCACCTCTAAGGCACCCGTCTTTGATTATCACAGATTACTGTTGATGTATTGCTTTTTTATTTAAGCAAATATATAATTGAAAGTATAAATATTTGCTAACGTTATTTTAATCTCAAGTTAAAGGTCATGAACTGATGTTGTCATCTCTAAGTTACCCCGTCATTGATTAGCACATACTGCTGTTGGTGTATTGATTTTGTATTTAATAAAATGTATAGTGAAAGTATAAATATTTTCTAACGTTATTGTTATCTCGAAATAGAAAGGTTACGGAAAGATATTGTCATCTCTAAGCTGGTATCATAGAAGGCGGACACATCTTCTGGGTTAATATCAAATGTGTTACGTCACTGAATATCATGGACTGCTGTTGAATGATTTATTTTTTTAAGCAAATATATCTATATACGACTATAGTCGAAATATATAGTAGAAATAGTCATAAGTTTAAAGTAGTAATATTTTCTAACGTATTTGTTATCTCGAAGGCGAAAGTATATGGACTGCTCTTGTTCATCTTGAATGTGTCATGTCAATGATAATCAAGGATTGCTGTTGTAATATAGATGGATGTATAATATATAAATAAGATTATAAGTAAACTTATATATTTAATATAAATTAATAAGTAAATCTATAAATAGGTCAAATAAAAACTTTAATTAGAGTTTAGAGTTTTTGATATATATTTATATGTATAGCTCTGGTTATAATCTGTTTGAATTAACATGAGAGTAGCTTTGAAAGTAATAAAATAAAAACAATATATATATATATATTTCTATATACATATGAATGATATAACTGATGAAAATATGACCACTTCTGTAATTACTAAATGACACTGTAGCCGTTGATTTCAAAATGAGGGTTTTATTTCTAACAACCTATATTCACATATGTTTATAAACAGAATATAAGTCAATCTATCAAAAAACATAAGATAGATAAATACAAAATGTTAACTAAATTATTTTATTATTGAATAAGTAATTTATTGGATAATATAATCACTACCAATATACTGGTTCTAGCCATAAACATAGTCATACCCACATCTTCCACACTTTGAAATCATAGGCTACATTGCTAGAATAAATATACTATATTTAATATAAACAATGTCATAAGAATATGCATTGTGTAATATGAATTTACTGACTGTATAACATAAATATATAGTTGGTAATATAAATGTAAATACTACGTCATATGAATATATCATAAAAGTAATTATACCTATATAATATAGGAGAATAAAAATAGGATTTTAGCACAAATATGTATGCTAAAGTATATAAACATATTTAATATTAAATATTGTACTTCAAATTATCAATAAATTATAAAATATATATATATATATATATTTATATCTATAGATAGTCTATTAGATACTTATATATTTACTATATTAATATAACACTATATTATATAATCACTATATAATTTAATAGTGTATTACATATGGATATCCATGATCTCGTACGAAGTGATCATGATTTCATCAATATTGGTGATCTTGCGCAATGTTAATTTAAATAATTATTTATAAATAGTAGAATTTATATTGGACACAAAATCATCAAACCAAATTAAAACACTCCAAACGTGATCACTGATTACCTTACATATTATATAGTATATAATATATTATAGGTTAACCTATTAACCTATATATAGGTTAATTAATATTAATATTTAAAAAAAAGTAATCAATTATAAATGGTATCCTAGTTATAGTCGTAAATATTAAAAATATATTTTTCTATAGAATCGGGTGAGTGCTCTAAATAACAAAAGTTACGGTTTTAAATAGATCGCGAAATTTGATATACATTTTATATTTTCATAATTATTATACTTTCAAAGTAACTTTGATTGTGTAAATATATATATATATATATATATATAGTAGGTATAATCATTATACTAATCATAATGAATAAAATAATGAATAACATATAATACAAATTAATAGAATATATATTTCTACTATTAAATATATTTAATATAATATAATATAATATTATTATAATAATTATATCATATAATATATGTAAAATAATAATTTAGGAATAATATTTATGAACATATAAAATGTATACGCAATTTAGTGATCTATTTAGAATCATCTCTATCATTATTTAAAGCTCATACGCAATTCTAATTTTAAATATATACTTCGAAGTGTAGAATTCTACAACACTGACAACACAAGTTATACATGTATAACGTAATTAAGTTTATTATAAATAATTACATTATGTAATGCATAAATAAATAAAAATATTGACTATACTATAGCTAAAGACTATAGTAGTTACCTACTATAGTATAATAAACTACTATAGTACTACTTGACTATTATAATTAAATTAAATTTAATATTATGATAATGATTATCGATATTGCTAAAAGGGATACAAGAGAAGCAGGCCACCGATATATTTAAGAGTTCAAGTTAGGCGGTCTTACTAATATATAAGAGCCGCCCATCGATGTAAATATATGTAAATATATGTCACTCGAGTAAATATGTTACGCTTGACTTCACATGCTAAAATATTCCATACGATAAACGGCGTACGCTGCTTATGTGTATTATCATAATAACACAAATCCAAAAATACATATTATATATATATATATTATAATTATATGTATAATAATATAATCCATCGATATGTTATCCGTTATAGTAACTGTACAAATAAATATTTGTTAATAATTTTGAATTTGAATTAAATTTGAATTTATAGGTGATTTATACTTGAAATTAAACGGACATTCTAAAACTATATCGATATCATGTGTACGTAATATATTCGAATTATAATTGAATAATTTCTAATATAAATTAAAATTTAATTCAAATTCAAATTTATTAACAAATATGTAATTGTATAGTTACTATAACGGATAACATATCGATGGATTATATTCCATATATGGAATATTTTAGCGTATGAAATCAAGCGTATAGTATATTAGTGGGACCGCCCAACTTGAACTCTTAAATATATTGGCGGCCTGCTTCTCCAGTCACCGTTAAAAGTTTCAAAATTAAACCGAACGTTTTAATAATAATTATGATAAAATAAAGTTAATAAATTATTTAGTAAATACAATTAAATTAATACGTTGTAATACGATTGTTATAATGTAACATTATAACATTATTAAATGTTATAATTTATAATACATTATTATTAAATAATATGATATTTAATAATATTAAATTTTAATATCCTTCATAAAATAATAATTATTTTAATTGTATTTACTAAATAACTTAGTTATAAATATAATGTATATATATATATATATATATATATATATATATATATATATATATATATATATATATATATATATATATATATTCTATGAGTTATTTAATTGTGATAATACACTTTATTTTATCATAATATAATAAATAATTATTATTAAAACGTTCGGTTTCAAGTTGAAACTTTTAATAATTATAAATAAATTTATTTTTTAAATAACTAAAATACTAAACTAATATATAGTTACAACGGTATATATATACAATATATTAATATATAATATGATATTATGTCTACTTACTATTTTGTTGAGCCACTTTATTGTATTATAGAATTGAATTCAATGGTATAGGAAAACTTTATATTACAATTTAAATTTTAAATTATATAATATATATTGTTGCTAATCTTTGTATATTACAGAATTCAGTATACAAACATAATTATTTAAATGCATAGATCTGTATTTTACATTGTAAACTATAAATCTATGGTGAAACACATCTTATGCTATCTATTTATATGTTATTTAGTGTAGGTATATTATTATATAATATAACACCTATATATAGGTTATATATAACGTATATAACACCAATATAACACCTATATTAGTGTATATGTGTGTGCAAATGAAATATCTTTAGATCAGCGCGCGGTAATGAATATGCGGTATAAATGTGGGTATGAATCGTATATAGGTACAATATTATATATCGTGCGGGGCGGAGTATTCGATGAGTTGTTATATGTTATATAATGTCGATTAGGTCACGCGCCATAAAGGATTGAAACTGCAAGAAACTAATTGTATAGACACGCCCCTAAAATATCGTGGGCGTGTCGAGCCAACACGAATCTTGGCAGTTTTAGCGTTTGGATCGTGGTGCGTACCATAGAGAACGAAGTCACTTCGTTCTCTATGGTGCGTACAGTGCCGTATACGGTGCCGTACTGTATACAGTGTACGCCGTACACGTCGACGAGATTTTGATTTTAATTTTAATATTTAATAAAGAAATGAAACAATTTGTCTTATTTAAAGTAGTATTATAAAGTAGTTTATTACGTATAATATAGACTACACTACATTTGGCGGCTGCGGACAGGATCGAAGATAATAGAATACAAGACTCTCGGAGGATCGAATTACGAGTTTATCGGCAGTTAGTTATATAACGTATATGATAACTCGGGGAATACTGTCAATTATATTTATTATATTTATTATATCTCATTATTATATTACTATTCTATTATAATAATAAAAATATATACGGTTTATTAAAGCGAAAATATATATCAGATTAATTATTATATATATAAAATATAGGATAACATACTATATAATATAATATATACCTATAATTATATAATATATACCTATAATTATATAATAATACCTATTATTATATAATAATAGGATATATATATATATATATATATATATAAATATATATAATATAGACATAGGAATTATATGTAGTTAAATTAGAATTAAGTTATGAATTATAGATTTAATATATATTAATTATATATAGAATTATTATGGAACTAAGTATATTAAGTTTAAGTAGAAGCTATAGTGTACGGCGTACACTGTACGCCGTATACGTATATATATATATATATATATATATATATACCATATTGATACAAGTACACATAGACATAGGAGCGCTCCTATGTCTATGCAAGTACAGTATCCACGAATTATTATATTTATTTCATATATCGCACATGCTAGATTCGAAAACAAATTCTTTAGAAATCGAATTTCATAAATTAAATATTTAATTAATTCGAAAACAAATTCTTTAGAAATCGAATTTCATATATTAAATATTTAATTAATTCAAAAACAAATTCTTTAGAAATCGAATTTCATAAATTAAATATTTAAATAATTCGAAAACAAATTCTTTAGAAATTATAAATATTTAATTAATTCAAAAAAAAAAGAATTAAATGCGAAAACAAATTCTTTATAAATCGAATTTCATAAATTAAATATTTAAATAATTCGAAAACAAATTCTTTAGAAATATTTACATTTAATTAATTCCAAAATAAAAATATTTGCTAAGATATTACGTATGATATGGGAACGGAGGATAAGGTAGACCCACACAGTAAAAACTAAACGTTTATAGACTCTATTTAAACGTTCATTGGGTGGTCGAAATAGCGAACCTTTTATAACGTTCATTAGACTCTATATTCTAATGAACGTTTTTGTATAAATGTTCTTTATACTCTATATTCTGAATATTTTATATTATTGATATGCTTATAACTATATATGTATTAGCGGAGATATGTTCATATTAGTATTTAATTTGTAATGACTTACATATTAAAATATATTATATAATTACATATATGTTATATTTAATACATGAATTTAACATTAATAATATTTTTAATATTAAATACAATGTTTCAATGTTTAATATTCATCAATCATTATAAAATTATTTCAAATTTATATTATCTTAATTATCAATATAATTATGATTATAATTATTGTTGATTATTATAATTAAGTTGACACATAAATGAAATTATGATGATATCAAAATAACATAGATACTTAAAGAATATATGATTTTAAAATAGTAACTTTATTTATTAAATCATAATATCAACTTAAATATAGAAATTATTATTTAATAATTGATACTTAATTCCATTAGTGCTAAATTAAATCAATTTAACAAAATAAAGAAAAGTTAAAATATGATATTGTATCTATATTTAAATAAATAATCTAGTCGAAAATTAATATTATTGGCAAGAATTGTTTACAAATAATTCTGTATTTAATAATATATCTAATTAAAGGTTCATTGGATTTAAATGTCTAAAGAACTTTTATACACCGTTGATAAACGTTCATTACAAAACTATATTTCATGAACGTTTAGGTTAAATATATACAATTATATTAAAATTTAAATCCACAAAACTATATATATAGATATACCTAAAAAATATCATAGTATATTTTTTTTTTTTTGATGGGGTCTGCCCTCAGACGCTTTCGACTTTAAGATTAACATGTTGGAGATAGGAAATTTAACATGGTAGGTATATAACACAAATTGAAATTATCATAAATTCACATATATGCTTACATTCTAAATTGTTATCTTTTGTATTGATAAAACAACTTAATTACTTTATTAATTTATTCTTATTATGAAATTTAAATATAAAATTTAAAAGTTCTTGGAGATGTCGTGGAGAACTTTAAATTTTGTAATTTTCATTAAAAACTGAACTATGAAAAAAATAATTTTAGGTTGTAAAAATGAATAATACAATATGTTTAACATATATTTATACATTTGTTAAGAAATTATTTTTACAAAAATTCTAGAAATGTGCTAATAAAATCAAATTAATGTATATTTCTAGGAAAAATTGCGAAATTTGAAAAAAAAAAATATCACTTATAATTTTCATTTTTTTATTTTTATTCCAATAAATATACACTATGTTACATATGCCGAACAATTTTTTTTCAAATCTGATAATTATTTATATTTTTCAATTGAATTTTAATTTGAAAAAAAAATTATTTTTATCAATATTCTCAAAATTAATTTGTTTACATATTTTATTTTTATTTGTATAACACATTTAAATATATAATAAATTAACATATATATATATATATATATATATGTGTGTAGGTATATAGACAGTTTATTGATTAAAAAAATAATGGAATGATATAAAATAATTACTAATAAGTAAAGACAAAATTAGTAATACAATGGTATGAAACAAGAAAAAAAGAGAAATTAAATAGGATTTAAAATATAAAACTATATATCAAATACATAATATTAAATTATAGTGATTTGGAATATATTATATTTATAATGATTTATTAACCGTATCAGAACAACAGTGAAATACAAACCTACAAGATCAACCGTGTAAGAAAAACCATGGAATATACAAACCGTGAAATACAAACCACCAAGATGAACCGTATAAGAAAAACCATGAAATATACAAACCGTATCAGAACAACAGTTGCAACGCATAGCAACCAAATTAAAAGTCGCATAAATTTAACGCGTTATTTCTACAAATTAAAAAAAAATTAAATTTCTTTAAAACTAATTAATTTCGACATACATTCGGATAACTTGTTCTCTATATTATACGGAATTACATTCGATATTTAGGTAGTCATTACATTAAAGGATAATGTTTTAAAATCGATTTCGAAAATAAGAAAATTGAAACATCGCAACGCTAATTTATTTAGTAAACAAGAAAAATCGAATTCGGCAATTGTTCAATTTAAAATCATAGGGAAACAGTTTGTTAAAAATATATATAATTTCTAAAACTATATAATTGTAATATATTTATTACATTAAAAATGGATTGTATTACATGTAATTTAGAAATTAATAACGAAAATTATATATCATGTTTATGTGGTAATAAATACCATTATAAATGCTTATATAAAGCAAAAATAATGAAAACAAATTGGTCTAATAAATCACCACCAAAATATGCTATTCAGTTATTTAGATCACCAAATTTTACATTTAAATGTAATACATGTATAAATAATAATAATGATAATACACCAATAAATCAACCTAGTTTAAATAACTCATTACCATCGTCTACTATTATTGATAATAGTAATATTAATACTTTAATAAATAGCACAGAAACAAAATTAAATATGTTACTATCAAAAATCACTGAAATAAGTGATATGATTGTTGTTAAAAAATCATACGCTAATGTAACCGCTAATGTAACCTCTACTGTAACCAATTCTGATACCTTTACTGACAATTTGGTAAAATCAGTAAATATTATTAAAAATAATATAGATAGCAATAATGAAATAATTATTCACAATATAAATATTCCTAATAATGATAAAACTAATTTCTTTAAATACTTAGTAAATATTATTTGTAAAACAGTAGATATTAATAAATCATGTGTATTATCAATAGTTCAATTATCATTTAATAAATTAAAATTAATTTTAGATAATGTGGTCTCAAAAAAAATTATTTTATCAAATGTTAACCGATTATGTAAATTACGAGATCTACAAAATTCATTCATTAGAACATCTCTAGATGAAATATCACTAGAACGACATCAGATATTATACCATGTAGTTAAAAATAAATTAATTAAAAGTAAAAAAATTATCAAATGTATTTATAATTCTAGAAGTAGTTCCTATGAACTAAGATATATTATAAATAATAAAATTGACTGGAATATGTCAATTGGTAAAGATAATTTTAGTGTATGGAAATTGTCATATATTACTTATAAAAATTCCATTATTAATAAAAATAAAAATAAAAATACAGGTTCTAGATGACTAACCGGCAATAAAGATGAAAATATTAAAAATAACAATTTAAATATATATTACGCTAATGCTCGTAGTATTAGAAATAAAATGAATTTTTTGGAATTTTTACTTTCATCTAATAAATATGACATTATATGTTTAGTTGAAACATTCTTAACGGTAGATGATAGAGATTCTCTATATTTAATCGGTGGAAAAAAATATACACTATTTAGATACGATAAATTAATTCATAGAGGAGGTGTTGCGATATTTTGTAAATCTAGTTTATGTCCTGTAAGAAATTTTATTTCACACATAGATGTTCAATATATACATTTAAAAATTAATTCAAAAATTCCATTTAATATTATATGTGTTTATAGACCCCCAAATTGTAATGAAGTATCTCATGAACAGATATGTAAATTATTTGATATAACCCAACAAAATTATAATTCATCTATAATTATAGGAGATTTTAATTTACCAAATTTTAATTGGAAAGATTATACATTTCCTAGTTACCCAAAAAGTTATGCATTACTTTTCGATTCGATTATTAAAAATTCATTTTCACAATTAATAAATAAGCCAACTCGTAATAATAATATAATTGATTTACTTTTTACTAATGAAAAACAATTACTATCTAATATAAATATTGGAGACTATTTCGGATTATACAAAAATATAAGTGACCACTATTCTGTTTCATTTAATGTAAATATTGAAAAATACCCATGTAAACAGATTTTAAAATCAAACAATTTTGATTTCAATAATGCTAATATAAAATTGATTAAATATCATCTTTCTAGATTTAATTGGGAATATCTAAATTCAAATGATTATAATATCGATCAAAAAGTAGAATATTTTAATAATGTTCTAAATAAATTATTTATATCACATATTCCTAATATAAATAATACAATAAAACAGGTACTTCCGAAGAATATATTGAAATTGAAGAAGCAAGTAAACAAATTATTTCGAAAATCTAAAACTAATTTACAATATAAATATAATTGGATAGAAGCAAAAACAAAATTATCCAAGGAATTAGAATCTTTAAATTTTAAGAGAGAGATTAATGCAATTAATTCAAAAAATAAATTAAAGTTTTATAAATTTATGAAAAAAAGACAAAATTTAAAATCTGGAGTATCTCCTCTAATTGATATATCAAATAATAATATTTTATTTTCAGATCTCGACAAAGCAAATACGTTAAATTCATATATTAGTTCAATTCAACAAAATGATAATGGAAATTTACCCGAATTTTATAATTTAACTAAACAAAAATTTGATAATATTGATTTAAATCTTGAAATAATTAAAATATTTTTAAATAGATTAAAAATTACACATACTTTCGGAACTGATGGGATACCATCTTCTATGTTAAAATTATTATCTAATGAATTATGTAGGCCTTTATATATTATTTTTAATTCATCTTTATTATCGGGTAATATACCGAAAATTTGGAAAAAATCTATAATCACACCAATTTTTAAAAAGGGTGAACCATCAAATTCAAATAACTATAGGCCTATTTCAATAACATGTGTAATGTGTAGAGTATTAGAACGTATTATTTCTAAACAATTAATTTTTTATTTAAAATCTAATAATTTATTAACAAAATATCAATATGGTTTTATAAGTGGAAAATCCATAGAATTACAATTAACAAAATGTTTAAAATGTTGGTATAATGAATTGAATAATAAAAAATGTATATATATATTGATTTTGCAAAAGCTTTTGATGTTGTTTCTCATGAAAAACTACTATTTAAATTAAAATCATACGGTATATCTAATAAAATAATAAAATGGTTTTATAATTTTTTATCGAATAGATCTCAAATTACACGGGTTGAAAATTCTTTTTCAAATAGTTCTATTGTAAAATCTGGAGTACCACAAGGATCGGTTTTAGGTCCAATTTTATTTTTATTATATATTAATGATCTTCCTAGTATATTCTCTTCAAAAATTCATATTGATTTATTTGCCGATGATACAAAAATATATTTTTCATACGCATCTGAGAGTGAAAGATTTCTTTTACAAAATAATTTAAATTTATTTTCACAATGGGTAAATAAATGGCAATTAAATATTTCATTATCAAAATGTGCAGTTATGACTTTAGGGAAGGTTACTCCATCAAAATATTTTATAAATAATATTCAATTAGAAAACGTTACTTTTTATAAAGATTTAGGAATAATATTTGAAAATAACCTTTTATTTAATAAACATATTGATTACATTTGTAAAAAAGCTTATTTTTCTTTGAATTCAATTTTTAGATGCATTACTACAAAATCCCCTAGAGCATTATTAAATGCATATAAAATTTATTGCATACCAATTTTAGAATATGCATCCATAATTTGGTCACCTTTTTCAAAGGTTAGTAAATTTCGTAGTCTCATAGACCAAATTGAAAGAGTGCAAAGATTATTTACTAGACGATTAATTACAAGATGCGTAGGATATACAAATTCATCAAATATTAATTATAAATCATATATAGAGAGATTGGTATATTTTAAATTAGAATCACTTGAACTTAGAAGGTTAAAAATAGATCTAACTACAATTTTTAAAATTTCAAATAATTATACAGATATAAATATATCTGATATTCTTAACATTTCGAATAATTGTAGAACTAGAGGTAATTGTAAAAAATTAAATGTAATACATAATTATGATAATACAATTAAAAATATAATTAATAATAGATCAGTTAATATATGGAATTCATTAAATAATGATATAATAAAATCTGTATCTGTTTCATCTTTTAAAAATAAAATAAACAAAATCTGTTTCGACAAACTACTTTTTTTTAACAGAAATTTATAATTTTATATTGATTTATGTTTCATTTTGTATCTAAATTATTGCATTATCTCTTCTGGTTTTTTTTTAATGTGTTTTTGTTATAGAAAATTTAGGTTTTTATATATATATTTCAAATATATTATAATATAAAATTAATAATTCATTATTATTACAGATAAAGTGGGAAGTATTATTTTATTTTTGTTTGTTCTGTATTATATTTTGTTATAAATTTATTTTTGTTATATAAATTCGGATTTTTTATATCTATATTTCAAATATACCATAATATAAAATTAATAATTCATTATTATTACAGATAAAGTGTGAAGTATTATTTTACTTTTGTTTGTTCGGTATTATATGTTTGTATTATATATATTTTGTAAATATGTTTCAAATGTATTATATTACTAAAATACAATATTAATAATTTTCTATTATTTCAGATTATAGTGATAAGTATTATATTATTTTGTTTCGTAATATTATTGGTATGTTTTGTTATTAACTGTTTTTGTATATGTATATTGGTTTATTTTATTTGTAACTTGTTCTGTTTTTATATATATATATATATATATATATGTTTCAAATTGATTATACAATTAAAATATAAATTAATAAAGTACCTACTATTATTACAGATTTTGGTAAGTATTACATTATTTGTTTGTTTCATTCTAGTATTGGTTTATTTGATTTTTAATATGTTCTGTTTATAATATATTTAAAATTTAACATTTAAAATTTAACATTTAAATATTAAATTATATAACTAATAATTTATTACTAAAACAGGATACAAGATGAAGAATTCTATAAAGTTAAAGTAGAAATTGAATATTTCGATGCCACTTACAAAATAATGTATTTTATTTCTATTTTCGATTATTTTTACGCTATATTTTATTTCTATTTTGATTATTTTTCGTTTATAATTACTATATGATTTATTTCTACTTTCGATTGTTTTTCGTTTATTTTTACGGTAACTGTAAAACGTTTTAATTTCCTTAATTTTTTAATTTCGTATTATTCTTTATTTATTTCTATAACGTATGTTATCGTTAACAAATATTTATACTTTATACTTTCGATTATATTTTCGGCTATGTATTTGCTTAAATAAATTATCAATCAATCAATCAAACAGTGAAATACAAACCTACAAGATAAACGGTGTAAGAAAAATCATGCAATATACAAACCGACAAGAAAAACAATGCAATATACAAACTGACAAGAACAACCGTATAAGAAAAACCATGACATATACAAACTGTATCAGAACAACAGTGAAATACAAACCGACAAGATGAACCGTATAAGAAAAACCATGGAATATACAAACCGACAAGAAAAACAATGCAATATACAAACCGACAAGAACAACCGTATAAGAAAAACCATGCAATATACAAACCATATCAGCACAACAGTGAAATACAAACCTACAAGATAAACGGTGTAAGAAAAATCATGCAATATACAAACCGACAAGAAAAACCATGCAATATACTAACCGTATTAGAACAACAGTGCACTGTTCATGAAATACAAACCGACAAGAATAACAGTATAAGAAAAACCATGCAATATACAAACCGACAAGATCAACAGTGTAAGAAAAACCATGTATAAACCAAATTACTGAATTAATGAAAAACCAATATACTAACGTTAAAATACAATCCGACAAGAATAACCGTATAAGAAAAACCGTGAATTATATAAACCGTACAAGAACTACTGTAAAATATAAACCATACAAGTGCAAATGTATATATTTTTATATTCCACCGTTGTTCTCATACAAAGCTACCTAAGTGGTTTTAATTATACTAAATATATACATATATAATGATTTACAATATTTATATATTATGTTTTTTTTATAATAATTTTATATATTGTATATATATATATATATATATATATATATATAAACATTATAATATTTGTAATAAAATCAGATACTAAAGTGTAATTAGTTAAATTAATAATGAATAATATAGATAACATATATATTATAATTATATATATCAAAAAATGTATTTTATAAATAATTATACGGTTTTATATCTTTAATGATATACATTTTCAATAGTAGCCATATATTTTGCGTTTCTAATGCATACGTTCTGTGTATTCAATTTGTTTTAAATATTACAATTATAATTTTTTAAATTTGTTACTAAAAATTCACAAAATGTTGTTATACTTATGATTTTTAATCTATACTAAATAAATATATTTATAAACACATTAGTTATATATTGGTGAATATATAATATCCTATTTATTATATAAATATAACATTATATACATTAAATATTACATTATATAAAATTATATCTGAATTAATTTGTTACGAAAAATTAATAAAAATTGTATTAAACCTTTGATTTTTAAGCTATACTAAATAAATATATTTATAAACACATCAATTATATATTGGAGAATATATAATATATTATTTATTAAATAAATATAACATTGTATACATTAAATATTACTTTATATGAAATTATATTTCAAATATTCATGTAATCAGCGTATATGATATCTTTTTTGTCCCCTCCGTTTTCGCTCATAAATATATATAAATAATGTCTATATAAATTTATATAAGTAGGCAATTTATTATATTTTAGTAGGTGTATACCTAAAGCTAATTAGAATTTGTTTTGCATTAGTAATCTCATATTTAAATGTTAAATTGAAAATAAAATTTATGAAATTGATTTAAATATCTAATGTAAAACCGGATATAAACAATACTATGCGCATGCGTATTTTTTTTAATTAAACATTAGTATTTTAATTTAACGAAATCGATTTATTGGAAAGCGGACAAAAACCAATACATATTAGAGAACATCCTTCAACTAACCTATATATAATTGTAAAACACATTATATTGAGTATGTGGATTGTATTTATAAACTTGAAAAGCCACCTTAAGCCACCCTGGTAGGGGTACAATCACATACTTGTAGGGGGGCCCTCAAAGTCTGTGGGTATAATAAATAAGTACACGAAGGGATTTGCCGGTGTTTAGAGGGGAGAATGGTGCGCGGGTAGAGGAATGGATCGAGAGGATTGAGAGTCATCTCGATGCCACTCACTACCCTCAATCCGAGAGGTCGGCGTTCCTGATGGAACATATCGATGGCGTTTCGCGGCGAGAGGTTAAAGCCGAAGGGCTGTCGGAGAAGTCGGGCTGGGTCAAAATAGTAGGTTTACTACGGGATTGTTACAGCCGACGATTAACGACGTGGGGTGCTTTCTATGCGATAAAGCAGGCGCCACAACAGAGCTTGAATGAACTGAGTCTAGAACTCAGTGAGAGCTACGCCTTATTAGTACCAGATAAGGGAAATAGAGATGATAGTATATTGAAGGATCGACTGTGCGAGGCACTACGAGATGTAGGAGTGAGGGTTGAGGCTGAGAGGATAAAGAGGGAAGCGGGGGATATTACGTTTGGGGAATTTATGAAACGAGTAAGGGCGTACAAGGGCAGCAGTAGTGAGTTAAGTGCAAGCGTAAGAATGGTTAAGGGAGAGGAGGGAAGCGATTAGGGTAAATGGCGCGAGGCATACGGGAATGAGGCTGATAAGGTGAAGATACTGGAGGCCAAGATAGAAGAATTAACAGATCAGTTTCATAAATTTCATACGTCGCACAGAGAAATGACAATTTATACTCAGCCCGTACAGCTAAAATCGCAGAGTGTGATGTGTTGCATGAGGTGTAACGGGTATGGGCATTGGGCCAGGGAGTGTAGGGAGTTTAGGTGCCGAATGTGTAATGCTTTTGGGCATAGCGAACGAGAGTGTTCGGGAAACGGACGACCTCAGTGAAGCGCCATCAGCTGACTGAGGTTCGCAAAAAGGGGAAAGCGAGTGATGGGAATATGAAAGGAACGAGCGTGCTATTAAAGGGTAACGCAGCGCGGTAATAGTAGAGCAGGACGGATGCGTTCCGATAGTTAGTACATTTAAGTAGGGAAGACGTATACATTAAGGGCGGATGCAAATTGGTAATTGGCAAGCGCGAGTGCAATGTGTAGAGGCCGTAGATGACGCGAGTGGGAACCTAGAAAATATTCGGGATAATATGGTAGTAGGGGATTTATCTGAAAACGAGGAGAAAGTATTTAGAGCGCTACTAGGCGAGTTTTCGGATGTTTTCAGCCAAAGCGAGCACGATGTTGGGTACTGCGATAAAATCCCACATCGTATAAATGTGGTTGATACCCATCCGGTAAAGAGACTGTATAGACGAATTCCTGTGAACCAATGGGATGAGGTAAATTCGTACTTACAAGTTCTTTACCGGATGGTACCTAAGTATTCGAAAATATCTTATCAGGATTTGTCTCAATACCCTTCGCTGACACTACGTGTCCCAAAAATGTCACTCTCTGTTGAAATAAAACACATTTCGGATGAGAGAATCTATATACTGGCCAGGAATAACAGCATGCATGAAACAAAAAATAAAAGACTGCGAGACATGCAAGAAATATCAAGAGTCTCAACTAATAAAAAATCCATTAATATCACATGATATAGGTTCGACACCATGGTCGATGATCGGAGTGGATCTTTGCTATCTTAATGATAGAACTCTCCTAGTAGTAACTGATTACTACTAAAACTATCTAACCGTCAGGAGAATATCTAACCAATACACTCATAATGTTACAAATGAGCTATTGGGCATATTTGCAACTCATGGACTACCAGAAACCATAATTTGTGACAATGGCCCACAATTTAGAGATAAATTCTATGATTTCGCTAGGGAATATGATATAAACGTAACGACAACCATCCCGTATTTCCCTCAGAGTAATGGTAAAACAGAGAATTAAAACAATTAAGAGGATGTTTAAAAAATACAGGGAGGACAAAATATCAGAGCAGATGGCTCTGTTAAACTTCAACAACACACCGAGTGAAGGCATAAATCTAAGTCCATCCCAAAGACTCTTCGGAAGGAGATGCAGGACGATGTTACCCATCACAAAGACGATGCTTCAAACTCGACGCAAAGCAGAGAAAGAGAAAGAGTTAATAAAGAAAGGCAAAGACAAACAAGCTTTTTACTTTAACAAAGACTTGAAACTTTCACCAGAATTTGAAGAGGGAGAGGCTATCAGAATAAAAAGACCTCGAGAAGAGGGTTGGACTAAAGGGAAGTGTTTAGGTGAAGTGGCATCTTTTATAAAGTTGTGTATAATGAACAAAGCGTCAAGGCTTAGGTATATTTATTAATAGAATGCCAATTCTGTGTGCCACGGTCCTTTATATACACGTGGCGTGTGCGTAGAATAGAACGTGGCGTGCGTAGCGCGCACTGCGCGCTCACCGTATATGGTGACATTTCTATGGCACGTAGGCCGTCTCTCGTATGCCATATAAGGTAAGATATGCTAGGCACGAAATACGTACGTGCGACACGCCTACGTGCGACATCGCCTATTAGACTTCTAATAGGATATGTAACAATATATAAATAAGGGTTACGAGATTAATAGGTATTGTAACAAATGGTTACACCGCCTATTAGACTTCTAATATGATCTGTAACCACATATAAACAATGGTTACTCGAATTCCACTTTTGGTTTCTTAGGAAATAATTAATAGTGTATTATAATACATGTTGAAGTGAGAACTTCAGATTGTATGTTTAGCTTATTCATTTATTTATAATTAATTAATTTACTATCAATAATATATGTAATTTTCTCATTTTTAAAATTTGTAATATTTATATTCTAATTTATATTTAGTATATATTATATTTCTTATATATGTAATCTCGAAATATGTAATGTAAATATTATAATTATAATATGAATCTATTGAACATAAATATATTGAGGCTCTAACTGCTAATGTAAATTGTTGGAATTACGTTTTAAAATATTTATAAATTTAAAAAACAATAGAATATTATTCGTATATATCTGGGATAATATACGTAGGATACTATAATTCTTTAACTTATATATATGTTTATGTGTGTTGATTATTATCGGTTAATTAAATATAAAAATCTATAGTATTTTAACTATATCATTATGTTAGATAATATCATACTATATAATGTATGTTAGTCATATGAAACTTATTATTATGGTTTTCATTTGTCGTTTATCATTATTATACATAGCTTAGATGCATAAAATTTTATAATATTTAGGCGGATGCTATTCAATTTGAAATATGATTACATAACCTATTAATCAGGCATTAGTGATTGTTTCGATAATAAATGTGTTTATTATTAAGATCAATTTATAACGATATTCTATTTAGGTTCTAGTATATCATTAATAAAGAGTCATTAGTGATTAACTGCATCATTTATTCAATGTCAAACAGCAAATATACGTCTGATTTAGAGGGTGTTGTCCTCGTAATCGTGGATACAGGTACACTGGAACAGACTGAACTTGGTGCCTGGAGCGCATGGTCTCACCAGACCACCAAGCATGTAGAACTTTGGCCTATTAGGTACAACTCCCAGAGTGCATTCGGGTACTGGGGTTTCTCCCTCGGTGGGATCGGTCACAGTGTTGTCGTCAATTCCTATAGGATGTATACATTGAATTTGTAACTTTTAATTAAACTCTACAAGTTACTCGTTAAGTTATATCTAGTATTCAATTATTACATACATACATATCTTTTTAGAAAATATATTAATTTTGTATATTATACATATTATCATTTTTACCATCACATATATTTGTATTATAAACTACATATTCTTACGCATAACGACAACGATGTAAAAACATAGGTTCACGTACTTTTGTAGGAAAGGTTAAATCTGAAACCGGATTTCCTGATAGTACCGTCTGTAATGAATTTGATAGAATCACGGCCCCTGTGAATAATCATGTTATAGGTTATGTTATACTAATAATAACTATATGAAGTATCGTTATATCAGGTCTTAACTAATCATTATATAATTAACAATAACACCAAATAAAGATAGTACACAATATAGGTAGCATACGTTATTGTTAAAGATGTTCGATTGAATACATTATTGTGAACCTATTATTATTTCATTACAATTTGAGAATACTTCTAGAACAATTCCTACCTGAGGACAAAGGTAGTAGGCATTCCGTTGTTGCGCTTGTTTCCGCAGTATGAATGTCCTTGAATTCTTACGAAATCGTATACACAACTGGAGTCTTTTTCGGTGTCGAATCTCATTACGTGTACAGTAGTTTCCTATTGTTAATATTCACAATAGTTAATACTTATAGAATACCAATAGAAATAAATTGATATTTCATAATAAAATATTTGGAAATAAAAATCAATGAATAATGGCAATGATTACTATAGCGATCATATTTGATAAAATATGGACATCTAAACTTTTAGATATATAGATCACACAAATGTCACTGGGTATACTATTACATAATTAATAACAATAGGTGTGCTATATACGTGACTAACCATGCTAGGGTCATTTGTCCATTCACATTTGACGTGAGATCCGTAGTGCTTCTTTGGGACGTTAATGAATCTTTGTTTACGTAGAGTTAGGTCGCAATCTGATGAAGTCATCGTGGTTTAAGTGAATATTACGTAATATAATGATATCATAGTGAATAGATCTCTACGTATAAATATCTTTCAACGAGTATATATATATACGAAATAAACGACTACATTTAAATTTGACAAATCGGAATATTTAAATATATTAGTTATTTTTATAATATTATTTTATATAATAAAATTTATATATTCATATATATATATATATTTTATTTTTATTTGGTGGAATGCTTTCATCCCACCCTTGAACTTAGATGAAGTTTTCACTTATAACCATAGGCTCTAGTGTCCCTTCGAAGCCGCTCTCATGTTAAGGCATTCATGGTTTTAACGAGAGCCGATAATTTATTTACACACAATTATATAAGACCATTTTTAAATATTATTTTAAGACCCATTTTAATGGTCCGGACGAGGCTTGAACCCGCGTCCTACTGATTGTGTGTCTGACGTATTATCCAACTGATCCACACAGGCAGTTATGTTATTATACATATATATATATATATATATATATATATATATATATATATATATATATATATATATATATATATATATATAGTTACACATATATCTATATACACACGTGCATATAGACAATTCACATGATAACTATATTATACTGACTGGTGTGGCACTTGTCTCCGATTGTTCCCTCGCGACACATGCACATTGAATCCGTTAATCTGTTATAGTTACAGATCATGTTGTAGTTCTCGCATCCTTGTTCGCATGTGATATCATCCGTGACGGCTATTGTTATGCGATGGGGAGGGGCTTAATACGTAGTTATTACATAATATCGGTAGCTTTATTTCATCGTGTTCTACCGCGTAACAATTGTGATAGCGTACGAGAAAAATGATGCGATCATTCAATAATAAAGTTACCTATAAATGAAATTTACAACTACTATAGTATACTGTAGTATATGCATTATTTATTAAATTAAAAATCCTATTTTGTTCTACTTATATATTATTTTATCGCTTATTTATTTATGTATTATTATTTTTGTTAAAATACAAATGAGAACTTACTTTGTTATATTTGTGTATAGATACACCAAATATATATATATATATATATATATATATATATATACGTTTATGTGTGACTATGCGCTGTAATATAGACGATATTGAATTGAATTGAATGTTTAAAAATTTCAAAACAAAATGTTAAAGTCCTATATTGCGTATTAAAAATAACAAAATTTAAAAAATTGATTTAAATAATATTTATGTGAATATATACTATAGTATCAACTACTATAGTAGTAATGGTCATAGTATCAACCACTATAGTAGGCTAGGCTAACCGTATACGACCGCTAAGGTGACAGCTGCCAGGATTAGGACGTTGTACATCATACTGTTGGGTGTCTGTTTGTGTGTCAGTCTCCTACTTCTACTACTGATGTAGCATCCATCCTCCGCTTTATATACCTGCTATCGCAGAGATTACGTGACCAGAACAATGGCGGCGACCACCCGTGCAGAAGTTACGTAATTAATGGCGCCATAAAACGGATAAAAATAACCTCATTACAGCTAATTAATTAATCATCATTACAATCAATTAACCGCCCTATATATGTTCATTTAGTAATTCATTGATAATAAACACACCACTGTGTATCCTGTCACATGCATATGAGAGAGAGTGAGTGTGTGTGAGTGCGTGGGTATGTTATTTAATATATCAAACACTTTTTATTTATTCAGCTGTTTTATCTATATTAATAATGTATCTGAATTCATAGAAATAAACTATTAATTTAACTACTAATTTACTCATTACTCATTTACTCACATCTAAGTCATTTACTTCGCCGGTTCATGACTGCGGGTTTGCTAATCGATCTTACATGTTGTGCTCGTTATCTTGTTTATGGTACCGGTTCTTGTCTGCGGGTTTACTCGTCGATTTCACCTTTTGAACTCGGCGTTGGTTGGTCAGTATTATTAGGGGCGGGATTTATTAGGTTTAATTGGCAGTTATATATTATTATCTAAAGTTGTATTTATATATACGAACTTTACATTCGTCCCCTACTTTAAGTTAAAATTACATTTTTGTAATTTGTACTCCAATAATATATTATAATGCAAGAATTAATCTTGTATACCACTAACAACGTTTATGAGCACGGTGATCCTATTATATTTAAATAATAATATGGTATGGTCTTATACATAGGTCGCCATACTCTGCTTCTATGCTATTAATTACGATATGGTCTTATAATAGGTCGCCATTCTTTACTTGTAAATTATTGATCTCGGTGATCCTATATCTAAATAATAATATGACATGGTCTTATATATAGGTTGCCATACTCAATATTAGTTGTAAATATTTCATTAGATCTCATATATCTATATATATATTTATATATTTCGTGATATCATATTATGTAAATATTAACTAAAACCCACCATTTTATACTTACTGCTCTTTACTAAGCTCTTTCATCTCGGTATTTTTGAATTTCTAGTCATTATTACTTATTTGACTCTTCTTCCTATTTAGAGGTACTTTCAATTGAGTTAAGTCGACCACTTCAGCCTTATCTTCTTCGCGGATACACTTTTTCGCATAAAGTCGTTGATTTATTTGATCTCTAGAAAATAGATTATGATTAGCAATAATAACGTAAAAACAATGATGTCCTTTAACCAACTTCCCAGCTGACTATTGTTATTATTATGCGTGAGCTCCTCTATATTTTCTATACTTATCCCTTTGATTTCTTCAAGTTTATTATATTTGAACATTTTTCTAGTCTTTCAATATGTTCTTCTTGGATTAGTTTCGAATTCCTTTATTATGACGTTCTCATTCGTCATATTAAATGTAATCAATTTATTTACAATGGTGTTGTCTACTATTTGCATCTTGTAAACACCTTTTTATAATTTCCTCGAGTTGGTTTTATTTTTTCGCAATGGAAGTATACTTCTTCACCCATCGTAGATACTATGAACTCATTTTCACCAACTCTCATCACGATTGTCTCTTCGGCATTTTTCTTTTTTGCTGTAAATTTGCAATTCTTCTTTGATATTTCGTTACCTGCAATAACAGAACGTTCGCAGATGAATCGTTTGTTATATGAAATATTTGAGTCACATATCATCGGCGCGCTCCTATACATAGCTTAGATATATACTATTATATAATATTTAGGCGGATGCTAATCAATTTGAAATATGATTACATAACCTGTTAATCAGGCATTAGTGATTTTTTCGATAATAAATGTGTTTATTATTAAGATCAATTAATAACGATATTCTATTTATGTTCTAGTATATCATTAATAAAGAGTCATTAGTGATTAAATGTATAATTTATTCAATGTCAAACAGCAAGTGTACGTCTGATTTAGAGGGTGTTGTCCTCGTAATCGTGGATACAGGTACACTGGAACAGACTGAACTTGGTGCCTGGAGCGCATGGTCTCACCAGACCACCCAGCATGTAGAACTTTGGCCTATTAGGTACAACTCCCAGAGTGCATTCGGGTACTGGGGTTTCTCCCTCGGTGGGATCGGTCACAGTGTTGTCGTCAACTCCTACATTACATTTGTAACTTTTAATTAAACTCTACATCGTTAAGTTATATCGAGTATTCAATTATTACATACATACATATCTTTCTAGAAAATATATTAATTTTGTATATTATACATATTATCATTTTTATCATCACATATATTTGTATTATATATGTTCACTTACTTTTGTAGGAAAGGTTAAATCTGAAACCGGATTCCTTGATACTACTGTCTGTGATGAATTTGATAGAATCACGGCCCCTGTGAATAATCATGTTATAGGTTATGTTATACTATTAATAACTATATGAAATATCGTTATATCAGGGCTTAACTAATCCTTATATAATTAACAATAACACCAAATAAAGATAGTACAACATATAGGAAGCGTACGTTATTGAAAATATGTTCGGGTGAATACACTATTATTTCAATACAATTTGATAATACTTCTAGAACAATTCCTACCTGAGGACAAAGGTAGTAGGCATTCCGTTGTTGCGCTTGTTTCCGCAGTATGAATGTCCTTGAATTATTACGAAATCGTATACACAACGGGAGTCTTCTTCGATGTCGAATCTTATTACGTGTACAGTAGTTTCCTATTGTTAATATGCACACTAGTTAATACTTATAGAATACCAATAGAAATAAATTGATATTTCATAATAAAATATTTGGAAATAAAAATCAATGAATAATGGCAATGATTACTATAGCGATCATATTTGATAAAATATGGAAATCTAAACTTTTAGATATATAGATCACACAAATGTCACTGGGTATACTATTACATAATTAATAACAATAGGTGTGCTATACACGTGACTAACCATGCTAGGGTCATTTCTCCATTCACATTTGACGTGAGCTCCGTAGTGCTTCTTTGGGACGTTAATGAATCTTTGTTTACGTAGAGTTAGGTCGCAATCTGATGAAGTCATCGTGGTTTAAGTGAATATTACGTAATATAATGATATCATAGTGAATAGATATCTACGTATAAATATCTTTCAACGAGTATATATATACGAAATAAACCATTACATTTAAATTTGACAAATCGGAATATTTTAATATATTAGTTATTTTTTAATATTATTTTATATAACGAAATTTATATATTCATATATATATATATTTTTTTATTTTTATTTGGTGGAGTCTTTTCATCCCACCCTTGAACTTAGATGAAGTTTTCACTTATAACCATAGGCTCTAATGTCCCTTCGAAACCGCTCTCATGTTAAGGCATTCATGGTTTTAACGAGAGTCGATAATTTATTTACACACAATTATATAAGACCATTTTAAATATTATTTTAAGACCCATTTTAATGGTCCAGACGAGGCTTGAACCCGTGTCCTACTGATTGTGTGTCTGACGTATTAGCCAACTGAGCCACACAGGCAGTTATTATATTATATATATGTATATATATACATATATAGTTACACATTTAGCTATATATAAACGTACATATAGATAATTCACATGATAACTATATTATACTGACTGGTGTGGCACTTGTCTCCGATTGTTCCCTCGCGACACATGCACATGTCGCTGTGTTCGTTACAGATCATGTTGTAGTTCTCGCATCCGTGATCGCATGTGATATCATCCGTGACGGCTATTGTTATGCGATGGGGAGGGGAGGGGCTTAATACGTAGTTATTACACAATATCGGTAGCTTTAGTTCTACCGCGTAACAATTGTGATAGCGTACGAGAAAAATTATGCGATCATTAAATAATAAAGTTACCTATAGATGAACTTTACAACTACTATAGTATACTGTAGTATATGCATTATTTATTAAACTAACAATCCTATTTTGTTCTACTTATATATTATTTTGTCGCTTATTTATGTATGTATTATTATTTTTGTTAAAATACAAATGAGAACTTACTTTGTTATATTTGTGTATAGATACACCAAATATATATATACATATATATATATATATATATATATATATATATATATATATATACGTTTATGTGTGGCTATGCGCTGTAATATAGACGATATTGAATTGAATTGAATGTTTATAAATTTCAAAACAAAATGTTAAAGTCCTCTATTGCGTATTAAAAATAACAAAATTTAAAAAATTGATTTAAATAATATTTATGTGAATATATACTATAGTATCAACTACTATAGTAGGCTAGGCTAACCGTATACGACCGCTAAGGTGACAGCTGCCAGGATTATGACGTTGTACATCATATTGTCGGGTGTCTGTGTGTGTCAGTCTTCTACTTCTACTACTGATGTAGCCTCCATCCTCCGCTTTATATACCTGCTATCGCAGAGAGCACGTGACCAGAACAATGGCGGCGACCACCCGTGCAGAAGTTACGTAATTAATGGCGCCATAAAACGGATAAAAATAACCTCATTACAGCTAATTAATTAATCATCATTACAATTAATTAACCGCCAGTATATGTTCATTAGTTAATTCATTGATAATAAGCACACCACTGCGTATCCTGTCACATGCATATGAGAGAGAGAGAGTGAGTGTGTGTGAGTGCGTGGGTAGGTTATGTAATATATCAAAAACTTTTACTTTATTCAGCTGTTTTATCTATATAAATAATGTATCTGAATTCATAGAAATAAATTATTAATTTAACTACTAATTTACTCATAATACATATTTATAAGTTTATCTTAATATATAATTAAATATATATATATATATATCCCTATAGGAATATGTACCTACTGTATATTAATGAATGTATGAATGCATGAATGAATGAATGAATGAATATTTATTTAAACATACAAATAACGTTAAACGTTCTCTATTGTGTAAAATAATATAAAAATAACAAAATATACAAAAACATAAATCAGTTGAAAATAATAAAATTAATTTTTATGAATTAATAACTTATAACATTATATTTAAAATACGAATAATTTACATTAGTACTTATATTACAGGTAACGAATTCCATAGATCGGATTCATGTACACTGTAAGATCGTTTAAACATATCTTGATAGCTTATAATTACTCTTTTGTAATAGCCGAGTACGAGTTTCTGAGATCTCTCTTGTAAACTCTGAATTGTAGGAGGTCATTCAAATAACTCGGAAGACCATTCTTCAGTACCTTACAAATTAGTTTTAAATAGCCATAGATCTCTGATAAATATTTAACCATTTAGAATTAACTAAGTGATAAATGTAAAAATCTTATCGATGATCTAAATTAGTTCATCTAATGATTATATCTAAGGATTTAGTAGAAGTAGCAGGAAGGCCATAATATATATACATATAATCTGTACTGTATATATATACTGAACTGTATATACATCATATATTATATGCAAATATATTGAGTATAATATCTTATGTGATATATATATATATATATATATATATATATATGTATACATTTAGATACTCATGTATATAAATTATATTCTATTCTATATTTCTTATGCATGATATCTTATGATGTAATAACTTGGACAAATAAAAAGTTACATAAACAAAACGAAGTGAAATAATATTTTAATATAAGGGAATCGAATTGTGAAATTAATATGGACGATACTATATTATTTAAATTTGTACATATGACAACGTTGTCATACTTTACTTGATATTGTTGTATGGACTATTCTGATAACGCAATCGGACATCCAAATGTGGCCACAACTTATGTGATTTCTGAAAGAAATACCTTTTTTGTGCTTTATTAATGTTGATATTGATGTTGATGTGGTATTTCTGAGATAGGAGGGTATCATATTGCATATATTGGGAGCTGGTAATGTACAATAACGTATATTTGTGGAGTGGAGTTTATATTTTGATGAGTTTTTATCAAAAATGAATTAGTAGATCTTGTTAAATCAATGATTTTTGGTTGAGGTTATATAGAAACAATAATAATAATAATAATAATATAATTTATTGAATATAGAAAATAGATATTCAATATGACATAAAACAGGAGATACAAATAATAGTACGAAATAAAATAAAAGTGTTAACATTATTGATTTACATACGCCATTTCTTAGCTCGTATATGCTAATGATATGCCAACAAGGCCGCGACAGATCTCAGCTTTTAGGAAAGGGTGAATCATTTCCTATGCCGTGGGGAGGAAAATTTGACCAGTAGATTCCACGCTGGCATCCTTACTCCCCGACACCCGTCACAACCCCACTGACCTAACATAACACACGAGGACAAACAGTAAATAAGGTAATAAATAAAAATATATAAATAAATGTACAAGGTAGGATGAACATGTTCATCAACTACCAGACAGTATCGCAGAAACACCCGATTTAAATAATGGAAGATACTTCATTACGGTTAGATGAGCAGGCAGATTGTTCCATGTAGCCGAGACCCGATTGCTGAAGAAGTTGTGTGATCGGTTATTCTTGGAGATATCTCTTTTAATTTTCACCGAAGGCCCTCTAAGATGATTCGTGTAGGTCCACAAGAAATCATCTACATCCACATCAACGAGACCATTGACTATTTTGTAAGTCAGCACCATATCAGCAACATGCCTACGGGAAGAACGTGATTTTAGCTTTAAAAATAGTAATCTATCAGGGTATTCTAATGAACCTAAATTGCACCTAAAGAAAAGCTTACGAGTAAATAGTCTCTGAACCAATTCGAGTTTGGTGGAATTACCATTTGTTCTGAAAGGAATGGATGGGTTCCAGAGACTGGATGCGTATTCAAGGACATGTCTTACATAACTCATATATGCTAGTGTCAATGGTACATGTATGTTACATCTAAATACTCGAAAGATTATATTAATCATTCTGTATGCTTTACGGATAATATTATCAATATGATCATTAAAAGATAGATTATGGTTGATAATTACACCTAGATCGGTGTACGTATTAGAATAGTTTAATTGAACACCGTTAATCGAGTATGAGGATATTTCATTACCCTTACTAGACATTATTGAGCATTTATGGATTGCTAAATTAAGACCTGATCATTTTGACCAATCATTTAATTTGGTTAGTGCATTATGCATATAGTCCATTTCAAATTCATATTTATGGATATGAGAAAGTTTGGCATCGTCAGCAAAAAGGGTACATATGATCTGAGGTGAGAATATATTGGGAAGGTCATTTATGTAGATTATAAATAAAATTGGTCCTAGACAAGAACCTTGCGGAACCCCTGATGTTGCCATAATATTATCAGATACATTCATACCAACCTTAACACACTGGTGTCTATTATGAAGATATGATTGTATCCAATGTAGTACATTACCAGTTATTCCTAGAGCTTCAATCTTAGATAATAGCTTAGCATGTGATACTGTGTCGAATGCCTTTGCGAAGTCGATGTATGTAGTATGCAAAGTATAGTTGTTGTCCATGACTCGGGCTAGATTCCTATAGTATTGGATCAACTGCAGAGTGGTTGATTTTCCCGATAGAAATCCATATTGGCATTGTGATATGTAGCCGTTTTCTCTGAGAAAGTGAACCAAGTATCTACAAAGAATCTTTTCAAAAAGAATTAATGTGGAGGGTAGAATACTTATAGGTCTATAGTTCGATGGTAAGGATGTATCACCTTTTTTAAATATGGGAGTAATTATACTCTGTTTCCACATATTTGGGCAGTATTGGTTAGTTAGTGAATGATTGAATATTAAGGAAAGAGGAATACATAGCTCATATGATAAAGATTTTAGGATACCCTTTGGTAGTCCGTCTGGTGGTATACTATACTTATTGGGCATGAGGCATAGATATTTTCTTACAGTCTCGGGGCTTATAGGGAAGGTGTTAAATACATTATTAGAAACTATGGATGAATTACTAATAAATGTATAGCTGTCATTAGTAAATACAGATTTAAACTGTTTAGATAAGCATTCAGCTTTATCTCGATCTAGGGTTAACAATGTATTATTATTTGACATTAGAGTAGGCATATTGCTACGCGTAGATATTTGTCTATTAACATAAGAATAAAATGATTTAAGGTTATTGTTAGATAGTGCTCTAGCTTCAATGTTATAGATGTAATCCGATATGGTTTCAGATAACTTTATTTGATATAGTCTCCATTTAGCTTTAATATTTGGTTTATGTTTATTTTTATATAATTTCTTACATTTCGAATCAAATTTTTTGATGAATTTAGGAAATTTAAATGACTGTATAGTTGATAGGGGGGAATTATCATTGATTAATGTCTTTACAATTTCAATAAATGTTGTTAGTAATACATCAGTAGAATCTTCAACCTTAAGAATACTAGACCAACTTAAATTATTCAGAGTTTGCTTAACAATATTTAAATTACATAGTGAGTAATTAAAATTACAGTTACTATTAGTCTTAGATTTCATTGTAATAACATTTGTATTGAAAATATTAGCAGTTATAGATAAATGATCACTAGTAGAAGTATTGTAGCTAAAAGGAGTATTTATACTGAGGTTAAATATACAGTCATCATTAGATAAGACCAGATCAAGGATATTATCTTTTCTAGTATTGTTAGTTACAAACTGGGTTAGAGAGGTAGATATAACAAAATCCGTGAATATTTTGTCAAGTGGGTTACTAGGTATGGGAGAATCACCATACCAGTTAATACCAGGGAAATTCAAATCCCCTATTAGAATAAATGTATTAGAGAGTTCAGTATATTTAGACAGTATTTTACATAGCTCCCATGTTATATCATAAGACATATTGGGTGGCCTGTAAACAGAAAATATAGTATAGTTGTATAATGTTATAGCTAGGAGTTCAATATTATGTGGATTATGTATAGTTAGAGCATAAGAGTTTAAATAGCATTTAACAAAAATTAATATCCCACCACCACGAGTAGATAATCTATCCTTCCTATATAGTATAATTAGATGTGTTAAAACATAGCATAGCGTTTGTGTAAGAGTCATTTAACCAAGTTTCATTAATAATAATAATATCATAAGTGTTAGTAGATAGAATATAAATTAATGAGGGAAGCTTGTTACATATACTCTGTGCATTGGTATAGAATACAGTAATATGTTTATTTTCTAGTCATTTAGATACTTGATCAGGCGTATGTTTGTTGCTGTTATTAGATTTAGATTGTTTGTTGCTATTATATGTTTTTTTTCCAGTTATAGTAATCAGTATCACTGTAAGTAATAGTTGTATTCCAATCAATTATGTATTTTTCATTGTCTATTTTATAGTTTTTTAATTCATATGATAGTGTGCTATTGTTAAAAACGCAGCGTATATTTCCAGGTAGGGCATTTGCTCCTATTGGGAGAATAATACGTTTAAGACGTTCGTCATAGGATAAATCGGGACGCAGAGATATGTTATCGTATTGAGTGTGTCTATCAGGATGTTTCGAAAATGTGCTTAGTAATTCCTTTACAGTGATACTATCATTTAGACATATTTTAACTATTAAGTTTTCATTATCCGTAATAATTTTTTGTTTAGAGTATGCTTTTTCATCTACACCTAGATCCTTCATTAAGGTATTTGCTTGTTCGTCTTGGGATAATCCAAATATTAACAGTTTTTTATTAAGATTAATTTCAATAGCTATTTTATTACTTATTGTTTTTGCTATAGAAGACTTATTTATAGACTGTTCAATGTTCTTAGATAACGCGTTCGCATAACTTTTAGTATCATTTACTTTTAAATTAGTAAGATTAGTTATCATATTTTTTAGATCAACAATTGTGTCTTTTAACTCGTCAATTTCACGTTTGTGTTCATCAAAAATAGTTTTGATATTATTTTCAAAAATATTTTGTATGACAATATATGATAAATAGTCAGATTTTTGAGCAGTAGGGTACACTATAGTGTAAAGTATTCGTTGACGTATTGATTGTCAGTGTATTGTAATTAGGAATGTAGTAATACTGTTATTAGATAATCTGGCAATATAATAGATGCATCTTACAATAACATGTTGTCGAATTCTTAACTTAGAGATATGTATTAGTTTAAGTAGTAGAAAATAACGTAGTCAGCAAGTTGGATAATATATCAATAAGCAATATCGATGGCAGTAGATTATGTAATGCTTTTCCGAATTACTCCGAAAGAATATATTGTGTTAGTTTCATTAAGGCAAAAGGTTTCATCTATGAATCCTAGACTAGGAGCACACCAATGATTTGTATATCGAAGGCATGCTATATATATATATATATATATATATATATATATATAAGATAAACACACTATAGTGTGTTTATTACACATGATTGGTAGAGGTAGTGTGATGATGTCACAACGTAGAGGCTGATGGAGATATATAGATACGGTTTGAATGCATGTAATGCTAGTTAGTCGGTATACCGACTATATATATATATATATATATATATATATATAGCTATAGCTAACCAGTTATTGATAATGATTAGAGTTGATGAAAGAGTAACTGGGTGGAGTGAGGATCATATTTACATGTTAAGTATAGTTGTGTATAGTAGGAGTATGTATGAAAGGAAATAAATGAATTAGAAAGTATTGTAAGAATAGGGAATTAGGACTAGGAATATTACATAGTATGGATCCGCTACCGGTACACTACCGGTACACCGTGTAATAGTGGGCGTGGCCAAGAAGAGTTGTGATGGATTAACACGGATGAAATGCGGATAGAGATAAATGAGGAATGCTAGTCATGTGCAGAACCGGTTATTCCAATAGATGCGAGGCGCGAGAGAAGGAATGTATGATAAATGTTGTCAAAGCCAGAGGAGAGGTCAAGTAGGACTAGACTGATACCATTGTATTGTTAAGTCTCTTAAAAAGGTCATTGGTAAATCTTGTCAATGGAAACTCGGGTAGATTTTGATGGAAGATATGTGATTTGAAAAATATTGGAATGATATGTTGGTAAATGTACTTGGTTATTTGTTTAGTAACAAAACATTGTAAAGTTTTAGAGACTATTGGCAACTTTTATGTTGGGCGATAGTGAATTAATATGCGAGGGTCAAGATTAGGTGTATATATATGGGATGTATGTGTGTATATATGAAGGAATATGGTACAGTATACTTTATACAGGTATACCTGAAGTAAAACATGCATAAGTATATATATATATATATATATATATATATATATATATATATACGTATATGAGTTTAAGTGAGGTAGCGATGAAGGGATGACATGATATGTATGATTGTTAAAGTCTCGAGTGGAGATTTAAGTATTGTTACGATATCGGAAGATATACCTACGGAGGTATACTATAGTGGGCAAATAAGTAAGTCAAGTTAATATGGAGTAGTGGTATTTGAGGAATGAGAAAAAGTTGGTGTAAGTCTACTAAGTATGGTAGTAAGTTCACTCGAAAACTATAAAACATCTCTGGTGGAGTATCAATTGGGTGGCCTGGAAATATTTAGTTCTTTTGGCGACCTAGCAGAGTTGAAATATCTTTTTGGAATAATTAAGCATTATTCAAAAGGGTGACTTTTATAGGATATTGCTTTATATTCATAAATGCTTTATATTGCGCTGATATACGGTTATATACGTATTTTAATTAAAGAATATTGTAAATATAATAAGTGGAAGATTATTTGGATTTACTACATCTCTCCTCAAGTATTCGTAGTAATTTTAATTTTCGTAGATAGTATCTAGTCGTAATTATATTAGAATGTGGTATATTAACTATGCTTTTGATACATATCCGAATAACACGTTTAATATTTGTTGTAATCTTCCATTCAAATTATATTACAATAATCTAATGTTAAGATAAACCTAAACTTTCAATAAATATAATAGTTGACTTGATTAATGAATAATTTCGAATGGTATTTCTATTATGTAAATGATAATCAGCTGGTTTACATATATATATATATATATATATATATATATATATGATACATGATCTGACTGCGATAAATTACATGAAACACATATTTTAAGGAATTTAATGTTAGATGAAGGAGTAATTAAATGAGTATCAATTATAATATCTGGACAAATAAAATCAGAATGAGAAATATTTAAGAGCATAGTTTATTATTATTTATAAGTTAGTTATTTTGTAGTATGTACTACGAATATTATTCTCATACACATAATATTAATTTATCATGGTGACAAGATTCAACGTAAATTTGAATGTTATCAGCATATATATGATATTTCACAATTGCAAACACCATGGTGTTTGTTATATTATATATTTCAAAAGGGAAACATAAATAGTAAAAAGTAGAGAAACTAATATGAATCCATATTGAACCCCATATAATGAAATATTCTCACCTGAAATACAATTATGAATCATAACCGAATAGGTTATATCTTTGATAAGTAGAATTCATATTTCTAAAGCATCTTCTGTAATGCTAAATAGTGATATTCTATTGATAAGTATATCATGATATATACTATCAAAATCAGATAAAAGTCAAGTTGTAATAATTGTATACTGCACTTATTATTATGTATTGGCTATTATCATTGTTTATCCAAAGAAAAATAACACAAATATCATTCATGGTAGCCAACCAGTACAGTTTCAGTAAAGTATGACCCTCCTATATGCACTTTATAACAAAAAAGGTTATTATCATTTATATAATTAATTATTTGCTAAGATATATATAGGATAATAGAAAATATATATATATATATATATATATTAAAGTTTACCTATAATAGGAGCATGGATATAGATATAAAATTGCCAACATCATTATAATCGATAGATTGTATTTTATGATTGGACAAAAGATTTTTTAAAGAATTTCGGAATACCATAATAATTTAGTGAATACATTATAATTGTAGAGAAAATAGGAATAATAGTATTAGCTAATTTAATAATAACTGATATAGGAAGAGGATCTAAAAAGGAAAATGAAGAACAAATACTTATATAATCATAGTTATCGACAATTGACGGTGGGAGAAAGCTAGCAAATGAAGAATATATTTTATGATCACTAATATCCACATTTAAATAATATTATGTATCATATCACCAATAAAAATTACTTTAGAATCTAAATTATCAGTAAAGGATATAAAGGAGTAAAATCACAATTCATCAGAAAAGAAGGATTCTTTAAATATTATTAATTACCTAGGAGTTTCTAGTAATAGAGTTCAATTACTTTGAATAATTTCAATATGAGCTCATACTAGTATATATTATTTTTATAATAAGTTATTTTATCAAATGCAATTTGCATTCTATATGTATTTCTTGCTATATATAATTATTTATAATTAGTAATAGAAGTGTTTTTTAAGTAAATTCTATAAATTGTCTTGTTAACCTTTTTGCTTCTGATGTAGAAATATTAAACCATGAGTTATTACTTCTAAGTTAATTGGAGCAAATATTTACAGGTTTAATTTCAAATAGATTTTTAGTGAATTAATATTATGTATTATATTATGAAAAAATGTTCTAATATTATTTGATAATAATTCAAAATAAATAGATTTAATATCATTATAAAAAGTTCTTGTTTTAACAGTATGTTTCGAAGGAAGATTAATTTCTAGTGAAATATAATTATGATATGTTATAAGAGGTAACATTATGGGTAGGTTTTGATAAAATATTAGATATTGGAGTAACTACAAAATCAAGTATATGACCAATATAATATGTTGGGAATTGTATGTATTAACAAATAAAAAATAATCAATCAAATTAATGAATATATTATGTGGATAAATATTAGTAGCATAATGGAAATTCATATCACCAATAAGGATATAATTAAAATACTAATGTAATACCTATAGTATACTATTCATAGTACTTGTGATTATATCAGAAATTTCTTTATACAATTTAAGAATATATATATATATCTTCCAAAGATTATCTAGGTGGATAACTTAAATAAAACGAGAAATTAATTAAATCCTGTAAATAAAAGTCAATGGGATATAACCTTCACTAAATACTAAAGTAATCTTATTAATATTAGAATATTTATAAAAAGATTTTTAAAAATACCAACATCACCACAAATACCACCACCAACACTATCGCCTAAATTATCAAAACATCTAGGAATATGAACACAATAATACTTATCTTTAATTATTCTACTGATTACAGCAATATCAAATTAGTCTAACCAAGTTTCAGAGAAACATATTATATCAGTATATTTATTATCGATTACAAATAATGGAAAGGTGAAATTCCCTCTTATGGATCTAATAGGGTATAATAGGGACCTAAATATTAAAATACCACACACATTATTGGTATATATGACATAACGTCATTGATTATAATAATACATATTATCAATATTGATAATTATTAATATTATTGGAAATGTTTTAATTCTTTAAGGTAATAAATCTATCAAATGAAAAATTCAATTCTTTCATTTGATCGACGGAATGGGTTAATGGATTATATCTACAATCAACCCATAGTCGTGGATTTATGTTGGGAGGTTTGTTAACTTGCATTTTTGTTAACTTTTCTATTACGGGAATCTATGATATTAGCGTTATTGGATGGGTTGATAAGAGTAGTATGTAAATGAGTTGATCATGTAGTTGGTTAGGGAAGGGTGGTAGGGTAGGAAATAATGATGGATGGGTTTTGAATAGTGTATAATAGTTATTTATATTTATTCATTAGAGTTGTCAGTTAACGAATTTACCTGGGGTAGTGCGAGTTGTATGTTTAGGTGTAACCTACTTATTAGATTATTACATATTTTAAATGTGGATTATCAATGATCGATATTCGAAGAGTTTGTTCTAATGATTAATAACATTAAGGGGTGAGGTTACTGAAGGTATATTCCAATTGTTTTTTGTTGATGTAATAATGACATAGTTATTTTATTGGTGAATACGCATTTGATTTTTGAGTTATGCACATAATTATATTTGATAGAAAATAGGATTATCGGACAGGGAAAGCAGACTTTGATAAGATTTTTGTTGTATTATATATAGAATAATGTACGTATTTGTTTAGAATTGCAATGTTATGGGATCTATTTGAGTTATCGATAAATTATGTTTATTTAGGTTTAATTATCTCATGAATAGTAGGTGTATTTATTTAAAGGAGGATATTCAATTGATGTGATGAATCTAGTGAGTAACGCTGCATCGTCTATAGACCACATACATATATATTATTTAATTTAATTAGGTCTTTAATAACTCTAATATTTTTTAGTTACTATTTTATATGTCATTATCCATAATATCATTTAAATTATAGGTCTGGGAGAGGGGTGATGTATACATTTATAATATATAATTATTATTTGTATACATTATATATTACATTGTATGGTATACATAATATATATATATATATATATATATATATATATATATATATATATATATATATATATTATCAACAAAATATGATATATAATATTTTATAAATAATGAAAATTGAAATATTTTTAATATACATTTTTTATTTTTTATTTTTAACTGGTTAGGTTTTATTTTGTTTAATTTTATTTTGACTTATAACTTACTACTCTATATATATATATATATATATATATATATATATATATATATATATATATATATATATATATATATATATATGTACATTTACTATATATATATATAATATTATATAATTTAAGGACAAATATTGATAATCCGGCGTATAATTGAATTATTAAATCAAAGAATCGACCGGCCACACTAATATGTGTAGACAATGTGATTTAGATATACAAGAATACTACGCGCTGCTTTAAATATAATATGGTAAGATCATACGTCTAATAATGAATTATATGGAAATCTCCCGAAGATCACGATTAAAATTAGAGAAAATATGATACGTTTATCGGAACATTGTTGGCGAAGCAAAGAAGAATGATAAGCAAAGTTCTTCTGTGGGAACCTCTACCCGAGCAACGAAAACATGACGGCCGCAGAATACGTATACTGAGCAACTTAGAGACGACAGCGGATGCACTACAGATGAAATAATACGGCGATGGGAGATAGATATGGATAAAACGTGACATGCTATACCGAGCGAGCTCGACCTGGTAAGCTAAGGTAATTATATAATACTATAACGTAGAGTCCAGGGGTCTCATTAAGGAATAATATTGACTGCACATAAATATATAATTATTAATAAGTATTTATCAATTAATATTGTATAGTTTTAATAGTTATATATATATGCATGTAGGGGAAAGTAACCTAATACGGACACTTTAACAATAAATGGTCTTAATATTTTATGACTCGTTATTTTTTTTTCAAAAATTACAATATATTAATATTATATGATTATAGATATTATTGTGATTTTAAAATTTTATTTAATCTTTTTATTCCATAGATAACGGGGGTGTCCGTATTCGGTACACATGTCCGAATACGGACATCCTATATACCACTAGATAAACTATATATTATTGATGAATCAATCAGACAAATTACAATTACATTATTTATAATTAATTTTATGAACAATTTATTCTAATTTAATTAGTTAATAATATATTTTTTTTATTATTTTATTAATTAATAATAAAATTTAAGTATCTAAATGATACAATTTTTAGATTTAGCTTTATTGATGGTATTAATATTATAACATACGCGATTTTTATGAAAATCAGAATAGTTTATACGCTGCGCGCTGATTGGTTATAGGGTGTCCGTATTAAGAAATATAGCGTGTCCTTATTAAGGAATTATATGACCTCTAGATATGTGCTAGTTACTGTCCCCTAAGCTGAAATACTGATAAATACAGAAAAAACGTATGAATACAAAATATATTTTAAAGATTAAGCGTTTATGTATTTATTTATTGTACTATATTTAGAATTTTATTATTTTAAAAGGAATTTTAATTTTCTTATTCTCCTTTATGTTTTCCTGCACCAGAAAAAATTCCCTTGAAATACCCTTGTGTTTTACCATGCTCTCTATCGTGTTATCTATGATTTCGTTTATTTATCCTAAAAATGTTAGGTTAATCTAAAATGTCACTAAATGATGGCTAAAATATTATTAATGACTTTTTAATTAAATAACTAACCAAGCTAATACCACAGGTCTTGGATTCCAATTTTAACGATCCGTCATATTATAATGAATAAATAATTGATTATTCTCAGTTTCTATTTTCATTATATTTCTATGTACAGACATAAGCACATTATTTCAGATATAATTCTTTCCACATCGGCACTGTGTGGTTTAACGCACATAATGATACTATATGTACAACACAATGTACACATTTCTTCCATGCTAGAAAATAATAAGTTTATATTAGGTATATTTTATTTCTATTTCATACATACCTTGATAGATTTATAACAAGTTCACGAAGATTGTATTTTCTGAATATATTAATTTCTGATTGCATAATAAATCGGTATATTATAAGGATAAATCTCTTAAGTTCAAATCAGCACTTATCAAAGTATGTAATTGCTTTATGTTTACTTCTTCTTTTAATTAAATAAAATTTTCAAGTTTTGAACATATATGCTATAAATCGCTCCTTAAGATTATTTACTAAAGTTTTTATAAGTTCTACTTTTATTGCAGATATATATTTCATTTCAGATACATATAAATTATGTCTTACTTCACGCTTATTTTTTCTCTTTAACTAAATACCTTTCACGTAGTGAGTACCATTGGTTTTTTCAATAGATTCGATTAACTTAGTAACCCATCCGCCAATTAAATCGGTTATTTATGTAGGCAACCTATTCAGCATAATCTATTAATGTTATAAAATATTATGAAACATTATTTATTTTACTCTGAATAGCAGAGGCTATAGGCATTGCATTCTACAATATTAAATATATAAATATGACAAACCTTAATATTATTAAGTTGTTGATGACTATCACATATCGTAGTCGAATCGTATTGCATCTTTTTTTTTGATATCGAGAGAATATAATTAGTACATCGGCCATAAAGCATAATAAATGAAGTTTATGATCATTGAAAAGGTATGTTGAAAATTCACGGGCTTCATTGAATATCGTTGAATTATTAATGCAGTCCATGATTTTAATATGCTTTCAACTAGTTCATGAGTGAATTCACTACATCGTATTTCAAAATTTCTTGAAATGAGCAAACAATAAGGCTATTGAACTCTGAAATATTTTTGAACTCTCTGTATCTGACTCCAAATTTAGCGAAATATGATGAAATACCACTTAATGTCATCAGAATATTTTTAATTTCTGGTATTTCATTGCTTTCTGCCTTCCATGCCAGACTTTACTTATGTGCACAACACCATATTGTAAGTAGAGAGGCTACGAGCTCGATGAACTTCTCCAATCTATAAGCTTGAAATATCTTCCATAAACTATTATTATGTCCTGTATTTACAACTATCTTCCAACTATAACGGTATTTCGTTACATCAAGTAAGGATCGGGTAGACATACCGGTTCACTCATAGACATCGTCCATCCACTCCTTTTAAGGCGACCTATTTTTCTTGTACCTTCAAGACGACCTTGTAAAATAGTATTTGCCAATTGTATCATATAACAAACTCATTTTTCTCATATTAATTTTCTGTAAAAACACTTTCATCTTATATTACATATATTAAAAAAATTACGTGAATTAAATTAATAAAGTCAACGTATTCATTTTTAAAAATGCAAGAATTTCAATATTATGAAAAACGTGAAGCTAATTATTGTTTAGAATAAAGTCGATCAGAAAAGTGTTGCAATTAGGTTACATTGAGATGATAACGGTAATAAGAATATTGGTATACTATCTTTAAATATATAGAAAATAAATGATTATGAGGAGTTGATTGTAGTATACAAACAAAACAAATTACAAAAGAATTAGTATAATAATAACACTTGATCAAATACGGAATTTACATCATATGATAAGTTCATAAAAAACATTTTCTACAAATATTTGAGAATTTCAATAATTTTTAATCAATCACAATCAAGTATATACAAAATATAATCATTTAGCTATTACTAATTATATAATGTATGAATAATATATAATTAATTTATCTAGTAAGTCCTTAATCTTGGTGTCGTTTTCTAATATGATTAATATTTTCCTAGCCATATTGCTGACCTTTCTAAAGCAGCTAATTAACCTTTATTTAAAATCGGATGTATCCATAAACATATTACTCATCCCCTATGTGCTGTCCTTATTAATTCACTTGTAATTTCTCGTATTGATTATCGTTCTTGTTTATTATATAACCTTCCTGATTCCTTCATAGCCCCATTAAACAGAGTCATCAGATCATCCATATGATCCATTTTCAATATTAGAATATCTGACCATTCCTCTACGGACTCCTTTCAACTTCTACCAAACTGGTTCCCCTATAAAAAACGATCCCAAATTCGACTTATTTCTATTACCCATGAATCTATATATTCCTCCACTCCTTCATATATATATATAACCTACTCTTAATTCATTGCACCACCAACGATACACGTTCAACTTCTCACGTATACATCTCGATATCATACAGCCATCCTCCATTCAATTTCATACATTATCCCATCTATTTAGGGTGCGTTTTTTGTAACGTACCACAGTACCAAGTTAGCAAGCGTTTTTCGTAACGTACCACAGTACCACAGTCCCACCTGTATGCTTATACATGTAAAATCAAGTGGGACTGTGGTACTGTGGTATGTTATAAATCATACGAAATATCCCAAAGTACCACAGTACCACAGTCCCACTTGAGTTTACATGTATAAGCATACAGATGGGACTGTGGTACGTCAGTGCGTTTTTTGTAACATACCAACGTACCACAGTACCACAGTCCCACAGTACCACAGTACCACAGTACCACAGTCCCACAGTACCACTTGTTAAATTCGCGCGCGAGTTAAATTCGCGGGCGTTTCAGATGGTTCATTGGAAACATCAATATAAATAATCGCTCCCTATATCTATATCGAGGATGGTACTGTGGTACTGTGGTACTGTGGTACTGTGGGACTGTGGTACTGTGGTACTGTGGTACTGTGGGACTGTGGTACTGTGGGACTGTGGTACTGTGGTACTGTGGTGTGGGACGTTTAAAAAGTAGTACCACAGTCCCACTTGAGTTTACATGTATAAGCATACAGGTGGTACTGTGGTACTGTGGTACTGTGGTACGTTACAAAAAATGCACCCTTAGAATATACTCCATTCATCTATAAGATCCATTCAATCTCCCACCTCCTTCAATACCCATCTCAAGTAATATCTATCATCTATCTAATTCCATTATATTATGTTTATATTTTATTTATTACTTCTACTTTTTTTCGTTTTTTTTTGGTTATTGTGTTTTATTGTGTATTATTTATTTTACGTGCACTTACGAGGAGTGTCATCACTTTGTAACAGTGACTAATAAACTTTATGTCATTATTAATCATAAATATATATATATATATATATATTAAAGAATATGTGTGTTTCATACATGGATTTGTCAAGGTTTGTATTAGGAGTATTATATATATATATAGAAACCAGATCATAAGAATGACATGTATGTACTATAAAAATAGAAATGTACCAATTATAAAATATGCATTAAAACGAGTGGAACAGGAACAGAAAACTAAAAATTACGTGGAAAACATTCTCGATTATAATTTTTATAATTTATAATAGTTATAATAAATTATATTTTTAATACTTCTTATTAATTGTTCAATACTTTAGTAATTATAGTAATAACTTATATTTAATTTATATTGTATTTTACTATATACTGTAAGCTATAGTTCTATTGAGTTATATGATTGAATACTCATTTGATAGTACTAGTTGAAATAATGAAATGTATTACATTTCCTAGATTAGTATTAATATAGCGTTTTACTATATTAGTATTACTATAATGTATACTTTACTATTTAATATATTAAATATAAATGTAATGTATTTAATATTATTAGTATACTCTTAAAAATATCATAATTATTATATAGATACATTTATATATAAAGGTAAATATATTTAATATAATAATATATATGTTTTATGTACACATTAAATTAAAAATATATACTTTATAACGTATCAATATATGCAGTGGCATACCTATAACACACCTATATATATAGGTATTCGTTTATAATAATAGGAATATACTCATTATGGATGGTATAGCATGATACATACAATCAGCATATTGTGTATACAATAGAGGTAGTTTTTAGTTATAGTATTATCATTATTAATAATGTTATTGATTGATTGATAATTTATTTAAGCTTATATATATATAGACAAAACGTATAATCGAGAATATAAAGTAGAACCTATATTTTCTAAATATATCATACGTTATAGAAATAAACAAATAATAATAGGAAATTAAAACGTGTTACAGTTATCGTCAAAATAAATGAAAAATAATCGAAAATATAAATAAATATATTGTTTTATTAATTAAGGCATCTACATATTCTAATGGTACTTCATATGAAGAACAACATACAAAGTACTGTCCATAATGACAACTAGCTTACGGACTTAATCACAACGAGGTAAGGAGCGCCTAACTGACTTAATCAGAATGTTGTATATTATATATGATACCGATTCTGCATGGCAAATTTCGGCATATCAAAAGAAATTATAAATATAATAGAATCATTATAGCTAATTCTAACAGTTAGATAATACTCAATAACATGTCCGGAAACTTTGTTAATACTAGGTACGGTTAACACTGACCTACATTTGGAGTAAGATAGGGTTATCTACTATCGCCTGTATTATTCAATATATTTCTGGAACAAATTATGCAAGATACACTTCACAACCACAAATCAACTATATCTGTTGGTGGCAGAGAAATCCGCAACCTTAGATTCGATGACGATATAGATCTCATTGCAGGTAGCAACGCTGAATTACATGAACTTACAAATAGACTTGTCGAATCTTCCAAAGAATATGAAAAGGATACATGCATTCGAGAATAAAGCCCATAGAAGACTATTATGTATAAGATATCGCCAACGTAATACTAATAGTTATGTCAAAGAAATAATATCAAACCAGATCTATAAATATGAACCTCTCCTTAGCACTATAAAGAGAATAAAGATAAAATATGTTGGCCACATATGTCAGGATACCTTGGCTAAGACAATTCTGCAAGGCAAAATATAAGGTACTAGAGGAAGAGGAAGACCGAGGAATAACTGGATGACGAATATACATAAGTGGACCGACCTGTGAACTACTACGAAAGGTGATCGAAAGGCAATCGAGAAGGATGGAGAATATTTGTTGTGAAAGCGATCGAAATGTTTCCCCTACGATTCAAGAGTCATGGGACTAAAAGTAAAAATACATAAGTGTTTCATATTTTTATCAATGATCATAGACGAGAAAGGGGTGAATATGTGATATACGTCTTTCAGTAATTCAGTTTTAGAAGTATTAACCAGTATATATTTCTAAGCAGCCAATTTATAATTACTTAAGTACAATATATATATATATATATTAACCTTTTAAACATAAAACTTAATCCATATTTTATATTATATTATATTCCGATATTTATTGTTTGTCAAATATATTGTTAAATATATATATATATATATATATATATATATATATATATATAGGTGTTTGTGTGTGTGCATGTGTGTGGGGTTGAGTATGGGTATCCGTGTTAACCTCATATAAAACCATTGTGTTAAATAATGAATAAACATATTAGTGATCTGTATTTTTATTAACATCATGAATCATAATACCATATTATACACACTATCGTAAGTAAATGTATACCCTATGTATCAAGTTAATAATAAAATATTGATGTTGCTCTATAATAATGCATACGTGTTAATTAAAAAAAAACATATATTAAAAACACTTGTATATTATTGTACGATGTATTGCGTAACGATCTATAAATAGATATCTAAACAACATCACGTGATTCTCATTCTTGGATACAGGTACAATGGAACCTACTGAATACGGTACCTTTAGCGCATGGCATTACGAGGTCACCGAGCATATAGAACCTTGGTCTTCCCTTAACCACCCTCAGGGGGCAATCTGGTACCGGGGTTTCATTGTTTCCTGTGTCCGTATGTCTTGTGGTCATATCGTTTTACACTCCTGATGTAATAAGTGTTATATAATACTTGTGTCGATAATGCATATATTTAGGTAACCTTAATCATATAGTTAACTTAAATGTATTATTATATAAGTAAATAATATATTTAACAATATATAGTTATAGACATTATAATGTATACTTAGATATTCTAACTTTTGTATGAAAGGTCAAAGGTGAAACCACCAGCATTAATAGTAGTGTCAGTAACGAACTTAATGGAATCATCACCTCTGAGAAATATGATATATTTATGTCAGTAGTTTGGTATATATATACCAATTGAATATTAAATTATATATTATATTAATTAACTCATTATAATTTATGAATCTTATATTTATAAAATATCTCATATAATATGAATGGAATATAATAGAACAATTAAAATTCTTAAATTGATCGTTAAAATAGAAATATTTGATGAAATACACAAATTTAAAATAATACATTATGTATAATTTAGTGTTCATTTTAAATAAATGTATGTATTAAATAATCAAACGATTAAATATTTAAATAAATAATTAATATCCGGTTTATAATAACACAAACCTGAGGATAAATTTAGTGGGTATACTCTTTTTTCCGCAGTATTTCCTTCCCAAAATTTGTACGTAATCAAATTTGCAGTTTACGTCATATTCAACATCGAAATAACGGACGCTAACGGTCGTTTCCTACGTGTAGTTAATGTGTCATATCATATCTATATATCATTTATATATATATATATATATATATATATATATATATAAAATTTACATATATATATCTTATTATACCCGTTATATAATACATATGTATTATATAACATTATATAATACATATATTTATTATACAAATATATATATATATACAATATAAATATAATTATATATATATATATATATATATACAATATAAATACAAATATATATAAATATATATATGTTGACATCTGTGGAGAGCTCAGTTTCCGTAGGATCCTAGGCCCACATTTCTTCATCTATATTCGACAATTGATATGGTGATGATAATTCCAATACACTGGCTGCCCAGGTTGCGGATAGATGAATGGCCATTAGATATAATGGTTAGCTACGAATAACCAATAAGCGGTACCGGAAAAAATCCTGGTTGATCTTTGTTAAGGCATAGTACCTCTCAGTCACCCGATCAGGGTAGCGTGAAAACATCGGGAGCAGGGTGTTGGTAGTGGCGAGGAGATATCTTAATATATATATGATTAGAAAGTTTTCGCTAAAGCATCTTAACTCTGGTATAGAGTACTGTATTACTTAAAGAGATATTTTAGGACTTCAACCTTCAATATACAGACTCAACAAAAAATTGAAAAAAATACTAGAATTAATAACCTCTACATAAACTACAGGTCCAAATATGATATTTATTCAAGAACATATATGCTCTATAGAGCCATACATGATGACATTAACATAAAATATCAAGGGGTTAACCCTATGGCATTTGGAAACTAATAATCTGTTCAGCATGGCAAAATAGTGTAAATGCAACTACAGTGGAATTGGTCTACTCGCTAATTAAAGAGCATACAGTTTTCTCTCTAATATTGAAATTATATCACCACAAATAATGATGGTCGCTTTCCATGGAAATCTAAACACCACTATAATATCATGCTATAGTCCAACATGTAAGCGAAGAACTTGAAGTTGAAAAATTCCATTTGGAATTGGCATCCCTAACAAGACAGATACCCAAACACAATATGCTAGTAATAGGAGGTGATTTCAAATCACAACTTGGTCAGCAAAATAATCTCCTAAAGTTCCCTATCACACAAATGCTAACAGAAATATCAATATTGCCATATATATGTTGCACAACTTCATAAATGAAAATAACCTGCTATGTTTTTAATACACACTTCCAGAAAAAAGTTAGACAATTATGAACACATAAAGCTCCAAACAATACCTCAGCTCAATTTGATTATGTGATAAATAATAAAAACAGTTAACAAAAATATAGAGCATATAATTCATTTATTAGTGTAGCATTAGACAACCGCATTGTAACAGCCAATATATAACTAACTCTATAAGCTAATAAAAATAAATATAGTAGAATAAAGACGTATGACTGAAGTAACCTAACAAATGCCGATATAAGAAATAAGTTCATAATCGAAGTTAAAAACCATTTCGAAGCTTTGCAAAATAATGAAGTAATAATATCAGCCAACACAGCATACACCTACTTTTAAACTTCATGCAAAGATTCATCTACTAAATATATATTATTATAGCCAAAACAGAAGAAAAGGGCTCTCTGTGAAAACTATGAGATCTGTTAAAATCGCAAGTATTTACATATAGCAGTTAAACTTAAAGATTCACAAATATCATCTGAAAATCAGACAATATTTAATAAAACAAAAGAATAATTGACTTCTGCATATGAAGCAGAACAGAGTAAATATGTCAGCAGAAAAATCAAAGATATAAAAATATCAGCAGCAAACAAACAATCTTCTATTGCATGGAAAATTGTAAATGAAATAACAGGTAGAAAGAACTCGAACAGCGTAAAACTAAAATCATCTAAAAATGAGAGAGAATCAAACTATGGCATACCCAAGAACTTCTCGGAAGTCCACTTAACATAACTGATGATGATGAAGAGATATTACCAATACATAATAAGTTGAATATCTAAAAAGGTCTATTCACTATACAATAACTTAAAAATGCAAAAACAGCATCAATAATGGCAAATATTGCGGATTAGATGAAATCTCAGCTGAAGTTTGTAAACTGATAGAATTTAAAAATATATTACTAAATTTATTTTAAAGCGTATTTTCTCAAAATCAAATAAAAAGATGGACTGAATATTGTCTTTTAGCATTCCGGAAGAAAGGATACATTTCTCAGGCCACAAATTATAGATGAATAACCCTGACGTCCATTGCAGAAAAAATGTATAATGTTATGCTCCTAAATCGTATAAGACCAGAAATAAAAATTATCCTACAGAAAAATTAGAATGGTTTCCACCAGAATAGATCAACTACAGGACAAATATTGACTATCCGACGTATTGAAGGAGTAAAATCAAAGAATCTACCAGTCATACTATTATGTGTAGACTTTGCCAAATCATTTAATTCGATACATCGCTTAAAATGAACAATATTCTCTCTAGGTATAGAATACCCACATAAAATCATATACGTAGAAGCAGTTATGATAGTGTAACAGGATACAAGATCAATGGTTAGATCACTTAATTGATATACACCATATTTCAAGATAACAACTGGGGTATTACGAGGATATACGTTTATATCTTTCCATTTTATGATATGTCTAGACTATATCTTGAGAAAATCACTTTATGACAACACACATCTCGGTCTCACCATAAAAAACGAATGAGTAACCGACATCTTGCAATATAAATAACTGATACTGATTATGCTGATGATTTAGCCATTACATTAGACAACTTTAAAAATGCAAATACAATGCTACAAAAAAGCGAAGAAGTCGCGGCTGAAATAGGATTAAGTGTAAACGCAGACAAAACGGAATATATCTCTCTGAACTAGTAAAAATAATAATGGTATAAAACGACAGATAATTTAATAATTCTTAGTGATTTTAATGTTCAAGTTAATACACATTCGTTATTCTCTGAATCTTTTAAGAAGCTTATCTTTCAATATTCGTATATTCAACTTCTTGATTTCCTAATACATACCAGTGGTAATACTATTGACTTGATAATAATCCCCCTGATTCAGCTATTGTATTGAAACCTACTTGATGTAATCTCATTTCTGACCATTATGTTATTTCTTTTGATATACTTGTCTCCCCATTTATATTTAATGACTATGTAAAATACTACATAAACATTTCAAACAGTAACCTACAATTGTTTGTTAATTATGTATATTCATATATATATATATATATATATATATATATATATATATATATCTCTCTTTTCATAATACATATTTAGCGAATTAGCGAACCTACATATCTTATGATAATTTTAATGACGTATTACGATATTCTCATGAAGCACATTTACCTTTAATTATTAATACCAAACACATGGTACTCATTCTGCGTGGTTTAACAATGACCTTGTTCTTCTAAAGAGAATACTTCGCTACCATCAGTTGAAATTCAAATGAAGCAAACTTTTTACTCATCTTGAATCTTTCAAAAATATAAGATCTTTGTACAGGAAAAAGTTATCAGCAGCAATATATTCATTCTATACCGATAAACTTAATAAATATGGAACTTCTTCCAAGGAAGATTTTAAAGTAGCTTTTTCTCTAATTGGTAATAATCGGGGAAAAAAACTACCAGATGGTTTTGATGATAATAGTTGTCCTTTATTTGCTGACTTTTTTCAAAATAAAGTTTTAAAGATAATAGAAGATCTTCCTATTGTAGATTCTGTTTATTTTGAAAGTTCACTTATTTCCTCTGATACTCACTGGTCTTGGTTTAATGTACCCATTCCTTGTATTGACCTTTCTTTTATGTCTTGTTTGAAATCTAATTTTCTACGTGACCCTCTTCCTCTTAATTTACTGCGTACATTATCTCCCTATCTAATTGATATAATTACTGGTATAATTCGTTTATCATCTTTATACATTGTTCCACAATCGATGTAGTATGCCTACAAAACTCCGATATTAAAGAAACATAATCTTAATTCTTCAAAAATATTCAACTATCGCCCTGTTTCGCAATTATCATCAATTTCTAAGAATATGTATTGCATAGTTTCGCTTCAGCTTATTGAATATATCATATCGAACTCTATTGTGGATTACTTTGTCAGAGTGCATACACTACCCGAATACCTTCGTAGTACAAAAACTGCCCTAAACAATTTGTTTAATGATATTATACTATATATAAATAATAAGGGTTACTTATTGTTATTTGGTTCTTCTTGATCTGTATAGTGCGTTTGATACGTTAAATTAAAGTATTCTTTATTACCATATACGTGAAATAGGTATTCATGGACAGGTTCACCGCTGGTTGATATCGTTAGTATATAATAGAATATCTTCCGTAAATATTAAGTCATCTAGGTCGGATCCATTTGATCACACTCATGGCATTCCTCAAGGATCAGTACTGTGTCCGATTCTTTTTATTTTATATAATCTTCCTATTAATTTGATTTTTTTTAAATACTCATATATTCATTATCTAAATATCCATATATTCATATCATTATCATCTATTTTCTGATGACTTAAGTTATACTTTTTTTCAACCTGGTCCTGATATTGACATAATTCAACTTTCAATTACTAACTCTATTAATGATTTGATCTCTTAGTTTTCCTGTAATTATTTTATATTAAATATTACTAAAACTGATAGAATTATACTTTCTAGATCTCTTTCTTCAATTACTCATCCATTCCTTATCTCACTTCCTATCTCAAACACCATCAATACTCTATGTTTTATTATTAATAATGCATTAGATTATTCAGTATATATATATATCAAACACTGTCCGCACTTCTAATTATTTCCTGTATAATATAGGCAAGGCTCGTTCTAAGCTAACATTTACTTTAACTCAATTATTATTACATTCATTAGTATTTAGTAGACTTAGATATTGTAATTCGCTTTTTATTAACACTCATCAAAAATTGATGAAAAAAATCGAAGCAATACAACGTAGAGTTGTTCGCATATTATGTAAGCTTAATCGTACTGATATAACCATATCTATACATTCCATAATGGCGATACTCGGGTGGTTGAAGATTCGAAATATATGCAAGTTTCGTAGTCATTGCTCACAAAGCTATGTGTATGGGAGGTCCGGATTACCTATCAAATATAGTCAGAATTCGAGCAACTAAGCGTCCAAGTCGCAAATGTGAGCTGAAGAAACTTTATGTGCCATTTTTCTCATATATGTATGCAGATGCTGCTTTCACTGTTGCTCCTCCGAAGTAGGGGAGGGAACGGAATAATGGCCGATAAGTTATATGCCTCAGCATACTTATAATATATCGATAAATACTGAATTTTAAGATCTTATTTTTTTTTATTTAGCTATAAATCATATAGGTCTAGAATACCTTGATTTCACTTTTATATATTACTGAATAATATTAACGATTTATTAGGCATTAAAAAAGTCATAAAAAAGCATGAAAATAAGGCAAGTCAGGGATAGTGGCCGATGGTATCGGAATATGCAATAGGTGTCTCGTAATGTATTCCATTTATATTTGTGTAATTATGTAATATTAAATAATTATATGTATGATGCATATGCACCTTATTGTATTCAAATTTTTAATTATATACACCCACAACTCATACACATAAATAAGTATAAATATATATAATCATGTTTATGTTAAAATTTGACAAAAATGTATTACGTACTAAATTAGAGTAATTAATTAATTATTAAAAAAAAATTACATTATATTATAGACATTTTGAATATCTAAATATTTATATAGAACTTTTTATCCAATTTAGCACCATTTAAGCGTTAATTAAAACGACTACTACTCCGTTCCGCCCCTACCCCGTTCCGTCCCCGTACTGGAATGGTCTTCCCGGACCATATATTCTTTTGTTAATTTCAAATGTCGACTATATTCACATATGTTATCATTATAATGTATTCTTTTAAAATTTATTATTTGTCGTGTATTTATTAATTTATTTGTTTTATTATATCAACATCCATCATTTTCATTGATTCAATATACTTTTATATTATTATTATATATTATAATTATATATATAGCACATATAGCACAATAACTCGCGAACTCGGGCGATACTAACATAATCAGGGTTATTTCTCCATTCACAATCCACGGACACACCGTAATCTTTCTTTTCAACTTTAATAACTTTTTCATTCGATAGTGTTAAATCACAATCTGAAAATATGTAAATATTAAATATCGCTTATTATTATTCTATATATATATAAAAAAATATATATATATTATCCTTTATACATTATTAATTGATTATTATTATTATTATTATTATTATTATTATTAATATTATTATTATTATTATTATTATTATTATTATTATTATTATTATCATTATTATTATTATTATTATTATTATTATTATTATTATTATTATTATTATTATAATTATTATTATTATTATTATTATTATTATTATTATTATTATTATTATAATTATTATTATTATTATTATTATTATTATTATTATTATTATTATTATTATTATTATTATTATTATTATTATTATTATTATTATTATTATTATTATTATTATTATTATTATTATTATTATTATTATTATTATTATTATTATTATTATTATTATTATTATTATTATTATTATTATTATTATTATTATATATTCTGAATCAAACATATAATAATAGAATAATGTATATAAATAAACTATAGTTACTTAAATAGAATGAATAAACATTATCTGTATTATTATTATTATATTTATTGTTATTACTACTACGTAGTAATATATTACTAGTACTAGTACTAGTACTATAGTACTATTATTAAGGGCGATAATACAATTCGAATATATCGTTATCTAACCTCTTTCACACATGGCTCCAATGGTACCGGGTCTACACATGCATTGACGAGTGCGGTTATTGCAGATCATGTTTTGTTTACCGCATCCGTCTGTGCACAGCCTTGCTAATAAAAGTTGATTTTGTTGTGTTATATAATCATTACATTAGGGTAAATTCATGTTGAAAATATTAAAACTTCAATGAGTTAATGGTATTTACCAAAATACCAAGTATGTAATATACAAAGTATACTTTGAAATAAATTTATTAATAAACAACATACTTGATAATTTATACGGTACTGAAAAAATACGATAAATGGGTTCGTAGGAGATATGCCACGAGGATGTATTACAATTCCTTACAAATCCTATCTTCCATATAATATCATAAATAAAATGTTATCTGTAAAATTGTGGAATAAAATATGATTAATAATCACGTATACGTAAGTATATACTATATTACACATTTCGATATTGAAATAGTTAATGAGATATCCCAATACCAGTATTTCCGGATATATTTGCTAGAAAATCACTTTCTAGCAAGTTGTACTGGGATACCCCCTTTAAAGTTACTATATTTCCGGCAAGTTACCGGAAAGTAAGGGGGTATCCCACTACAAATATAGTTAACTTGCTAGAAAATCACTTTATAGCAAACATTTCCGAAAATCATTTACGGAAATACTAGTAGTGGGATACCAATTACATATATGCGATATTCTATATCTATAGATACCATGGTAAAGTTTATATATAAATCATATTATTTTCGGATATCATGAAATTAATCGATATCAGCCAAGTTAACACATTATAAATATGACATTATAACTGCATTCGTATAAGTTACTTTTATATGATTTTAGTTCATTAGTATTTAGTTTATTAGAACCTATTCATTTGCAGTTAATTTATTTGAAATTAATTCATTTGAAAGTAATTTATTTGATATTTGTTCATTTGAATTTAATTTATTTATGAATTTATAATTAATAATATATATATATATTGTTATTTTTTTTTATTTGGTGGAGTCCTTTTATCCCATCCAGGAACTTAGATGAATTTTTCACTTATAACCATATATGGCTCTAATGTCCCTTCGAAGCCGCTCTCATGTTAAGGCATCCATGGTTTTAACGAGAGCCGATCATTTATTTATACATAATTATATAAGATCACTTCTAAATAATATTTTAAGACCCATTTTATAAAATTAATTAATGGTCCGGACGAGGCTCGAACCCGTGTTCTACTGCTTGTGTGTCTGACGCCTTATAAGGCTATATGTGGCTATAGCCACTGAGCCACAAAGGCAGTTGAATATATATATATATATATATATATATATATATATATATATATATGTACATGTACTTATGTTGATGTACTTATGTTCATGATTATTTGTGTGTATGCTTTACTGTGCTTGTGTTAGATGTCGCGTTTATGTATGTGATTAGGGGCGTGTTTCACTAACCGTATACAGCTGTAAAAGCCAACGACAATAACATAAGTTTCATCATGTTGTAGCGGTTTCAAGGTGGGTAACGGATTCCTTCTCTCTCTCCATTATATAATATAACTTCGATCACGTGGTATGCAGTGACACGCCCACACCGAAAGACAAGGATACGCACAAGTGATTAATTATCATGACATAATTACCCATAAGGCGGGTAAACGGCCGGGAACTTATCGTGTACTTATTAGTTTAATTTTAGAAATCATTATTTAACACACGCTAACTTAATTAATTATATTGTAATTATTATTATCATTATTATTATTATTATTTAGATGACGTGCTTTACGAGGGGTTTATATTACGTGATATGACTCAACTCATGAGCCATAACTTATGACCAGGCTAATTTAATATCAGATAAATCCATAACTTAAGACTCGTAACTTATAAATGAATATAATTGTATAGTTTGGGGTTTTCCTATGTTAACTTAGCTAGTAAATTAGACATCACGTGTGATGTAAATGCATAACACATACGAGGTATGTTATATCAATAATCGAATAAATATCATACGAATAGTATACTAGAAGGCGTGTCTAATGTTTGCCTACTGTTACGTCATAGTCACTACAATAGCGACAATAGATACAATAGAGACAATAGCGATAAATTAATAAATATTAAGTGAATTTGGCATTTGTATACAGATATATCTACGTAACTTTTAATTATAATGATAACGTTCTCGAAGCCAACTCTATAGAGTATATAATAATTATATAATATAATATATTAGCCTGGCTCAGGTATGCGATATCACTGATTGGCTGGGGTAGGGTCACGCAAGGTCATCACATATAAAGAGGTAACACACGTCTAACACACTTGAGTAGAACGCACCAGAAGATATGATGTGATATAATGTTCAAAGTATTGCTTTTAGTCGTGAAGTCTATTTATCTAATTTATCATAATCAAATATTACAAAATTATTTATGTTACAGAAAAAAGTTATAAGAATTATTAATAAACAAATAATAGATAAATCAAAATGACCATTAATACGTCTAACAAATACTGGTCCTATTTAAAAAAAAAATAATATTAAAAAATTTGAAGATCTAATTATATATAAAATTATATCTAATTATATATATACACATTATTAATCTATAATTTCTTAAATAATAAATATAAATTAGATTATAAATCATATTTTTAAGTTAAATAAAATAAAAAATAAAGTTATCCTACCAGTTATGAAATCAAATAAATTAAGAAATACAATATTTTTTAAAGGACCAAAGTTATATAATTAATTAATGTTTAATAATCTTTCACGAAAAAAATAATATTAATAATGTATTTATTCTAAAAAAAACATTAAAATATGTATTTATAAGTAAATATTAGTTTTTTATATTTTTTAATATTTATATTTGTTTTTCGTATTTTTTCGTTTATTATTTTAAATATTTAAAAAAATTATTATTGGTATTATTATTAGTCATCTGTAATTTTACAGGAATGTGGCACCCTTGCACGTCTTATTGAAATATGATTAATTTTTGTTTAGTAGTTTTAATTTTATAACATACTTTTAGATATTTTTATTTTACACATATTAATAATAATTTACTATTTTTATTAACAATTTCTCAATATTGCAATTTTATAAAGTTACATATTTTACTAATATATATTTTAATACATTTTAATATTATATAATTATTTTATTAACTTATTTTATTATTTACTTTAATGTAATGGATTGAAATATGATGATAACTTATGTTCATGAACAGGTTTTATTATTTTTATTAATTAATATATATATATATATATATATATATATATATATATATATGTATCTTCTATGTTATTGTTTCATTTACTAATTATATTACAACGAATGCTAACATATGAATCATTAGTATTATATTATTACTTTTACTAATATTGTAATCTGTACATGAATATATCGGAGGTATCGACCAAATAAAGTCTAGGTTTTCACTGATCCTCCATAGACGTATGATATACATAGTATGTCGTATGTCTATAAACTGATTTCATTCATTCATTCATATATACATATGGAAATATATATATATAAATATATATATGAATATAATATAATATATATTTGAGAAATCATTTATGATTTATTTAAGTGTCTAAATAAACATTCAATTCAATTCAATTCAATATATATATATATATATATATATATATATATGTTATAATGGGTAGCGGGCTAAATAAGCTTCTATTTCGGGTTCCAGCCAAATGACAGACGATCCTTTTTGCTAGCAATCACAGCGGGGTCGATAGTATTATATATAATATATACGTATACGACAGAGTAATAGAACGAAGCCGGGAACCAGAGATAATTTCCTTAAGTATTTATGGATAATATAAGTATATTTATATTTATAATTAATTAAGAGAAAGGTAATATAATTTAGTTTAATAAATTAAAAATACTTTAATAATAAATCAATTTTGTCACATTCCTGACATGTTTATATACAAAAATCACGTGAATAGCAAAGATCACGTAAATGTTAAATTGTGGTATTATAATAAAGTTCAAAATAATAATGAATATTTATAACTAACTATATGGTTAAGTTTGCATATATATCACTCATCCCCAGTTTTTTTTTTTTTTTTTTTATATATATTTCAGCTACCGTTTTAGACTTTTGAATTTCATTGATGTATACTTTTCTTCCCCTAGTATCGATATTATTTATTAGGTATTCAAAATGAGGAAATTCTATTAATATATTCGTCCCTAAGATTGCAATATGTTTACCTTGAGTATCGTCCGCTATAATTACAGGTTTTTTTATTTTTTTCCCCTTTATCTCCATTTCTAACAAGCTATATCCTTCACACTCCAGTGTACCTCCATTTGCCGTTCTTATATCCAAATTTCCCAACCTGTGTATAATAATATCTTCCTTTGCATTCATATCTATTCTCTTTAAATATGATTTGCTAATAACACTTACTTGGCTACCGGTATCCACTAACCATTCCTCCTTAATTCCATATAACGTTACTACTTCCTTCACTCTCTCTCCAACCATCCCTTCCACTACCCGATTCCTTGGTGTCACATGGGTATCTAATTTTGTGACACTTGCTCGTTTAAATTAGGTTTAGGCAATGGTGTTTGGCAAACCCTACTAATATGTCCTTTTTCGTGACATCTGTAGCATGTTAATTCCTGTGTTCTTTTTCTTTGGGTTTCTTGATTCCAATTTCTTGTATCCTGTATTTGGTGTCTATAATAATGTTGGCCTCTTGGAAGTAATTCCTGATCATTAAAGTTAGGGCGTTGATGTTGAATTTGATGTTGAGATACTTGATGTTGAGGTAATTGATATTTATGATATTGTACTTGTTGATATAATTGATCTCTGTCTTCCTTTACTTTTTTTAGTTCAAATTTTAATCTACGTATCTCTTTCTCTAATTCTTCATTAGCTGTTATCTCTACATCTAATTTATAGATTTCACATGGTATCTCTTCCCCTAACATCTCCTCCCATTCTAGCGCCTCTTTCCTTAAGTTTAGAAAAGTGTATGATTTATTTCCCTGTTTAATTTATTTTAGTTCCCACTGCAATTTCATATTGACTCCATTTATCAAGCTCTCTACTTTTATATTTTCGATTTTTATTCTGAAGTTTTTATTTTTTTAAATTTATTCCCAATTTCCATGATCTTATGTGAGAATTGTAATATTGTCTCATTTTTTTCATCATCAACATTTTCTTTAGCACTTCCCTTTCTGTTTCTATTTCTCCGAAGATTTCATTCAATGTATCAAATATTTTGTCTTCATTATTCTGTATATCGGATGGGTGTGCCGACATTTCTAGTTCTGCATCCCCTATTAGGTGTCTCCTAATAAATGTTGCTTTATTTTGCTCATCTATATATTCTAAAATATTCTTCGCTTCTTTAATCCAATCTGCTATAGGTGTAACTCCTCCGTATTTGGCTAGTCTCAAATCTGGCTTGTACTCCATGTTATATTATTCCGAGTATCTTCAATATATAAAAATGTAAAAAAAAAAATATTTATGCCGAGACCAGGATTCTACTCGTGCTTCTCTGATTAAAAGTCTGATGCTCTACCGACTGAGATAACTAGGCGTATTATAAATGAATGCAAATAATTTTTATTTCATACATTTTTATTTCGAAAATGAATTATGCTATGCATTTTCTAATCATTTTACTGATAAAATTCTACGCACTTGCTCTTCTATTTCATCTCTCCTATAAATTAGCTCTATTCCGTGAATGAATATTAGTAAATAAATCCCATACTATTTTTCTAAATTATATATAGGAATATATATTGTTACATATATATATTATATACCTATAGGTTCGATATGGAGAGACTCGATTGTGAATAGGCTCGACGTGTATTGCTACATTAAATATTACTAATTACCCAGCATGCAAAAGATGACTTGGTTAAATAAAAGTTTATATTAACATATGTTAGCCTAGTCATGTGAGTATGAAGTATAACTTAATCATTATCATATTTAAACCTAGTCATACGTGACTAGCTTATCGTATATTACTATGTAAGCTAGTCATCAAATACATATTTGTATTATACCTTCAAATATATATATATATATAAAATTACATATTTGTGACTAGCTTATATACATTTTAACTCATAAAGCTAGTCATACTCTTAAACCGTTTCAACATCCTTGATCCGAGACAATATGCTTTTAGACCCAACCATAGTACGGAAACTGCCATAATACAGCTCCTGGATAACCTTCTAATATCAGCTGATAATAAATCACCAACCCAAGCAATCTTCCTTGACCTTTCCTCGACATTCGATACCCTTGACCACGATATACTTTTAAACAGACTAGAACACATAGGAATTACCGGATCTATGCTAAAATGGATCTCTAACTTTATTCGTGATCGCTACTTTTCGGTCAAAATTCATGAACAATTGTCATCACCCCGCAAACTATATTATGGTGTTCCTCAAGGTTATATCCTCTCGCCCATCATCTTCGCGATTTACCTATTACCCCTCTCAGGTTTACTAAATACCTTCCCCGATGTTCACTACACCCTCTACGCCGACGACATTGAATTACACTCCGAAACCACAAACTCTACTGAATTACAACTCTGCATGGATACTATACATAACTGGCTAACATCTAACCACTTACAACTTAACGCTACTAAAACCTAACTACTCAACATTAACTCCAACTTAGACAATTTTCCAATACTCTACATCGACTCCTCACCACTCACTTCGTCTTCTATCGTTAAATATCTTGGGATTACCCTCAACCCTACATTATATTCTTATGATCATATCATATTATCACCTCACTAATATAGACGAACTCGCACTTTCAATACAATATTAGGAAAATTCGACCTTTCATGGACTTCCCTACGGCCAAATCCTCACGCACTCACTTGTTCTATCTAGACTAAATTATTGTAACACCTTCCTCATTGGTACAAAAACTGACTCTATTACTAAACTAGACCGACTTATCAACAGATCTATGCGAACCATATACCAATTTAAAACTACTGACTATACTGCCTCTGTGACCAACCTGCGGCTACAACTCAACAAATTAACTATAAAACTCTGACTCTTCTCCATAAAATACTGATAAACACCGAACCCACTCCAATATTTGACGACTTTATATGTAGTAATAACAAGCGTATACTGCGATCCTCCTCTACACCAATCCTAAAGAACCACCTTACAAATTTACCAAATTTGGAAAAAAAAACTGTTCACAGGAAGGCTTCTAATCTCTGGAACAGGCTATCGAGAAATTTAATGACAACAGATATGACCTTCACAATATTCAAAAAAGAATAGAGATATTTATCATTGACAACCCCATTATTTAAACCCCCACTTATATTATATCAAAATTCTTTGTTTTACCTCGTTTTCTCGTTTTTCGTTTTTTTTCTCGTTCTCACATTCTCAAGAATATAATATTATTTGAGTGTCTAAATAATTACCTATCATCATCATCATCATCATTCTCATTAATGACTATCTTTCGGCGTATAATAACATGCTTGTTTTACTGAAAATATATATATATATATATATATATATATATATTATATCTATTTAATGTAATTAAAATTATTTCATATATTAGAAATATAATTATACTTAATTTAATTCTTATATCTTTGGTTTTAGCATATTTACAATTATTGATCACATGGGAAAAAATCTTTGATATATATATTTATCTAATTATATCCTTTTATGTTGCCTTGGTGACAGATGTAAACAATAATTGTAAGACTGTAATTCATTATTTTAAATACATACACATTATAAAGTATAGTTTTTGATGATATTTATTATATTACAATAGAACTCATTAGAAAAGAGTATTCTTCTTTTATGTGTAAGTAAATATTATTACGTATAACATTTGTATACCCCATATTTATTTTAATATATATTATTGACATCATTAAATTATAATTATAAAAAATAGCTATTATAAGAAATCGATAATATAGATATTATGATATATTATAATATATATATATATATATATATATATATTTATAATAATTAAAAATTAATGTAAGCAAATTAAAAATATTATATATAATATGTTATATATATATATTTATATTAAATAATATTATATGATTATAGGATTATAATATTCTATATAAATGTATTATGTATTTATATTAATATTATCTATTATATAACTATGCGATATTATGTAATATATTCGTGAAAATGATAAACATTATTTGTTACCATAAAATAATATTTTATATACAATTATATTTCGTTCGAATAAAAAATAAAATAAAAATTATATAATGTAACTAAGGCAACACATAAATAATAAATTAAAATTGAAATCGACATGTGTAAAAACAATGCCATCATAAATACGTAACTTTAAAACATCCGAACAAATCACATATAGTGTTTACTTTGGTCTGCAGGATACATACGGTAATATTAATGTATTATTAAACATCATATAACTAATTAAATACAAACAACTACTAATAATACTACTACTCTTACTTTTAATAAATACAAAATATAATTTATAACTATAATTTTCATTTGAAATGTAACTGTGAAATACAAAATATAATATAATATCTTAAGTACCGTTACACACATATACTTTATTGTATGTATCTATGAATTAAGCTCGAGATATCCATTGTTTTGTTAATCTAGTGTATAGTTCACTTAGTTATAGTTAATATATGTAGATTATTATCCAATAATATGCCAGCAATACAATGATTTGGTATTCATAAAGTATTAATCTTAAATTAATCTTAAGAATAAGTAATATTTTAATTAAGATTAAATTGAGTTTTCACTAATTTCAATATATTATGATTAAATAATTAAATAATCTATGATATTTGTTATAAATAACCTATGTATATACATATATATATATAAATCATAATATTTATTTTTATTTAAAACTAATAAATTTGTTATAAAAACTAAATTTTTTAAATTTAGTGAATTATAAATACCATAACATTACACATATGTAGAAATACAACGCGCATTAAATAAATAACAAAAATACTATACGCATAACTAAAGATAGTCTATTATATCAGTTATTTACTCGAATTAAGCTGTTCCTCAAATTCCTCGACAACAATATGAAACTGACTCCAAAATCAATTTACAACAAACTCTTCAAAAGGAAGACATTTGTAGCGGTTTGATTATATATATAATAATTAATATATATATATATATATATATATATATATATATTCCTAACGTACGTATGCGTACACACTAACGGTTGTAACTTAACGAGTATTTCGTACTACGTATCACGTGTTCGTCACGAGGTATCACGAGGTACCGAATACTTGACCACGTGACACTCGATGGTTACTTAACCACGTGATTACTTAAGTACACATGTGTTCTAAGGAAAGATATAACACACGCGCGAAATCATGTACTTCGATTATGTGTACTCATTAAATGTCAAACAACGCCACCTATATAGGTTACATTTTCGGAACTTTGTGTTGTTTATAATACAAATTATTATCAAACTATACACATTTTAAATGTAAAATAATATGTTTTAAATTATTAGTTATATGATGAAAACTAAATGTCCATTACTATTATATAACAAAGCAATAAGATATGCCTGATTTAAAAGATATGCATATCTATAGATCATATATGTGGCTAGTAATATCTAATTGATATCGTATATCATTAAATAAAATAACGAAAACATTGTAGTATGTATATATATATATATATATGTGTTTTATTGGCTCACTCGGGATATAATGCAGCTAAAAACACCTAGCAATATTAAAACTAAACCTGACCAAACCAAGCCAAACAAGTGAAAATAACTAAAACTAAAAATATTAATGTGTGTACAAACAATCATACGCTATTGTAAATTCACTAATTCGAATAAACAATTTTGTGGGCGTTAAAATCGCGAAGCTTTTGACCAGGTACCAAATAGATTTAGGTTTACATGACGCGATTTACAGGTAGATTTAGGTTTACATGACGCGATTTACAGGTAGACCTACCTGGTCAAAAGCTTCGCGATTTTAACGCCCACAAAATTGTTTATTCGAATTAGTGAATTTACAATAGCGTATGATTGTTTGTACACACATTAATATTTTTAGTTTTAGTTATTTTCACTTGTTTGGCTTGGTTTGGTCAGGTTTAGTTTTAATATTGCTAGGTGTTTTTAGCTGCATTATATCCCGAGTGAGCCAATAAAACACATATATATATATATATATATATATATATATATATATATATTGTAATGATAAGCCGTTGCATGTATGATAGTCTATACATATATATGCCCTAATTATAATGGCCAATCATAAGCTATTGTAAAATCACTAATTCGAATAAACAAGTTCAAATCATGCATCAATCGCGAAGCTTTTGACCATAATCCATCTATTTCAGTGATTTATATACTACCGCTAGCGTCGCGACGCATGACTATTATTCACGTTGCGTAGATATGGAGTGTTATATCTCTGCTTCGCAACATCTTTAACGTAACCACATACACACACATACACAATACCGCATAATTATAGAGAAGGAAGTGCGATGAGTCAGACTGCACAGCTTGTCTGCAGTCAGAAGGTAGTCCGCTATCAACGATCTCGGAAGAGAACGACAGCGACTTGAGGAGAGCACGGTTATTTTAGTAGTTATTAATAGACTGCACAGTTTTTATAATATTATATTAATATGTTTATTAAATGTATATGTTATATATATATAATTTATATTTATATATATATATATAACATTTAATAGTTCGAGTTATGTATCTTCGTTGAAATCTTCGATTGAAAATGTGGAGAGCTCAGGTTCATTTGTATCCCCGGCCCACATTTCATCATCTAAACCCGACGTGATAAGTGTTGAAAAACTACACTATTCAGCACATGGTAATATATATATATCCGCGAATATATTCCCAATAACTCACTAAAGCATCGATCTCTTATCTGATGTTAAATGCTTTTATAACTCATTTTTATTTAATTATTAATATTATCATTATTTAATTTACAACAATCTGTATTAATTAAGTATATAGATACTTATTTATATTTTTGCAATTTCGATGGTTTCCCAATTATGTAACATTCAATTTAATTAAATTTAATATATATATATATATAATAATAATAATAAATATTTACTAGAAGTTTTAAATTGTACATTTTTTTTCGTATGAAATATAATTAGTTATGTTATTATTTCCTCTAAAGGGCTTCAGATTAAGATCAATATATTTTCTATGCTGTCGCCCGGCATATATATATATATATATATATATATTAATTAATACAGATTGTTGTAAAATAAATAATGATAATATTAATAATTAAATAAAAATGAGTTATAAAAGCATTTAACATCAGATAAGAGATCGATGCTTAAGTGAGTTATTGGGAATATATTCGCGGATATATATATATTACCATGTGCTGAATAGTGTAGTTTTTCAACACTTATCACGTCGGGTTTAGATGATGAAATGTGGGCCGGGGATACAAATGAACCTGAGCTCTCCACATTTTCAATCGAAGACTTCAACGAAGATACATAACTCGAACTATTAAATGTTATATATATATAAATATAAATTATATATATATATATATATATATATATATATATATATATATATATATATGTTTAGGTATTGACATCATTATTATTATTTTCTATTATTTATGTACTTTCATTAGGTTTTTAAAAATACATTATAATTGACGTATTTATATATATATATATATATATATATATATATATATCATATGAGTTTGTTTTGAGCAGTTTATTTAATCGGTCTTAACCAGTATATTACATTATCATATATTCGTATAACTCCGCCCATTTACGATTTAACTGTGACCTTATTAAAATAATTGTTATTGGTTGATTCCCAGGAAGGGAATTTTCATATAATGAATTAAAATGAATTTACAATTAATGTATAGTTATTATTTGGAATGTCGACATAAATAATAAAAAAAAGTCGTTCAATTCGAACCTATTTATAAATAAATGTGTATGTTTAATAACATATTTATATACATATACAATTTAAATATAAATTATTTGTATTTGACAAATATAAATATATATATGTCTTTGATATATTTAATTCAAAGATTTAAATCATTGAATTATAATTAAATATACCACTGAAAAGTATCTAGCTCGGAGTACATAACGTAACTATTGCAGAGACAGCGAGTGAATGATGTCCGCCTGATGTTATTGATAATACCAATGAATTAATCATAGTTTTATTTATAAATGTCATTACTAATAACTTTCAAATGATGTTAATTCTATAATGGTAAACATTGGCTAGTTAATACTATGAGAAATATGAGGTATACATAGGAAGCAATAGTAAAGTAATAAAGTAATAAAGTAATGTATTTAATAAGGGATTCGAATAATTTGTTTTTAATGAATTCATATTCATTAGAGATACTACAGTTATAATACCTAATGCATAATACTAAACAATATACAGGTTATGAATCGACTTCAGTTGTGAACGAGGCAATTGTTATGGAACAGGATATCAAAGTTATTATTAAATAATACATTATTATATTGAGATTACGTAATGATCGATAAATATATATATATATATATAAATTATATATATATATATATATACAATACATATTTATATATTAATTAATAAAACATTTACAGAAATACTATACTTTGGATAAGAAGTTAGTAATATTTAAAATTCATTTATATATATATATAATGACTTAGTTTGCATTGATTTGGTGGTTTATTTATACACATAATTAAAATATATAACAATGTACTATTACTTAGACATAGGTTAATTTAAAAAATTAAACAGTTAATCATGATTATATCGTTTAATTCTGTGAAAGAATCTGGCAAATAAATGTAAAAATCTATCAATAAAGTAGTAGTGACTATGATATATAGAACAAATCTACAATTATGGCTAAATAAAACTAATTATTCAATGATCATCTTAGTATGGTGTAAAGGACTAAATTTCGAATTGATCATATTTATATAACTGATTATTAGTCTATTGATATGCATTAGTAATTAGAGAAATTATCTATTTATCAAAAATGAATTCAAAATTCTTATCATTATTAAAATAGAATAAAAAGTATCGAATCATTAGTTAAAAGATGGAAAATAAAGGCAATCTAGAAATATATAAAAATAGAAAAATCTGGCAAATTAATGTAAAAATCTAGACTGTTTAATGATATCAACTTTAAAGTGTTATAAACCAACGTTAATGAATAACATGTTAACTGCAGTTTCCAAAATATTAGCGTAGGTATAAGCTAATTATGAAAAAGAAAAAAAGGCAAAGGTAAACATATCAGTTGATAAACATATTTAGATATCTGAATTAGTTTTCGACTCTAAGAAGATATAAAAGATCGTAAATAATCATAATGATTACATTCATCTAAAGGAGAAGGATACTAAAGTATACATAAATAAATAATTTAAATCAATGGATATCACTGATATAATAGAATGAATATCATAATTATTATAGTCAACATTTTATGAAGACCGAGAGCATGAAATTATATACTTTAATTGTTTAATCGAATATTCTGATATTCACTAAACGATATGTCCATTATAATAATAGTTAAACCACATAAACACACGTAATTACAATAATAACATAATTACAGCGTGGATATGGAAACTATGGAGTTGTACCTGCGAGAATACATCATGCTATCCAAAGGTTAATATATATATTAATATTTTGATAAACTATTTATATTAATTTTAATTATGAATTATTTATTTTATTATTTTTGTATTATCATCATAATTCTAATGATGAATACGATATTATAATATGCTCTAAATTCATATATATTGTATAAATAATTATACACATATTGACACTCAGTTATATCATAAATAACAGCTATTTATATGCATTCATATGCTAATGGAATAACCTCGTTTACGATATTTAATAATTAATTTTAAATTCAGGAAAATATTATAAACACACTAACAGATCAAATCATTATCCTATTTTCTCCCTCCCTCCATGTATAATAATCATAATTGTGTTATAGAGTACAGCGACATGAATAGTAAAATCGATGAAGTCATTTCGAAGTTGACTAGTACCAAAGAAGAAAGCATAGATTTAAAAGATATGCTTAAACATAATATACTGGTCAGAGGTCAGTATTGTATATCACGTGATCACATGATCGGTATCAATATAACTAACTAGTAATAGTCACATGATAGTTATGTAATCATTTAAGACTAGTAATTGAATCACTCTAACATGCGTGTATGCTCAGATTTAATTTTTTTTTTCATAGACTATACTTATTATTTGTTTGATTATTATAATTATAAATATATTTTTATTTATCTTTTATGATTCCTCTATCATAATTGAACTACACTTATCATTATTATCATATACATTATTATCATAATTATTATCATAACAATTATCAACATATTAAGATCAAAATTATCTCCCATTTATTTACTGTTGCTATCTATTTAATCTATTTAAATGTTGTATACTTGTCGAACTAAATATTAAAATAAATAAGATTATTATATCATAATGTCATATTTTATTAAATTATTCACATTTATATCATTTATCAATACTAATTATTATATAATTATTTTTATTATATTATAGATGACTTCGAGATTGACAATGTTGACAATATTGAATGCAGCAAATTGACAGATATGCAGGTTTTAGTTTTTAATATACAAGTATATACATACATATAAATGTGAAATTACTATTGTATAAATTTGAATGTAAGTTAAACTGGATCTATCAGAAAATAATGTCAATTTTCGATCTAAACTATTATAGATAATATATATTCAGATCCATGATTTAATATAATCAATAATGCATGTAAACAATTTTTTAAATATATATAATATATATTATATTTATATATATAATACTAATTACAATCGAATATATCCTAATTTAATTATATTATAGAGTTATATTAACGACTAAATAAAATATATATTCATACGAAAGATGGAAACCATTGCAACGTTCGCGAATAAGGAACCTAACAACGAAACCAGTGCCATCACTAAAGAAAACAGTTCAACGTCTTCATCTTCCGCAGCCGGTTCTACTTACTATTCAGATGCACCCGAGTATGAAAGTAAAGATACCGAATCTAGTTCCTCCTCAGAGAATGAACCGTTGCGGAGACTGGAGCTCCAGTTTCCAGCTGATGGCGATTCATTCTCTAAGGTACGGAGCTACCTAGAGAACCTGGATCGTACTTGAAGCGTGAGTTCGAGTTAAGGTTCAGCCGTGTAGCAACTGTGCAACGCTAGCCAGTCAAGCACATTATATTAAATAAAGTACCATGCAATATATGTATTTTTATTTTCATTATCAGAATATTGTTAATTTATATTATATTATGACACCAGTATTATTAGATTTAATTGTAAAATATGTCTTGTAAAAAAAAAAGTAGAAACAACGATAGTAACAAAGTAAATATATAAGTGCAATAATACATTAATATGCATATGTATAATATATTACATGTAATAGCCTACTTGTAGATTTGAGAGGAGTGAGGATGGAGGGGCGGAGTCAGAAGTCAGGTGGTTTAGGAATAAAGTTATATAGGAAATAAGATTCAGTAGTGATAAGGATTGTATATAATGCAAGAAGAGTTAATAGTTAATAGTCTGAGATATAGTAGGTATATTTAGCTGGTAGACAGTTGAGATATAGTCGTTAGGTTAAGTAAGTATAAAGTAGGTTATGATTGATCTATTTAGTAAGTGATTAAGGTTAGTTAGTATCGAGTAATTTTAACGGTTAATATTAAGTTACATTAGATTGTAAAGTACAAGTACTTGGTAAGGAGTTAGGTAATAGTTAATTCGATTTATAATATTATGGTTGTAGTAATATTATACCTACTACTACTGCTGCTGCTACAACAACTACTACTACTACTACTACTACTACTACTATTACTACTATTACTACTACTACTACTATTAATACTACTAGTAGTCTACTACTACTACTACTACTACTACTACTACTACTACTACTACTACTACTACTACTACTACTACTACTACTACTACTACTACTACTACTACTACTACTACTACTACTACTACTACTACTACTACTACTACTACTACTACTACTACTACTATTACTACTATTACTACTACTACTACTACTACTACTACTACTACTACTACTACTACTACTACTACTACTACTACTACTACTACTACTACTACTACTACTACTACTACTACTACTATTACTACTATTACTACTACTACTACTACTACTACTACTACTACTACTACTACTACTACTACTACTACTACTACTACTACTACTACTACTACTACTACTACTATTACTACTATTACTACTACTACTACTACTACTACTACTACTACTACTACTACTACTACTACTACTACTACTACTACTACTACTACTACTACTACTACTACTACTACTACTACTACTACTACTACTACTACTACTACTATTACTACTATTACTACTACTACTACTATTAATACTACTAGTAGTCTACTACTACTACTATCAATCAAACGTTTTATTTATACATTCAAATTAGCATATATGTATTCTCTGGCAAGTGTTGAGAAGCAATTAAGTGGGAGGGGAATGAATAAACGAACATATAAATACATACATAATAATACATTAATAATATAATTTATATACAAGACAAAATTAAATTATGCGAAGATATATATAAATAATATCTAAAACAATATTAATAGAAAATAGAACATTTTGAAAAAATATATATAAATGAAATTTAATACATATTCAAAATAAAATCTTTTAAATTGGATTTGAAAGTATTATGTAGAGGAGGTTTACGTGTTAGTAAAGGAATTGTATTCCATTTTTAAGAGCTGACTGCATAAATTCTCTATTCAGTGTTCGAGAGAGTCGACAACATGGAGTTAATAGCAGGAATGTAACTGCATTTGATCTAAGGTTACGACTTTTTTTGGAAGGCGAGATCATATCAGAAATATAGTGAGGTCGATTAGTCATTCTTGCTTATGGACTATACATAGTATACGGTAAATAGAGATTTGTTGTATATTTAAGAAGCCGATAGACTTCATTTTTACAGAGATACTAGTATGATCACTACGAGGTATTCTAAATATTGTACGCTCAGAAGCAAGTATAGTACGAATTATGGGACGTAGGCGACATACAAGGATACCCAACAGCAATAGTATATAGGGTAGAGAGTAAGTTAACTCACAAGAATTTGATATAGATCTTTGTTAATAACTTTAGGGCTGGCGATTAGCTTTTTTTAGAGATATTATTTATATGTGAATTAATAGTAATATCTCTATCTAAGGTTACACATAGATAGTGTATCTCATTACTGGGAACAATAACGATATTATCGATTGTTATGATTGGGAATTGATCATAGTTATTCGGTATATTGAGTAGTTCAGATTTGTATGCGTTCAGTAGTAACATATTGTTGAGTAGCCATTTTCTAATATTTGTAGCGCACGTTGAGAGATCTTATCTGTTTGAGGTAGACTAACGGTGGAGGTGTATGTAGATGAGTATATCATCAGCATATATATGATAACGTAACGATGGAAATGATTTTATGATATTTGTAAGAGGATCGATGTAAATTAGAAATAATATAGGGCCGTTTACAGATTTTTTTTTATCAGTCTATTTTTCATTATAGGTTGGTCTAAAGTATCAAAGGCTGCTGATAAGTCTAGTAGTAACAATTTAGTTGGACTATCAATAGATTTTCTTATCTTTAGAACGAGTCGATTACATTATTTTTCTCAAGGAATATTAATAGCTGTTTGACAATAACTCGTTTCATTATTTTAGAAATTGTGGAGAGTTGGGAAATGGGGCGGTAATTAGATAATGAGTTATGATCTAATTTATTTTTCTTACTAATAGGGGAAACTAATGCATACTTTAAATCAAGAGGGACATGACGGAGTGAAGAGAGAAGTTGAGAGATATTCTGCATTAAAGATAATGGAATAGGGTCAAGTGGATAGGGAGATGTTGTTAAAAGTATTAGAGATATAATCATTTGTATTAATGGTGGAATAAAAGAGGAGAGGGTAGATGAACTATTTGTTAGAATATTGGATACGTCATAGTTTGGGGTAGTATTGTTAAGATTAGTTATTATATTCTGTCGTATTGTCTTAATTTTACTTATAAAAAATGAAGAAAGTCATTTGATAACTGCTGAGAGGGTGTATTGGGTAGAATATTTTGTTTATTTTTACGCATGAGACTATTAGTAAATTTATATAGTGACTTTGATGATTTTCCACATTTTTTAATGTCATTGTTATAGTAACATTTTTCGCAATATTAATAGATTTCTTAAATACTAGTCGCTTATCATTGAGAGATACGAGATTGTCTGCTGTAGGGTGCTTAGTAAAAAGATGCTCGGCAATACGCATTAACTTTTTATAGTGTAAAGTATTTGCATTAAACCATATATTTGTATTATTTATGTTTCTAATAAAGTTAGATATGAGTTAAGTTTAGTTGTAGTAATATCGTACTAAGTATAGTGTGTTATATTTAGAAGATCGTTGGTATAATCAGATATGGATATGCGTGATATGTTACGTTAGCTAATTTATTTATTTATATGTTTATTTAGTATACTATATATAGGATATTGTATAGTAAAGTTAATGGCGTAATTATCAGTTATGAGGTGGTTAGTAGGATTCATTGTAATAGTCAGAGATGGGTGATCTTTAAGAAATACTAAGTCAATATATTTCCAGGTGTATGAGTAATAGACATGACATGTTGTTTAAATGAATGTGACTCCATTAGTGAGATTAAATCGCATGCCTTATTATTCTTTTTATTAATATGTATGTTGAAATCACCGAGGAGTATTGTATTTGAAGAATAATTCATAGAGGATATGAGATTATTAAGATTAACAAGAAAGAATAGGTATGATGATGGTGGTGAGTATAATTCTAAGTATATATATATTCATATGAATATGAGTTTATGTAAACATATCATTAGGTACTATACTAACTTGTTATATACATTATTGATATATACTATAATAAATATGTCCTAGTATATGTCTTAATAGTCTTATATTATTTTCTACTTTCAATAATACTCATTTTTATTTGTTTTATTTGTTCTTACCCATAAGAACAGAATCTATATATTGATCAAGTATTGTTGCATCAAATATATTTCTGTCTATTACAAAATATCAATAATGTGTGATTTTATTAAAAATTGTTGATATTTTATAAAAAGAAATTCTCTTTAAATAAATAAATATATATATATATGTGTGTATGTATGTTCCTATATTGGAATAATATCAAAAACTGGACACCTGATATCTAAACTGAAAACTGATTCACAATTTTCATGGATGATGAAACTTTACAAATTAACATATATGCTCTTAGTAACGGGTACAACGTGTGATTTTTGAAATAAAACAACAATTCAATGTTGGTTGAATAATAACAACAGATTTTTATATACCCTTTCTATTGCTGTAAATGACGTTACTTTTTAAAATACAACTTGATACGATAAATATGAATATTATTTAGCTAAATTAAATCATTAATATAGATTAATTATATTAATATTTCTATAAGTTATATACAAATACTCCAAATATAGTACTAACTAATACATTCATTATTAATATAAGATATATTAACTCGGCTAGGCTGGTTGTTTATAAAAATTTTCCATTTTAAAAATGTTATTGTTTTTAAGATTTTCTTAACATTCATAGAAATTATGTCATCCTCTGATTATCATCTTGCTAAAACTCTTTTAGAACTCTATTAAAGTTATACTAATTAGATATCAATAACTACAGAAGTAAAATTGTTACTATTACAGGATACAAAATTAAGAAGAATTCAATATATTTAAAGTAAAAATAGAATATTTTGATGCCCTCCTTAATAAAACAATGTATTGTATGTTTATTTTGTTTACAATTTACCTACTTGAGTTCTATTTTCGATTATTTTTCATTTATTATACTGTAACTGTAAACATTTTTAATTTCTTTAATTTTTGAATTTCGTGTTATTCTTTAGTAACTATATATTTGCTTAAATTAATAACCAATCAATAATCAATAACCAATCAATCAATCAATGATACTATTACATAAATCTTAGTTCATGAGATTTATTAACTTAAATATATATATGTATGTCATATACCTATTATTGTTATTGTTATTTTATTTTATTTTGGTGGAGTTATTTCATCCGATCCAGGAACTTAGATGAATTTTTAAATTATAACCATATGGATCTAATGTCCCTTCGAAGCCGCTCTCGTGTTATGGCATCTATTGTTTTAACGAGAGCCGATCATTTATTTATATACAATTATATAATATCACTTCTAAATATTATGTTAAGACATATTTTAATAATCCGGACTAGGCTTGAACCCGCGTCCTATTGGTTGTGTGTCTGATGCATTGGCCAAATGAGCTACACAGGCAGTTTTAAATGTGATTAAAAATCTATTATAAATAATTTATCGTTAAATTTAAATAATGTCATGAAATTATTTTCTTTTTTTATAGAAAGTCTTTGTGTTATATGTTTATATTTGTACTCAAATGTGTTTTTTATTTATAATATATAAGTATTTATATTGTATTTCCGATAACTTAGTATACAAACTATATTTATTCATAATTAATTAATATATAAATATAGTTTGAATATATATATATATATAATATTTTGTAATTAAAAATCTAAATAATATAATATTAAATAGAGATATTAAATAAATCATATAGAATTATAAACATAGTATTACATTAGTAAGTATTACAGTAATACTATCGTTATTAATATAGTAATACAAGTATTATTAGTATTCACATCGTATAGAATATATACTATAGATAGTATATTGTTAAGCTAGCATACAGATAACACTGTCAACATTAATACCATTAATATTAATATAGTTGTAATTAGTTTAATATCATAATTTATATATATATATATATATATATATATATATATATATATATATGTATATTGATAATTAATATTATAATAATGATCTAGGTTTTATTATTTCATAGATTATTATTAAAAATCATTTTTATAATTACAATAATGTATTATTATAACGAAGAACGGCAATTGCCGGCCACTGTGTACGGCACAAAGACGAAGCCTGTCATGACCTAATCTTCTGGTAACCAAGAAATGGAAAACGAAACAGAGGCCGGCAACCTATAACATGTATAGATAACTTGAAGAATGATGCGGAGTAGGACGATGTAGAAGAAATACGTAATGTTATGAACGACAGAGAAAACTGGAGAATAATGAAATCAGGTCAAATGAAAATTCGACATAACTAAGTAAGTATAATTGCAGTTGTAATTCAGATTTGTAAACATGTAGGAATAGTAATAACATTACATATAGGGGAAGTGCCCGAATACGGACACTCTCGGTATCTCAGAAACCATAAATCCTACAAAAAATGTGTAATAAATAAAATATTCATAATTATATAAATAGTCTAAATAAGTATTTTATTTTTTAAGTATTCAAAATATTTCTGATATATCCAATAAACTGATTTTTTTTATTACGTTTTTAAATGTATGAAAAAAAATTAACTTAAAACCTTCTCTAGAATATACAAATGTATCGATACAAATGTATCGATCGATATAAAACATAACAATATATTATTAAAAACTAAAGCATTCTAAACATTGTATACATAAGTACTCTATTTGTTATAGATAGATAGATAGATATATAGTTTATTGAGTGTTGACACACAAAATGACATGAAACAATAATTTAATGATAAATAATAAATGATAATAAGAATGATGGTGTACACATGCCATAAGTAAAATAATAAAACAATCTACATAGGACATAATAGTAACATATGAGTACAGTATTAATTTAGTTATGAATTAGTATGCATAATAAATGATGTAACTTAGCTGATATTTGATCTTCGATGACTCAACTTATTGGTAAGGGGCGACCAATTGCTATGTCATAGGAATATTCTAGAGCCAGTAGAATGTATACTGACATCCATACTCGCCGAGTCATATCACAAATCGCAAAAAAAACTAAATTACTTATCACAAGTATGCCACAAAGACAGAGCTAAACTAACAAATGTAATAGGGGATTATCACCCTATTTATGAGAAAACATGAAATAAAAATAAATATATATGAATAATAATAATATGTTATTATTATATAATTATATTAATTATTAATTAAGTTATAAGCATGTATCTAGATGGCATATAAGTATATAATACGGACACTATAGATGTCTTAATACGGACACCCTATAATCAATCAGAGAGCACGTGTGACAAATTCTGATTTTCATAAAAATCGCGTGTATTATAATAGTAATACCACCAATGAAGCTAAATCTAAAAATTATAATATTTAGATACTTAAATTGTATTATTAATTAATAAAATAATAAAATTTAATAATAATTAAATTACATTAAATTATTCATAAAATTAAGTATAAATAATGTAATTGTAATGTATCTGATTGGTTCATCAATATATATAGTGTATCTAGTGGTATATAGGTTATCCGTATTATAATACAGGGTGTCCGTATTCGGACATGAGTACCGAATACGTACATCCCATTATCTATCAAATAAAAAGATTAAATACAATTTTAAAATCACAATAATATCTATATTCAGATAATATTAAAATATTGTAATTTTTGAATATAAATAGTGAGTCATAAAATATTAAGACACTTTATTGTTAAAGTGTCCCTCGTATTAGGTTACTAGTTTCCCCTATCGTGTTAATAGACACACTGTATATATACACGTATACGTACTATATATTACTATAGTAAGCGCATTTGTTTTTATTTCAAATAAAACCTGATAACAATACCCTACTGAAGGCTACCGTGTGGATATCGCAGAGAGCCGCACAGTACACCGCACACACTCATGCATTCGTTAACTCTGACTGACACACGCGACTCTCCACATTCCGTTAGGAATATTTCGTTGACGCATATGGAAACTATTGTGGGTTTACATTGGCGAATTCTTTTGTATATTTATTATAGTGAGCGTGCGCGATATCATGGAGATCGCGCTGTATGAGTCCGTCGCGTTATGCAGTGACGCGTGACGTGTTTCGTGCATCCCCACTCCTTATTAGATATAATCATGAAATCCATTATACATATATACTTTTCGGAGTATAATATCGTATATATAAATATATTATATTATATTACTTCGAATATATTATATTTTTTCCCCGCAAACTTTACATGATTACTATAACATCCCTATATATATTTTCTGCAAGATATTTTCCCACGTTATTATAATAGTATATACCTTACCACCTTACCAGGTCGAGCTTGCTCGGCATTGATTGACACGTACTCTCCATTCCTCTCGATTCATCATTGCGGTTGGTAGCTCTTCGTAGTTGCAGCTTGTGTCTTCCATTAGCTGATCTACGAAGGTTTTGGCGGGGCGTCCTCGAGATCTTCGTCCATGTATGGGTAGCCATAGCAGCACATCACTAACAACCTCGTTTTTACTTCTCCAGCAATGGCCTGAGAAGCGTAGCCTTTGTTCGCGTATTGTGTCTGTAATCTTTGGTATTTTACCATATATTGTACCTATATATAGGTCTTTATTGGACATATGGTCTCTCCTAGAAATATTTAGCGCTGCCCGTAACATTCTGGTGTAAGATCCATTTATTTTTTTCTCCAAGGCTATTGTCAGGGTCCAGGTTATAGCTCCATATACCAATACAGATTCGACTGTGGCTCTGAAAAAGTTTCTTTTGAGTCTTATTGATAGATGTTATATCCATATTTTATTAAGGTTATTCAGTACAGCCCATGCTTTGCCTATTCGGATGCTAATGTCATTATCAGTTGAGGCAATATAACTACCGAGGTATTTAAAATCTAATACATTCTTGATTGCTTCTCCATTTAAACTTTTCATACTCATACTTACAGACGAATCTTGATTTAAGGACATATATTCCGTTTTACTGACATTAATACATAGACATATATCTTTGGAAATTTCTTCTATTTGATGTAGAATCGTGTTTGCCTCTTCGATGGAGTTTGTCGTAATAGCAATATAATCAGCATATTCTATATATGTTACGCGCGTTGCCGGATATCTTCTACTTTTGCATTTTGTGATTATCAGTCCAAGATTCTCAATATCCTTTAGTGAATATCCTCAGTACATAATCGAGGCAAATGATAAATAAAAAGGGTGCAATTGTGTCTCCTTGTAGCACACCTGTTGTTATCTTGAAGAAAGGGGTATCTCCATCAGGTGATCTAACCATAGAACGTGTATTTTTATAGAGCATCATGATTGCTTTCACAGTTTCTTCCGGTATTCCATAATGAATTATAATTGATCTCATCCTTGCTCTATCAATTGAGTCGAATGCTTTTGAAAAGTCAATAAATAACAATATTGCAGGAATATGTTTTGCTTTAACTCCTTATATTATCCGTCTGATAGCTAATATTTGTCGTGAGGTTGATCGATTAGTTCTAAACCCATTTTGATTTTTTCTCAGAATAGGATCAACGTATGGTCTTATCCGGTTTAGTATCATCAGGTTGTAGATTTTTGCAGCAATAGGCGTGAGAGTTATTCCTCTATAGTTATCTGTTATGGTAAGATTTCCTTTTTTAGGAAAAGGTAGAATGCAGCCTTCTGTCCATATCTCTATGGGATCTTGGCTATACACGCTATTGCAAGATTTTAATAATATCTTGGAATTCCTTTATCTTCCAAACTTCTGATGGTATTTCATCCAGGCCTATAGCTTTACCGTTTTTGATATTTTTAATGGCTATATCAATTTCGTTCGTTGTGAAAGGCCCTATTTTGATGTCTAATTTATGAAGTATGGTTTTACAATGATAGTTACCATTATTTTTAGGTTTAGGAGGTTTACCTAGTAGGTCCTCAAAATGTGTCTGCCAGAGTTTAACTCGTTCCTCATCATTACTAGCCTTTAGTTTATATTTGTTTGAGTTTTTCCTCCCACTTATCTCATTTACAATTTTCCAAGCTAGTGCTGACTTTTTATTATTTGCGGCATCTTGAACTTGACAGATTTTGCCTTGGATATATTCAGACTGTTCGGTTTCATATGCGTGTGAGAGTTCTTTTTGTGCATTACAAGTTTTTCTTATATTTTCTATTGTAGGATTGTTATCTTTTTGTTGTGCTGCTTCGTGTAATATTTTGCGTTTTTTTCTTATATTCAGATTTTCCCACGGTATTCTTCTTTTTGTTTTCGGTTTAAGGGGAATTGTTTCAGCTGCTATTTCCTTGCAAGCAATTTCAAAATTTGAGTAAATACTGTTTGCTGTAGGTAAGAGTGACGTGTTTTGTAAAGCTTCAAATCGATTTTGTACTTTATAATAGTATATAATAGTATATAATAGTATATAATAGTATATAATAGTATATAATAGCAATAATAGAATACGCGTGCGTACATGTATTAGTATGCGCGTGCGTGCGTTCCTGCGGATCATCATCATCATCAGGCTTGTAAGTGGGCAATCCTCCTCATCCACCTCCTCATATTGCCCCGCTAAAAAAGAGATGGGGAGTCGACGAGTTGATGAACGATGACAGATGCGATTACCAGTCGACTTATCGGTTACCAGATGCGCTATTCAGCTTCCCACGTTCATCCCTATAGTTAACCCCGTCCGCACCCACCGTCCACCCCTCCTCTCACCGAATATCAAAGCTTCTCGACGTATAGCGCGAGAGAGAGAGAGAGTATTTCTCGTCGCTGCCCTCTATCGAGTAAAGCGAGCATTTCTCGGCCGATATCGCTATATCTCGTTCTCAACCTCCACCGCCGCCGTATTATCTCATTGGGTCTTCCGCTATATCCGTCCGCCCACCGCTCGTTCACCCTCTCAGCTCGTCTGCCCGCCGTATCGAAAACAATGGAAAAGTTCATTAAAACGGAGATTAGTTGTCGAGAGATACCTTTTTCCAAAATTGTACTCACTAAATGTAGCTGATAAATTAAGCGATAATTGAGAAGTGATTCGGGATCGAATGAAGGTTTTTAAGAATCGGAGTGATTATTGCTTGTTTAAAAATATAAGGGACAGTACCGGAATTTATGGAATATGAGATATATATATATATATATACAATTTAAAAATATTTATTAGATAATTATTAAAATACTATAAATACATAGGCCTAATAATAGTATGCAATATGATATGATTATTTAACGCAATAATAAATTACCGACAACAATACTATATAATAAATTATTTATGCAGGTCGGTAGGTGCTGTGCACACATATATTACAGTTGTTTTAATGAGTTGATCTCTGAATGAACTACTTCATCACGACTGTTCTTAGTAAGGATGTTATCGATCAATCAACATCCGCTAGATGAGTGACATGTGACAGGTGAGTTTGTGAGCATGCACGACGTGCATTGCATGTTAAGTCGTATCTTTAAAAAAGTAGTAATCTATAGTATGTATCGTAATGGAAATTATCGGCTAAACAATTTGGTATTAACTAAAATACACATATCATATAATTTATTAAGCTCTATGCGATTGAAGATATCTAAACAAACAAACCTGTTTTTTACCTATAAACAAATGGTAAATTTCACATGCGCGACGCGCATTGCGCGTATTAGTTTAATAATTTGTTAATTTGTGTTAATACATATGACAATTATATCTTATGTAATTCATTAGGTAACTGTATGATGATATCATATGTTACGTGTTTTAATTACTAGTATCTTTGGATACTTAATCACGTGATATTTTATGTTAATATAAATATCGTCTGTTATTAAAATATTAATAAAATGTATAGTTTAAAAAACCTAATGTTATTAATTTAATTTCTATTATAATAGATATTAAATTAATTATCTGAGAATACTTCTTACTAATATATACAATGACTAGGTTTCTCTACCTAGAATTAGCTCAGACAAACATAACACAAAACATAGTGACAGCGGCGGGATACAAGAAATCGATATTTAGAAAAACATATTTAAAAAAAAAAATAAATAAAATGTTGACAGAAATAATACGGAACATTGAAAACGTAAGAACACCAAAAGAATTAGTACTAGGAAATAGAAAATATGAAAACTGGAAAATATTTAAAAAATGATGGAATAATTATGCCCTACTAACAAAATTAAGTGATAAAGCAAACGATATTCAAGTAGCACGTTTTGAAAACTCTCTCGTAGACGATGCGATGAGAATATATTTAGGTTTCGACATGAATGAAGAGAGAAAAACCAAATATATCTTAGAAGCATTTGATAAATATACATCGGGAACGAAAAATATAACATATGAACGATATATTTTTAATATTAGAAATCAAAATCAAGAAGAAAGCATTGAAGAATTTGTAACAGCCTTAAGAAGAATAAAGAAAAACTGTGATTATTGCAACACATGCGGCGATGGTATACTACGCGACAAAATAATATTAGGAATAAAGAATAAAGAGCTAAGAACGGAATTATTGAAATTAAAAGATCAAAAGCTAGAAGTATGCATTGATATATGCAGAGCGTCAGAAGCAGCTACAACACAAACATATAGGATGGGTTGCTATGAAAATATTAATAAGATTACTTAACATAATACATATTCGAAAAATTATTATAATAATGATTCAAATAATAATAATTTTAAATTTTACGTAAAAATAATAATTATAAACATAGAAATAATTATGATAACCAAGTAGGACGAAGTCCTGGTCAAAATTTCAATAAATGTAAATATTGTGGAAGACAAAATGAATTTAACAAATACATATGTCCAACATATGATAAAATATGCAACATATATATGTCAGAAGAAAGGTCATTTTAGTATATGCTGCAGAACAAGAAATAGTAATATAAACTACATGCAAGAAGAAAATAGAAAATAAAATGATAGAAATAATGAAGACGAAGATACATATGAATGGTTAAATAAACTAGTAGAAGATAGAACGAAAAAACAAGCGAAATGTGAGTTGATAATTGATGATGAATTTGAAGTATCATTTCAAATAGATACAGGGGCTTCCATACATATGTTACCTGAAAATTATGCGAAAAAGAATAGAACTGCTTATACAGGAAGCTTAATGATGTGGAATAACGAATCAATGATACCACAAGAACAAATATATTTAAAAGTATACAACCCTATAACAAAGAAAACAACAGAAGAAGTTATACTGTATGAAGATAATACATGTACACCGATACTAAGTTTACGTACCTGTGAAGCTCATGGTTTAATTACTATAAATGGACATAATTTCAACAGATTATCAAAAATAACAGAAGAAAATATAGAAGATATATTCAATGGTAAACTAGGGAAATTCCCAATAATACAACATCTAAAGACAGATAGTACTATGAATCCAGTAATAATGGCAAATAGAAGAGTTCCGATAGCAATTAAAAGTCGACTGAAAGAAGCAATCAAGAAATTAGAAAAGAGAGGGATAATAAAGCAAATAACAGAGCCTACCCCATGGGTTAGTCAATTAATAACATTTCTTAAGAAAAGTTATAAATTAAGAATATTCCTAGACCCACATGAACTGAATAAAGCCTACAGAGAGAACACTACACTCTACCAATACTAGATAATTTGTTATTTGAATTGAAAGATGCTAAGATCTTCTCGAAAGCTGATTTAGAAAATGGATACTGGTATGTCGAATTAGATACAGAATCATCAAAGCTAACGACGTTCCAGACTAAAGAAGGACGATACAGATGGTTACCTTTTTGATTGAAATCATTATCAGATATTTCCAGAGACACCTATACAAAATGTTAAGAGGATTGAGAGGATTATAGGATATCAGATGACATAATAATATATGGAAAAGATGATAAAGAACATGACATAAATCTGAACACTTTCTACATGTATTGCAAACAGAACAATATTCAATTAAAAAGAATAAACTAGCATTGAGAAAGACAGAAGTAAAATGTATAGGACACATATTAACTCGAGAAGGTATAAAGATAGACAAAGAAAAAACAGAAGCAATAGAAAAGTTCCCTAAACCGATAAACATAAAAGAATTACGGAGATTTTTAGGAATGAGCAATTATTTATCAAGGTTCATAGATAACTATCAATCAATTACAGCGCCACTACAACAGTTGCTAATGAAAGACGTTGAATTCACATTGTCAAGTAAACAAGAGAAGGCTCACAATAATATTATACGAAAACTCACAACAGCACCAACGTTAAGTTTTTATGATCCAGAAAAATAATTATCAATAGAAAGTGATGCTAGTGAATATGGAATAGGAGCTGTGCTGATGCAGGAAAATAGAGTAATCGCATATACAGGTAGAAAGCTATCAGAGGCAGAAATAAATTATGCACAAATCGAAAAAGATATACTGGTGATAACCCAAGCATAGAGAACGAAGTGACGTCACTTCGTTCTCTATGACCGCAAGTTTGACAACATGTCATCACTACACGTTTGGGAGAAAAACAAGAGTCATAACCGATCACAAACCTTTGGTGGCTATCAAAAACAAACCACTGAATAAAGCGCCGAGAAGATTACAAAATCTATTAATAAAAGGCACAAGAGTATAATTATACAATTGAATACAGAATGGGAACAAAAATGTATGTATCAACTACACTATCAATAGCACCAGTAGGAAAATCTATACAACTGATAGCAAATTTACATCAAATAGATGCAAGCATGAACAGATTAGAACAGTTCAGGAGGATTCAATGAAAGATGAATAAATGTTAGAAGTAAAATAAGCTATTATGCAGGGATGACCAATGAAAGGAATGCTATCACAAAAGCTAATAAAGTACTACTCATATAAAGATGAACTAACAATACATGAAGGTATTATTCTACGAGGAGCAAGAATAGTCGTACCGAAAGAAATGAGAGATGAAATGCTAAATAAAATACATATCGGACACCAAGGCATAAACTCGTGTTTAAGAAGAGCAAGAGAGTTAATCTACTGGCCTGGAATGTCGAAGGAAATACGAAATTATATAGATACTTTTGGTATTTGTGCCACAAATTCAGTCAAGCAACAAAATGAAACAGGAATTGAAATTGAAAGACCGTATGTTCCTTGGGTAACGATAGGAATGGACCTTTTCAAACACAATAATAAAAACTATCTTGTAACTGTTGACTACTGTAGTAATTATATCGAGGTAGACTATGTTAGAGATACGTTGGCTGACACAATTATAACAAAATGTAAAGCAAATTTTGCAAGATGGGGATTTCCGTTAAAAATAATCTCTGATAATGGACCTCAATTCTCGAGCTACAGTTTCAAGAAATTTACATATAAATATGATATAACTCACAATACTATATTACCATGGAACTCAATGGCGAATGGAAAGGCTGAAGCAGCTGAGAAAGTAATAAAGAATATATTTATAAAGAGTCAAGTGAAAAATTAGGATATTTATTTAGGATTACTAAACTTAAGAAAAACCCCAATTAACAACATGTCACCAATAGAATTGATATTAGGAAGAAAAACCAGATCCATTGAACCATGCAAACGTACAATCAATACATTACCAAAAAGAAGCAAAGAAGATAAAGGAAAAGATGTACAGTGTTTAAAAGAAGGATCGAATGTGTATGTTCAACCGTTATAATTCGGAGAGAAGCAATGGAAACCAGGTTGTATGACAAAACAGTTAACACATATAGCATACGAGGTTAAGGTCGGAAATAGGGTGGTAATCAGAAATCGTAGGTTTCTGCTATACAACCCTATATCGACGCATCATATAATTAATCACAATAACAATACTAATTACTATAAAACTTTAATAAACAAATACTCGACTATAGGTATACCTTATTAGTATACTAATAAGATACTTTTAGATCCATGATCTGATGGGAAGGAGGAACCACCTATGTCTGATGTGCGATCTGATCCGATTCCGATGTCTGATGTCATAAGTGAACTACCGAGGCGTACTGAGTCTGAACAGATGCATCTTGATGCTGAACCGATGCGAATAGAGTCTAAACAAATGATCATTACTCGAGTACTGAGGCTGAACCGATGCGGACTGAGGCTGAACCGATGCCTACTGAGGCTGAACAGATGCGAACATAGTCTGAACCAATGAGTATTGTGGCTGAACCGATGCGAATAGAGCCTGAACCAATGAGTATTGTGGCTGAACCGATGCGTATTGATGCTGAACCGATGCGGACTGAGGCTGAACCGATGCGAACATAGTCTGAACCAATGAGTATTGAGGCTGAACCGATGCGTCTTGATGCTGAACCGATACGGACTGAGGCTGAACCGATGCGAACATAGTCTGAACCAATGAGTATTGAGGCTGAACCGATGCGTCTTGATGCTGAACCGATGCGGACTGAGGCTGAACCGATGCGAACATAGTCTGAACCAATGAAAATTGAGGCTGAACCGATGCGGACTAACGCTACTCGAAAGTCTACACCACTTCACAGAAAACCAATCCGCTACAGATGACTCAAACTGACTTGGCTTATCAAAGTCACTGACGTTAATCGTAGGTCATAGCACTTTTGGAAAAAGTGAGATGTTACGTGTTTTAATTACTAGTATCATTGGATACTTAATCACGTGATAATTTATGTTAATATAAATATCGTCTGTTATTAAAATGGTAATAAAATGTATAGTTTAAAAACCTAATTTTATTAATTTAATATCTATTATTTGAGAATACTTCCTACTAAGGTATACAATGACTAGGTCGCTCTACCTAGAATTAGCTCAGAAAAACATAACACAAAACATCATATAGGGTATTCCATATATGAGGGTATAACAGTGAGGAAGGCACGATAATTGAATACATTTCTAAAAATGTTGCTGATGCGATGTTCTGATTTTCTTCAGTATAATTCCACTTTTATATAGATATCTATTCTTACCTGATTACAAAGTTTTAATTGTGATAAATATAATAAATGGTGCATCGTTTACTAAATGAAACCCTTAAGATTATCTTGGTATATATCTGTAAGCGTATGTTCGCGACTATTAATATTATAAATATGACGTATAGCAGAGATAATAATCATTTCTACTTTTTATAGCAGTATCATTTGTGTTTCTAAAAAGCGATCCACAGTAATCTATTCTATATAATACAGATTAATATTGTTTACTAATACGCTTAGAACAGTATTTCTTAATATGGAGAATCCTACGTAAATGGAAGTTTGCAGACTTTTATATAGAATTAATATGAAGACCAATTATAGATTTGTATTTTAGTTATAAATCTATGATAACAACAGATAAAGAACTGTCCAAAATTCTTACGAGGTTACGGACTTAATCAGAAGGTTGTATCATATGTCTATCAATGATCACAGACGAGGAAGTATTTAATATGGGAGATACGTTGTTCAGTATTCAATTTTAGAAGTATTAATCAGAAGATATTTCTAAGTAGTCATGGCTATTCAGTCTGAATTGCAATTCATAATTTCTGTTGTACAGTATATATATATATATATATTAACCTTTCAAACATACAACTTATTCCATATTTTATATTATATTATATTCCGCTATTTATATATGTCATATATTATATGTCGAATATATCGTTATTCAATAAATATGGATATTATATATATATGTGTGTGTGTATGTGTATGTTGGTGTGTTGGTGTTGGAGTGGATGTATGTGTTAACCAAATATAAATCTATTATTTAAATAATGAATAAACATATTAGTGAACTGTGTGTTTATTAACATCATGAATCATAATACCATATTATACACACTATCGTAAGTAAATGTATACCCTATGTATCAAATTAATAATAAAATATCGATGATGCACCATAATAATGCATACGTGTTAATTAAAATAAACATATATTCACTTGTATATGATAGTACGATTTATTGCGTAACGATCTATAAATAGATATCTGAACAACATCACGTGATTCTCATTCGTGGATACAGGTACAATGGAACCGACTGAATACTGTACCTTTAGCGCATGGCCTTACGAGGTCACCGAGCATATAGAACTTTGGTCTTCCCTTGACCACCCCCAGGGGGCAATCTGGTACCGGGGTTTCGTTATTTCCGGTGTCCGTACGTCTTGTGGTCTCATCGGTGTCCACTCCTGATGTAATCAGTATTATGTAATATGCTTATAATACTTGTGTCGATAATGCATATATTTAGGGAACCTTAATCATATAGTTAACTTCAATGCATTGTAATATAAGTAAATAATATATTTAACTAATGATTAATTAGATATTCTAACTTTTGTATGAAAGGTCAAAGGTGAAACCACCAGCATCAACAGAACTGTCAGTAACGAACTTAATGGAATCGTCATTTCTGTCAAATATGATATTTTTATTTCAGTAATTTGGTATTCAATTATATATTATATTAATTAATTCATTATAATTTATGAATCTTATATTTATATATGTTAATATATCATGGAATATGAATAGAATATAATAGAACAATTACAATTATATCTTAAAATGATTCTGACTTAAATTGATCGTTAAAATAGAAATATTTGATGAAATATACAAATAACAAATAATACATTATGTATAATTTAGTGTTCATTTTAAATAAAATTATGTATTAAATAATCAAACGATTACATATTTAAATAAATAATTAACATCCGATTTATAATAACACAAACCTGAGGACAAATTTAGTGGGCATACTGTTACTCCTCTTTTTTCCACAGTAATTCTCTCCCAAAATTTGCACGTAATCGAAGACGCAGTCTCCGTCATATTCAACATCGAAATAACGGATTCTAACGGTAGTTTCCTACGTGTAGTTAACGTGTCATGTAATATCCATATAGCAAACCAACTATATTATATATATATATATATATATATATATATATATATATATATATATGTGTGTGTATATACAACTTACATATATAGATCATATTATACCCGTTATATAATACATATATATTATATAACATTATATAATACATACACATATATACTATATAGCACATATAGCACAATAACTGGCGAACTAGCGCGATACTAACATAATCAGGGTTATTTCTCCATTCACAATCCACATGCGCACCGTAATGTTTATTTTCAACTTTAATAACTCTTTCATTCGATAGGGTTAAATCACAATCTGAAAATATGTAAAAATTAAATATCGCTTATTAACTTATTAGTATCCTATATATACATTATTATTATTATTATTATTACTATTATTATATATTCTGAATCAAACATATAACAATATAATAATGTATGTAAATAAACTATAGTTACTTAAATAGAATGAATGCACATTATCTGTATTATTATTATCATTGTTATTGTTACTACAACTATTATTAAGGGCGATAATACAATAAGAATATATCATTATCTAACCTATTCTACACCTGGATCCAATGTTACCGGGTCGACACATGCATGTATTAGAATCTTTGTTGCAGATCATGTTATATTGTCCGCATCCGTCATTGCACAGCATGGCTATTAAAGGTTGCATGTTGTTATGTTATATAATGATTACATTAGTGTAAATTCACGTCTAAAATATTAAAACTTCAATGAGTTAATGGTATTAAACAAAATACTAATATACAAAGTAATAATAAACAACATACTTGATAATGTGTACGGTACTGAATAAATACGACAACTAGGTTAGTAGGAGATATGCCATGAGGATGTATTACAATTCCTTACAAATCAGATCTTTCATACACATAAATATAATGTTATATGAAAAATTGTCGAATAAAATATGATTTCATTACAATAACAATAATAATGATTTGGTATAGATTTCCGAAAGGGAAACAGTTGCATATATGCTATAATCAAATTAATCAGTAGAAACCAAGTTAACAAATTATAAATGTGGCATTGCAACTGTATAAGTTGGGAAAGTCTCCTATTACCGACCCCAACATTATTATTTGTAATAACTTATTGAATATTAAATATATTTATTTGAAATTTTGTAATGATGGTAATATTATGGCAATGAATAATGTGAATATTTTAAATTGTGTATATAATTATATTTACAAGAATAAACATGGGGTCGGTAATTGGATACCCTTTTCCTAATATCGACCCCCTAAAATAATCGGGGTATACATAATTGTAGTAATATAATATCAAATCAAAATAGTAGATATAAATAAATATAATTAATTATAACATGCACGCAATTTATTATTGACTTTATGTAATAGGGGACTTTCCCCTTACTTTAATTTAGCTTTAGTTTATTAGTATTTAATTTATTATAACCTAGTTCATTTGCAGTTAATTAGTTGAAGTTAGTTTATTCATTTGAAGTTAATTCATTTGAAATCAATTCATTTGAAGTTAATTCATTTGAAGGTCATTTATTTGAAGTTTGTTCATTTGAAGTTAATTTATTAATGAATTGATAATTTATAATTAATATATATATATATATATATATATATATATATATATATATATATAAGTTCTTATATACTTATGTACTTATTTTCATGTACTTATGTTCATGATTATTTGTGTGTATGCTTTACTATGCTTGTGTTAGATGTCGCGTGTATGCATGTGTTTAGGGGCGTGTTTCACTAACCGTATACAGCTGTAAAAGCCAACGATAATAAGATAAGTTTCATCATGTTGTAGCGGTTTCAATGTGGGTAACGGATTCCTTCTCTCTCTCCATTATATAATAGAACTTCGATCACGTGGTATTAAGTGACACGCCCACTCACCTCCCTCTCACCTCTCACCACCGAAAGACAAGGTTACGTACGAGCGATTAATTATCATGACATAATCATTCATACGCGGGTAAACGGCGGCAATTATGACTTCGCGGGTGCTTATTGTTTAATTTTAGAACACCTCATTTATCACGCACATAAATTAATTAATCTTATTTAAACACCGCGTAATACTATCAGTGTACATACAATGATAGTAGTAAGTCTACGCGATTTGAATATTACGATTGTATTACGTTTATTTACATTAGATGTAGGCTATTCGATGATTAGCGTATTACATAACCTATTAACTATTATACTTAACGTAATTAATACATACTATATATTACATAATATAGTTCATAATATAGTATATATATATATATATAGAGCATTCAATAATACATTTCTATTTAGACATTTCCAAGAATATTTATCAATAGTAATATTTATTATATATTCTTGAGTAGTATTATTTAATTATCCATTTTGTTCTCAGGTTAATAAAGTAATATATAATTATACACTATTAAATAATATATATATTAGCTCGGGCCCTTAGTTATATTCGACCTAAGCTATAGATATAGTTAGAGATAACATATAGTTTACATATTATTGAATATATCCATGTAGCCTTTATATAACTAACATAATAAATATAGTTGACATTTTTGTTGTTTCTATGAAACGTTGTAAAGAAAACAAATGTTCATATTTGTTAATAGTTAACTGATATTTATTTAACTAGATTTAAGTTCATTTAAAGAAGTAATATTATTAATATTCATATTACATAATATATGTGTTCGTCCATTGAACCCATGGCATTGAACGAATATCACAATACTGAATTATTAATATTAGGTATTGTTTATATTATCTGGCGTATGTATTAGCCGACCTATACGTGATATATATATAGGGTAGGGGAGAGTGGGGAATATTAATCCATGTTTTACTAAACTTATACTACACCTAAAATACTAAAATTAAACATAATTTTAGTCGTTAAAAAGTGTTAGTATATTACAATTAATAAATAGTAAATTTTTTCTAGTGTTTGGTAAATTGTGGATAGACTTATCAATTTTAGTCATTATTAACTTTTTACTATTTATTATGACTAAATATTTATTTTTAAAGATATAATAAATATAATTTCATAATATAATTACATTATTATTTTTCAGTTTCAATTAAAAGTATATACATAACTTTATAATATATAACAACATGTTATTAATATTAATTCAGATGATTGTATAGTATTGTATTGCCACTAAAAATGAAATTTATTTACGATCTTATTATGTCTGCTTAATGATTATAAAATCAATTTTTTTTAAGTAGGGGATGATATATATGATATTTTATTTTTGTTGATTCCCACACACAATTTGAGGAGGACATAATCTATGTCCTTCCTTTATTTACTTTATTATATATGTATATAAGTTATTTAGAGGCCTTCAGATAATATTACTTCCCACCTTAAATCACCTGATATAATAGGTAAATATCATTGTTAACTTCCTAATAAATTAAATAATTCCCCTAATGATTTACCTAAAGCCATATAAATAAATAAATAAACTTTCGTATGAACTTTGTAATCCTTAATATTTTCTAATATTAAATCAATCATCTTACCCGTCCAAATACATGGACAAATCATATATAGTTATCATACATAATATGACGTTTTGTTTACGGCTAGCTACACTGTGTAGCCTATGCACCCATCAGTATCATTCTTATCTCATTAATGTTAGTCATTAATGATATATGTGAAGATGCTTTTGTAGTACTAACATATTATTTACACTATAATGGAATATTAACACCAACACAGTTTCTTATCTGCAGATTCTTATCTACTATGGTAAGTCTACTGAACTTCAATTACTTAATTAGTATAATAAAATCGTCAAACTAGAATCATCTAATGATATATAATATCAATTATATAGATAAGGCTATTGATAAAGTATCATATTGAAAGCTATTATATAAATTATCATAGTATCATACTATACTATAAGATACCATACTATTATTATGGTATCAAATCATATATCCTTAATTGGTTCGCTTTCTATTTAATAAATAGATAATTAATATTAAATAGATATTAAATAGATCTCAGTGTATTAACATTAATAATATGTATTTTATAAGTACGTATCTGCACTTCTGGAATCACTCGAGGATCTGTGATAGGTCGACTACTTCTCTTAAGGTACGTAAATGATTTAACAACATATATTAAATTAATATTATTAATGCACCTGTTATAACATATTTATTTGCAGATTATATCATATTACAGCATATGCCAACATATAGTTGTTATGATAGTTTATTGTTCTAACTATAACGGAATAGATCTGGATGCAAAGAATGGCTAAGTTACGAGTTTATGCTACGAAGATTTGATATATTAATAAAACACGTCTAACTAGATATATATTTATTTACAAGAGGAAGTTAATATGAAATATGTCAAGGGTCGCAGGTCATATTCAATGACTATAAATAACAATACAACACCCCCCTTTGTTAGTCAAAGTCAGGTCTGTTGACATGGGGGTACATGCTAGGTTGTCATAGCGACACCGATGTAAGTATAATAATAATCAACCTCAGGACTGTGTTTTGTCGTGAGGGATACGTAGTTTGGGTGATGTGCTATTGCGCATGTCATAGGTCAAGGCGACTCGGTGGTCGGCGTTGGCGTGATGGTCGCTCGTATGCGACATCGGGTTGTACGATGACCGGTGGGTCTTCGCTGGTAGTGTCGTCTCTACGCAAGTCTGTCAGGGTTCGTCGGAATCGTTAGCCGGTGAGATCTGAGTCTACCATGTACGAGTTCGGGGACGGGTGTTCCGCATGGATAGTGCCGGGACTCCATGTGCTGTTGATGGGGTTTCTGATGAACACGCGTTGTCCACTGTTCAGTGTCGGTTTGTTTGTTCGTGCCTTGGTGTTATAGCGGTCGGATGCTTTCTTTTGTCGGTCGTTGAGCAGCTTGTCTTGTTTTGTAGATGCTGGTACTTTGGTCTTTGGTAGCGTCGTTTTGATGATCCTTCCGTATAGGAGTTCGGCTGGAGAGGGGTGGTTCCTTTCTAGGGGGGTGGCTCTCCAGAATAGTAGGGCCTTTTCTGGATCGTCGGTCTTTGTCAGGATTCTCTTTATGGTTTGTATCTGTCGTTCAATGAATCCATTGCTTTGTGGATAGTGTGGTGAGCTGGTATTGTGCTGGAATCCCCAGCTCGCAGCGAATGGTGCGAAGGATGTTGCCGAGAATTGTGGTCCATTGTCGGAATGGAAGTGTGTCGGTATTCCGTGTTCTGAAAATATCTCCTTTAGTGTCTGGATGATACTGCTGCTGTGGGTGCTTCTTAGTTTCCTTAGGATTGGGAATTTGGTATAGATGTCGGCAACTAGCAGGTAATTTTCTTTGTTGAGCTCGAACAGATCGGCTGCAATCGCCTCCCATGGTTCTCTTGGTAATCTTCTGTCGACGAATGCTACGGGGGTCTGCCTTCTTTGGTGGGTCTGGCATTCGCTACATTCTCCTGTTAGGTCTTGTATGTCTTTGTTCATTCTTGGCCAATATATACAGGTCTTTGCGAGTAGGTTGGTCTTTACGATTCCTAGGTGTGGAATATGTAGATCTTTTAATATCTCGGGTCGTAGATGTGTAGGGATCAGTATTTGATTTCCTTTGATGATCATGCCGTTCTCTATGGTAAGCTCGTCGCGGAAAGGCCAATATTCTCGTATTGTCTGGGGGATATCTCTCCTTTCTTTGGGCCATCCTTTGATGATCATGCTGCTTAGTTCTTGAAGTTCTTTTTCTTTCTTTGTTTCGTTCTTGATTTGCATTATTCTGGGTTCACTGAAGCGGGTGTAAGATATCTGCTTGTCGAACAGTATCTCGTTATTCTCTGGCAGTGGTTGTCGCGAGAGTGTATCTGGTAGTGGTAGGCATTTTCCGGGTATGTATTCTATGTCGATATCGTACGATTGTAGTCTGAGGAGCATTCTTTGAAGCCTAGTGGGGGCGCTCGCGATATTCTTGAGGATTATCATCGAGAGCGGCTTATTGTCTGACTGGATGGTGCACCGTTTTCCGTATATGTAAGTATGGAAACGGGTACATCCGAATACAACGGCGAGCATCTCGCGTTCTATGTTTGCGTATCTCTGTTCGCATTCGGTGAGTGATTTTGAGGCGTAGGCTATGGGCTTCCCAGATTGGGTCAGTACTGCTCCCAAGCCTCTTCCTGATGCATCTACTTGGATGACGATTTCTTTTGCGGGATCGAAGTATGTGAGTTCGCTGTCTCTGCAGATCAAGGTCTTGATGTCGTCGAATTTCTTTTCATGGGAAGATGTCCAGGTGAAGTCGGTTTCTTTCTTGAGCAGGTCTCGTAGCGGCGCAGCGTGTGTGGATAAGTTTGGTACGAATGGGCTCATGTATGTGGCTATGCCCAGGAATTCTTGTAGTTGGGTCTTGTTCGTTGGTGATTTCATGTCTCTTATCGCGTCTAGTCTTGCCGGGTCTGGTTTCGCTCCAGTTTAGTTGAATATGAGACCAAAAAAGTGTATAGAGGTCTGTTTGATCGTGAACTTTTCTTTGTTGAATATGAGTCCTCCTTCTCGGGCGCGGGTCATTAAGTGGTGGAGGTTTGCGTCGTGTTCTTCTTCGTTCTTTCCGAATACAGCTATGTCGTCGGCTATACCGAGGGTTCCAGGGCAGTTTTCAATTATCATGTCCATCTTGAGTTGAAAGACGTCTTGGCTAAGGTTTAAACCGAAGGGTAGCCTCAGGAATCGGTACCTTCCGTGTGGGCTTGAACGTAGTCTTCAGGCTGGATTCGTGGTCTAGGTGTATTGCCCAATAACCTTGGCGGGCGTCTAGTTTGCTAAATATTTTTGCACCCTTGAGTTTGTAGGATACGTCTTCCAAGTTCTTTGTCGGGTAGTGGGGTCTCATTATTGCCTTATTCAGGTCGCGTGGGTCGAGGCATATCCTTAACTTGCCTGATTGCTTCCGTGCGTATACCAGGCTTGAGACCCATTCTGTTGGTTCTGTGACTTTCTTGATCACACCGGTTTCTTCCATCTGGTCTAGTTCATCTTTAATTTCTTGTACCATCGATATCGGGGGTCTTCGCGGGGAGTGTATTACTGGGGGTACCGTGGGGTCGGTCACTATGTGGTAAGTGCCTTCGAAGTTGCCGATCCCTTCGAATCGGTCTGGGTACATGTTCTCGAGGTCGTCTGAAGTCTTGATCTTGTTCGTCTTGACGTTATTTATCGTAATAACCTTCATCTTGGTTATTGATGGCAGACCCAGTATTATCGGACCTGGTGTCTCAGCTACATAGAAGGTAGCTCGTGTTGTCACTTTCTTTAGCGTGATGTCGATATCGATTGTTCCGTAGTGGACCATCTTGTCTCCGTTGTAGACGGTCAGCGTGGTTCGGCTTGGGTTTAGGTGACCAAGCGTTGGTCGTGCGTTGTTGCAGTGCTCGGGATACATTCGAAGATACGTACGTAGTGGAAGGATGTTTCCTTCCGCGCCTGTGTCTACCTTCGCCTTCATGGTCGCGGGTAGCCCTCACAGCGTGAAGCGTAGGACGGTGTTCAGTACTCTTGTCGGGTCTGCTGCGATCTCGTCGAGTTTCAGGTCGTTGAATTTCAGCTCGTCGAACGTGCGGTCGTATGAGCGGTCGTGTGTGCGGTCGGGTCCGCGATCGTATGTGCGGTCGTGTCCGCGATCGTGTTTTCGGGCGTGACCTGTGTTATTATGGTACTGGGCAGAAAGTGGTTTAGATTTTTGGCGACACACCGCAGCCCAGTGACCAATTTTGTGACAAAATCGACACTCGGACTGTGCGGCGGGGCACTGGGTACCCGTGTGTTTCAGGCCGCAATATTTACAAGTAACATAATAATTAGTAATCTTATCATTGTGTGATTTATCGAGGCGATTATTGGTCTTCCGATATGCGGTCTTAGGTTTATTTTCACTAAGTATATTACTAACATGATCGATATGGGTGTTGGAGCCGGCTTTTAACTCCTTGAGCTCGCTCTGTAGTGCTTCGTAGGTACGGGCGATTTTCATGGCCTGGTCGAGTGTTAGGGTGTTGTCCTTGCAGAGTATATCTTCCCTGACTTTGTCGTGAGCGCCTCCTCTGATTATTTGCTCTATCAGGCGCGTTTCTATCTCGGTTTCATCACGGAATTTGCATTTCTTCGCTTGGAGCATGCATTTAGTCATGTATTCGTCTACTAGTTCGTCTTTGGCTTGTTTCATCTTTTCTAGTAGTAGTCTGGCCAGTCTGTAGTTAGACCTTGGCTCTAGGACCTCGCTCAGGTGGGCCCAAAATTCGATTAGAGTTTTGGTTTCATTGTTCCACGTGTTATATATTCTCAGCCCTTCTTCACCGATCCATATGAGGACGTATGTCATCCTCTCTTCGCTTTTCAATTTTGATAACGGGCCCTTGAATATTAATGTAACATATTGTTTAAATGCCATTAATTCGTGGGGTAGGTCTCCTGACCATACCATGCTCGGGGTCCTTATTCCGTCCATAATTATTATTTTTTTTAAATTTGTTAAAAAAATTTGTTTCCGTACACGTGCTTTTTTTTTAAAAAGGCTTTAAATGTCTGATTCTGGCGTTCGTTTTTTTACCGCTGTCACCATGTTATGATAGTTTATTGTTCTAACTATAACGGAATAGATCTGGATGCAAAGAATGGCTAAGTTACGAGTTTATGCTACGAAGATTTGATATATTAATAAAACACGTCTAACTAGATATATATTTATTTACAAGAGGAAGTTAATATGAAATATGTCAAGGGTCGCAGGTCATATTCAATGACTATAAATAACAATACAACAATAGTTATAACTATTATCTTTAAATCTAACGATTCTAACTATCAGGCTTAAATAGTCTTTGCAATTGGATGACTAATTGAGAACTGGAACTGGAACCTACTAAATATTCTGTTATGATAATTGGGTATATGTATCCCTAACATATGTAGATAGGAAAGTACCCATACTTCGCGGGTTCTTCTAACATTAATCAAATAAATATGAAAATATTAAATAATTTGAATTTTTTAACATATATATTTAACATAATATACTCAGAATTTTCTTTTACAAGATATGTATATTCTTTTATAAATAAATCAAATTTTATATTAAAATATTTGATTAATAAAAAGTAAAAAAATGCCATTTTTGTGAATTCCCAAACTCATCGGTTTTTCCAAGAATGTCCGATGTGTGGTGATACCTTAATTAGTTGAGCCGTTATTCTAAAATTCAATATATAATTAGACAACATGTAAAACTACGTTATTCAATATTATGATATAATAAATATTATTTAATTATGTGTAATCATCATACTCTCTTAAGCTAACAACTTAATAAGGTCGACCACCCTATACATCAATCAATAATGCAAAAGTTATTGATTAATGATTTATTAAAATTAAACGTATCTTAATATTTTTTAATTCTCTATAATTTTCATATTTAATTTTTTCTGTAAGATCAATAGATATTAATATATTAAGATTTAACGTGAAGTTTACGTACTACGCGAAGTATGGCTATTCCATTATATTGCATAGTTCCATTACTTACATTGGTAATGGTAATGGTAATTCGTAGCCTGTTGTTAATAAAGTTGAACATCTACGCATAACTTTCTGCGATAATATTAGTTTTAATCTGCATATTAATAAGTATGTATTAAAGCGCACACATATATATATATATATATATATATATATATATATATATATATATCAATTAAAACAAATAAAAAACATTATGAACCGAACATCTCTCAAGATAATAATATCCGCTTATATAATAACAAAACTTGATTACTGTAATGCACTACTTTATAATATAACTAAACTTCAAAAAAAGACAACAAAATTATAAACAAAACTTGCAGACTTATTGTTAAGCTTCCAAAACGAATACATACTACCGAAAAAGACTAAACTGTATTACATTTAAACACAGATCCATTTACAAAACTCTAAATATTATACATACTGCAATACATACTAAACTTTCTATATTCACCAAAGAATCAATTAATATATTTACTATATAAATACTTTTAAAACACAATCAATAGACTAACTACTCACCTCACTGGATTAACTCCCCAGGCCTATAACTAACGAAAAACACTCAAACTTTTACAAAATTTTAAATAAATTACATGGATACTTACTTGAACTGCACTAACTAACTTTATAAACTGCTGCCCTTTAATACACTCTGTATACACATTCTCTTACAATTAATTCCTATTATTATTATTATTATTATTATTATTATTATTATTATTATTATTATTATTATTATTATTATTATTATTATTATTATTATTATTATTATTATTATTATTATTATTATTATTATTATTATTATTATTATTATTATTATTATTATTATTATTATTATTATTATTATTATTATTATTATTATTATTGATTGATTGATAATTTATTTATTTTAGAAAATACATAGCCGAACATATTATCGAAAGTATAAAGTATAAATATTTGCTAACGATAACATACGTTATAGAAATAAACAAAGAAAAATACTAAATTAAAAAACTAAAGAAATTAAAACGTTTTACAGTTACCGTAAAAATAAACGAAAAACAATCGAAAGTAGAAATAAATCATATAGTAAAAATAAACGAAAAATAATCAAAATAGAAATAAAAGATAGCGTAAAAATAATCGAAAATAGAAATAAAATACACTATTTTGTAAGTGGCATCGACATATTCAATTTCTACTTTAACTTTATAGAATTCTTCTTATCTTTGTACCCTGTTTTTTTAATAAATTATTAGTTATATAGTTTAATATTTAAATGATAAATTTTAAATATATTATAAACAGAACATGTTAAAAATAAATTAAACCAATACTAGAATGAAACAAACAAATAATGTAATAGGGGAAAGTCCCCGATTACCGACCCCCTCCTAATACCGACCCCCTGTGGTATCTCAGTAACTATAAGAGATATCAAAAAATAATATATACACGAATTTTTAGTAATTTAATGATAAATATGAATAAGTATTTTGTTTTAAAAAATATTTAATCCTAGAATTGTTATTTGATAAAATGTAATATTCTGTTTTTACTTTTTAAATATTTGAATAATAACTTTTTTTAAATCATTGTAAATACTTTATTATTTAAAAGAAAACTTAAAACTGAGCATAATATTGTAGATCAATAAAATGTTTATAAATATTATAAAAATAATTTAATTTGAATAACTATTAACCAAGATATCTTAATTATAGCAACCCATATTATTTTCCTATTACCGACCCCCTAAATTACCCTAAATCCGACCTCATGTGATTTATAATATCCCATCAAAATAGATCCGTATTTTACTTAATATATGCCGTAAGTTGTTTATGTATCATTGATATCAAATTAGGATTCATGATTCCAGTTGATTATATACATACTGATTAATAAATAAATATTAACTAATAATATACACTATTTTAATATAATTACTATAAAGTTTAAATTTAAATTTAATATTACTATTAAAACATAAATTCAAAACAAAATAAATTGCGTGAATGTTACAATTAATTATATTTATGTATATCTACTATTTGTATTGGATATTATAATACTACAATTATTTATTTCACGATTATTTTAGGTGGTCGGTAATAGGAATAGGGGGTCGGTATTAGGTACATGTATCCGATTACCGACCCTCCTGTTTATTCTTGTAAATATAGTTATATCAAAAATTTAAAATAGCCACATTATCCATTGCCATAATATTACCCTAACTACAAAATTTTAAATAAATATATTTAATATTGAATAAGTTATTACAAATAATCATTTAGGGGTCGGTAATCGGGGACTTTCCCCTACTTACCAAATAATAGTATTTAGTACATTATTAATTTTATATTTTAATTGTATAATAAATTTGAAACATATATATATATATAAATAGAACACGTTAGAAATAAAATAAACCAATATACCTATAGACAAACAGAATACTTTAATAACAAAACAAACCAATAATATTACGAACCAAACAATATAATACTTATCACTATAATCTGAAATAATAGTAAATTATTAATATTGTATTTTAGTAATATAATACATTTGAAATATATATACAAAATATGTATAAAACAACAATATAACACAGAACAAACAAAAATAAATAATACTTCCCACTTTATCTGTAATAATAATGAATTATTAATTTTATATTATTGTATATTTGAAATATAAATATAAAAACCCAAATTTTCTATAACAAAAAGACATTTAAAAAAAAAACCCGAAGAGATAATGCAATAATTAAGATACAAAATGAAACATAAATCAATATAAAATTATAAATTTCTGTTAAAAAAAAGTTGTTTGTCAAAATAAATTTTATTTATTTCATTTTTAAAAGATGAAACAGATACAGATTTTATTATATCATTATTTAATGAATTCCATATATAAACTGATCTATTATTAATTATATTTTTAATTGTATTATCATAATTATGATTTACATTTAATTTTTTACAATTACCTCTTGTTCTACAATTATTCTAAATTTTAAGAATATCAGATATATTTATATCTGTATAATTATTTGAAATTTTAAAAATTGTAGTTAGATCTATTTTTAATCTTCTAAGTTCAAGTGATTCAAATTTAAAATATACCAATCTCTCTATATATGATTTATAATTAATATTTGATGAATTTGTATATCCTATGCATCTTGTAATTAATCTTCTAGTAAATAATCGTTGCACTCTTTCAATTTGGTCTATGAGTCTACGAAATTTACTAACCTTTGAAAGGGTGACCAAATAATGGATGCATATTCTAAAATTGGTCTGCAATAAATTTTATATGCATTTAATAATGCTCTAGGGGATTTTGTAGTAATGCATCTAAAAATTGAATTCAGAGAAAAATAAGCTTTTTACAAATATAATCAATATGTTTATTAAATAAAAGGTTATTTTCAAATATTATTTCTAAATCTTTAAAAAAAGTAACGTTTTCTAATTGAATATTAATTATAAAATATTTTTATGGAGTTACCTTCCCTAAAGTCATAACTGCACATTTTGATAATGAAATATTTAATTGCCATTTATTTGCCCATTGTGAAAATAAATTTAAATTATTTTGTAAAAGAAATCTTTCACTCTCAGATGCGTAAGAAAAATATAATTTTGTATCATCGGCAAATAAATCAATATGAATTTTTGAAGAAAATATACTAGGAAGATCATTAATATATAATACAAATAAAATTGGACCTAAAACCGATCCTTGTGGTACTCCAGATTTTACAATAGAACTATTTGAAAAAGAATTTTCAACCCGTGTAATTTGAGATCTATTCGATAAAAAATTATAAAACCATTTTATTATTTTATTAGATATATATATTAGGTATATACCGTATGATTTTAATTTAAATAATAGTTTTTCATGAGAAACAACATCAAAAGCTTTTGCAAAATCAATATATATACACATTTTTTATTATTCAATTCATTATACCAAAATTTTAAACATTTTGTTAATTGTAATTCTGTGGATTTTCCACTTATAAAACCATATTGATAATTTGTTAATAAATTATTAGATTTTAAATAAAAAATTAATTGTTTAGAAACAATACGTTCTAATACTCTACACATTACACATGTTATTGAAATAGGCCTATAATTATTTGAATTTGATGGTTCACCCTTTTTAAAAATTGGTGTGATCATAGATTTTTTCCAAATTTTCAGTATATTACCCGATAATAAAGATGAATTAAAAATAATATATAAAGGCCTAAATAATTCATTAGATAATAATTTTAACATAGAAGATGATATCTCATCAGTTCCGAAAGTATGTGTAATTTTTAATCTATTTAAAAATATTTTAATTATTTCAAGATTTAAATCAATATTATCAAATTTTTGTTTAGTTAAATTATAAAATTCGGGTAAATTTCCATTATCATTTTGTTGAATTTAACTAAAATATGAATATAACGTATTTGCTTTGTCGAGATCTGAAAATAAAATATTATTATTTGATATATCAATTAGAGGAGATACTCCAGATTTTAAATTTTGTCTTTTTTTCATAAATTTATAAAATTTAATTTATTTTTTGCATTAATCTCTCTCTTAAAATTTAAAGATTCTAATTCTTTGGATAATTTTTTTTGTGCTTCTTTCCAATTATATTTATATTGTAAATTAGTTTTAGATTTTCGAAATAAATTGTTTACTTGCTTCTTCAATTTCAATATATTCTTCTAAAGTACCTGTTTTATTGTATTATTTATATTAGGAATAAGTGATATAAATAATTTATTTAGAACATTATTAAAATATTCTACTTTTTGATCGATATTATAATCATTTGAATTTAGATATGCCCAATTAAATCTAGAAAGATGAAAAATTTAAGCAATTTTATATTAGCATTATTGAATCAAAATTGTTTGATTTTAAAATCTGTTTACATGGGTATTTTTCAATATTTACATTAAATGAAACAGAATAGTGGTCACTTATATTTTTGTATAATCCGAAATAGTCTCCAATATTTATATTATAATATCTATAGATAGTAATTGTTTTTCATTAGTAAAAAGTAAATCAATTATATTATTATTACGAGTTGGCTTATTTATTAATTGTGAAAATGAATTTTTAATAATGGTAAAGTAATGCATAACTTGTTGGGTAACTAGGAAATGTATATTCTTTCCAATTAAAATTTGGTAAATTAAAATCTCCTATAATTATAGAAGAATTATGATTTTGTTGGGTTATATCATAGATTTATAGTTTACAATAGTAATATAGTTGTAAACTATAAATCTATGGGTTATATCAAGTAATGTACATATATGTTCATGAGATACTTCATTACAATTTGGAGGTCTATAAACATATATAATATTAAATGAAATTTTTGAATTAATTTGTAAATGTATATATTGAACATCTATGTGTGAAATAAAATTGCTTACAAGACATAAACTAGATTTACCAAATATCGCAACACATCCTCTATGAATTAATTTATCGTATCTAAATAGTATATAATTTTTTCCACCGATTAAATATAGAGAATCTCTATCATATACCGTTAAGAATGTTTCAACTAAACATATAATGTCATATTTATTAGATGAAAGTAAAAATTCCAAAAAATTCATTTTATTTCTAATACTACGAGCATTAGCATAATATATATTCAAATTGTTATTTTTAATATTTTCATCTTTATTGCCGGTTAGTCATCTAGAACCTGTAGTTTTATTTTTATTAATAATGGAATTTTTATAAGTAATATATGACAATTTCCATACACTAAAATTATCTTCACCAATTGACATATTCCAGTCAATTTTATTATTTATAATATATCTTAGTTCATAGGAACTACTTCTAGAATTATAAATACATTTGATAATTTTGTTACTTTTAATTAATTTATTTTTAACTACATGGTATAATATTTGATGTCGTTCTAGTGATATTTCATCTAGAGATGTTCTAATAAATGAATTTTGTAGATCTCGTAATCTACATAGGTTAACTGTTAACCTAATCGGTTAACTGTTGATAACATAATTTTTTTTGAGACCACATTATCTAAAATTAATTTTAATTTATTAAATGATAATTGAACTATTGATAATACACACGATTTATTAATATCTACTATTTTACAAATAATATTTACTAAGTATTTAAAGAAATTATTTTTATCATTATTAGGAATATTTATATTGTGAATAATTATTTCATTATTATTTTAATAATATTTACTGATTTTACCAAATTGTCAGTATAAGTATCAGAATTGGTTACAGTAGAGGTTACATTGGCGGTTACATTAGCGTATGATTTTTTAACAACAATCATATTACTTATTTCAGTGATTTTTTATAATATATTTAATTTTGTTTCTGTGCTATTTATTAAATTATTAATATTACTATTATCAATAATAGTAGACGATGGTAATGAGTTATTTAAACTAGGTAGATTTATTATTATCATTATTATTATTTATACATGTATTACATTTAAATGTAAAATTTTTTGATCTAAATAACTGAATAGCATATTTATATATTCCTAAGACCAATTTGTTTTCATAATTTTTGCTTTACATAAGCATTTATAATGGTTTTTATTACCACATGAACATATTATATAATTTTCGTTATTAATTTTAAATGACATGTAATACAATCCATTTTTAATGTAATAAATATATTACAATTATATAGGTGTTAGAAATTATATATATTTGTAATAAACTGTTTCCCTATGATTTTAAATTGAACAATTGCCGAATTCGATTTGTCTAGTTTACTAAATAAATTAGCGTTGTGATGTTTCAATTTTCTTATTTTCGAAATCTATTTTAAAACCTTATCCTTTAATGTAATGACTACGTAAATATTGAAAGTAATTCCGTATAATATAGAGAACTAGTTATACGAATGTATGTCGAAATTAATTAGTTTTAAAGAAATTTAATTTTTTTTCATTTGTAAAAATAACGCGTTAATTTTATGCGACTTTATTATATTTTATATTTTACTTTTTTTTATATTTATATGTTAATATGAAATATATAGTTAACTATATAGTATTATAATATTATAATTAAACAATTAATGTTCCTGAACTTATATTCATATCCCATGTAGGAATAACTCCTACTGTACGAATGATTCGCTGGAAACCACCTGAAAAGACCAAGGTCTTATTTTGAAGCCATTTGGATAACGAAGAAAGAAAACGAAAAATATTACTAAATAAAAAAAGAATGAAATTAGATTACTCCAATAAACTATATCTATCTATCTATCTATATTATATTATATTCATATTCCATGATATTTCATAAATATAAGATTCATAAATTATAATGCGTTAATTAATATAATATATAATTGAATTAATTACTGAAATTATAATTGAAACCCGATTACTGACATAAATATATAATATTGTACATAGGTGACGATCCCATTAAGTTCGTTACTGAAGGTTCTATTGACGCTGGTAGTTTCACCTTTGACCTTTCTTATGAAAGTTAGAATATCTAATTATAAATAAGTTAAATGTTTTACATGATTAGTCAACTATATAATTAAGGTTCCCTATGCATTTCTACCCAAGTATTATACGCATATTAAGATTACATAACTGATTATTTCAGAAGACCATGACGTAATCACGATACGTTTACCCAGAGAAACCAGGGTTCCAAATTGCCCTTTGAAGGCGGTTAGAGGAAGGACACAGTTATATGTCCTCGATGATATCGTGTGTGACCGTGTGCCCGAAGAACTATATTCACTCTATTATATTGTACGTGCCTACACGCTGAGGAGATCATCATATATTAGAGTATTGCATAATACATCGCATCGTTATAGGTATAAGTGAATATGTATATATTAACGAATATATATGCTATATGTTATTGATTTAAATATATTAGTATTAATATTTTAGTTTTTATAATATTATATATATTTAAGGTAGTCGATATACGATTATTTCTAATAAGTATTTGGATCAATAATAGTACGTTCATTACCTGAAAAATGTGATCTGATTTAAATGAGGATTCTACTTATGTTCTAATAAATAACAGAATAATTTAGTATAATTTACATACTTCAGAAATAATAATATGTGAGGGCATTTAAAAATGCATACCTTATAAGGTATACTATAGATTATATTTATAAAATTAAATATTCTAAATTTCAATGACTTGAAAAAAGTATATATGTTAAATTATATGTATAAATGATTCATAACAATTTGCATAATATCATAGAAGTTAAATATATCAAAAATATACAGGGTACAGTTTTATAAATGATAAATTATTCTATATTAAAATGAGTAAACTCAATACAAAGATTAAATTGTTATCTCTTTTTGGTTCTATTCTTTAGAATGAATTAGATTTAATTATCAAAAATTAAATTACTTATATTATTTTTTTAAATAAGGTAAACAAATTCTATATAAAGGGGGTATCCCATTACCAGTATTTCCGGAAATAATGTCCGGAAAGTTTTGCTAGAAAACGATTTTCTAGCAAAAGTGGGATACCCCCTTACTTTCCATACAATACTTTCCAGAAATACTTTCTTTAAAACACAGATATTACTATATATCTCATGATGAGTATTGTTTATTTTTCATTGTTATTTTTTTAATTTTTTTTATAAGTTCACATTTTTTAATATTAATTATTATTAATTATTTAATATATATATAGACTTATTAGATTTTAATAATTCCAATATTAGTATATTCCAGTATAATTTTAATCGAATACGTTTTGTTCTATTTGAATTCATTTTTAAAATAAAATGATTTTAATTTGAATTAAAAAATTTAAAAAGATTTAAAAACTATAATGAAGTTGATTGCTTGATTATTAATAGCCTAAAATACGATTTCGAACAACACTGTCGCCAGATATCATGTAGTGGGATACCCTTCCAGCAACATTATGGAGCAAGATAATATTTCCGGACAGTATTTCCGGCAAGTTGCCGGAAATACTTGTAGTGGGATACCCCCTTAAGTAAATATTGAGTAATATAATTTGAATTCATTAATATTCTAGTTTACTTTAGTTTATGAAACAGATAGCGGAGCCAGGAGCCAGATTTAATAATGTAACGCCGTATTCTGATATTGAAGATATTATTTGATTAAAAGTATGCTATTATTATATTACTCACATTTATTATTTATTTGTTATTGTTCGTTTTTTTTTGTTTCGATTATATATATATATATTAAATTATTAACACTTTGCTTCTTATATAGTACTATAATACTCTTGTCTTGTGTGTATGTAACGCTATTCGAGCATGACATATGTGCATGTTAAGAGTGGATATTTACCGCACATAAAATTGGAACTATTTGATTCACTATGTAATTTAATTGTATTATATATTATTATAGTTATGTTATTATCATATTTCTTTTATGTTTGTTCTTTTATTTGTATATATATATTTGTGTGGAATCCTTTCTCGAAAGCATATTGATATTAAATGGTTATTTTTTTACTTATTATATAACTATATTGTATTTTATACATATTCCATGTGAACAATAAATAACTAATATTAGTTATTTATTTATAGTATATAAGTAAAATATATATTAGTCATTCATTCATTCATTAATATTAGCTAGGTATAGCTTACCTCATATAGGAGAATATCTTGTTGGTCAGGTATATGCATATATGCTCTACTTTCTCTGAGTATTTTTCAGATAATATTAAATGTATACATTTAATTGTTTAGATATATCTATAATAGTCTAAACACGCTAAAAAAACAATTACCTGACATAGAACTTTCTTATGACTATGCCATTCTGACACCCACATTTACTGTGTTTTCCCACCACTACTGATTTATATTCTTATTATTACCTCCAAATGTTCTTCACCATCAGAACCCCTACTCTTACAAACTTTGAAAAATCTCGCATCGACCATTTCATCAATATACAAACTTTTCATTGATGAATCCCTAAAAACTGGTATTACCCCTTAAGACTTAAAACACATAATTATCAGCCCTTTGATAAAAAAAACCCTAACACGATTGTAATACACTCTCTAATTACAGACCATATCTCAACTTCCCATTCTAACTAAACTACTTAAAAAGGTAATTTACAAACAATTAATCTTCTACTTTACTGCCAACAATTGACTTGATCCACAGAAAAGCGCTTTCACAAAACTACACAGTACCGAATCGACTATACTCTCACTACTCGACGACCTACTGAAATCCCTTGACAATGACCTCCCAACACAACTACTGCTTTTATACCTCTATTCAGCATTCGACACCATTAACTTAGACTTACTTATCTACAGACTAAAACTAATTGGACTTGAAAATACTGTATTACTCTGGTTTTCCATCTAACATAACTTATAGCGCTAAAATAAATAAATAATGATCACCCAAACGCAGAGTCGTCTTTGGAGATTATTAATGATCGTTCCTCTTCCCTATACTATTTTGTAACTTCCCTTAGCAATCTTGTAAAATCCTTTTCTTCCGTAATTACACGATTTATGCAGACGACAATGAAATGCACGCCTATTGTCACTAATCATCCAATATTAACCTTCAATCCTGTATCACTACTATCAATAACTGGCTCACCAGCAACTATTTACTACTTAACCCTAATAAGATTGTTTTTACAATTATGAATTGTTAACATCCTTACTACTTTAAAACCATAATATTCTCACAAATGTACTTAGGTCATAACATAATACAACCAAATCTAGGCATTCAGATTATTAATAAATTAACATTTATAAACATATGTCAGCCTTAAAACGTTCCGCATTACCATATAGTCAATAGAATATTGAATATATTGAATATAGAATATTGAAATTGAATATTTAATATTGAATATATATAAATAAAATACTTCCTTACATCCCAACATCCACCGCATTATAGTGCGGTGGATATTTATAACTATAACCCAGATTTTAATTCTGTCTCGACTATACTATTGCATACCTATACTACTTTCGTCTTACAATACATATTTTACAACCATCGACCGCTTAAGACAGATCACTTAGACTAATATACTGACTAAAGAAAACTGACTATAGACTGACTATAGTGTATACACTACAAGTATAACTGACCTACGAACATAACTTAACTGGTCATCCGCAAAAAATAGCTCAACTTAAATTAATATCCATTCTATATTCCTCTAAATAACCTAATTATCTTTATCGACTAATTTCAAATAATTTTAAAATAAAAATTTATCAAAATTTCTAGGAAAAAAAAGCCATTATTTTAGCAAAAATGATTATTAAGAAAAACTGAATAATTTTTTAAATAATAAGTTGTTTATTTAGTTTTTATATCATAGTTATATTGTATATATATATATGTTTTACATTTTACAAATATTTTAATTGGAAAAAACAAGTATTTTTGCCTTTCTAGGAAAATCATCGCAATTTCTAGGATTTTTTCTTTACAAATTTAATTTTGCAATATTTTATTATATATTTATATTATGAACAATTTATTACTGTTTCATCAAAATATATTCATAATTTATGTTTTAATTCCAATATTTATATATTTTTTTTAAAAACAATGAAAATCGTATCTTTTTCAATGCAAATGAAACTTAATCTTAAAAGCGCGATTATAACTGAGCATTCGCGTTATTTAAAATGGTAACTTCCATCGATACCAACCTATATATATATATGAACAATTCACTACATAAACGTAATTACATAGTTTATTATTTGTTATATGCATATAGGGTATCCTATGATATATAAGGTATACCTTTACTTTTTACTTTTTAAGTATACACTCACAAAAATATCCTAGTCATTTTCACTAGGTAGCCTAGTAATTTATGAAATAAGCTAGTCATTTATATAAATGACTAGCTTGTAAACGTATTATTTCTTATAAGCTAGTATTTTTTCAAACATGTATCATCCGCTAAAATTTATAAAATAAGTTTAACATGGTAATATAGAAATGAATAGCTTATAAATGATAAAAACCAAAAGGCTAGTAATTTTAAATAATAAATGAATAGCTTGTAAACTAAAATGACTAGGTTATACGTTTTATAAAATGACTAGGTCAGGATTTCACAATATTTCTTAAATTTTAGGCTAGTAAAAATGACTAGACTAAATGTTAAATGTATAATAATAACCTAGTCATTTATATATTCAAATAAATCTATATACGCATATATATATAACAATAAATATATATATATATATATATATATATATATATATATATATATATAAATATATATATATATAAATATAATCAAGTGATATAACTTAAATATTAAATTGCATGCAAATAGATGTATACAAATATATTTAATATTAATTAGTTAATAATAAATATATAGTTAATAAAATATCCCCCCTAAAAAATTATTACAAAATAAATTATTTAAAATGTATAATAATCATAAATATTAGACATTGAGAATATATAATCAATTTATATATTATTAATATATGTTGCATTAAATACATATTTATAGACTCAAATGTCAATGATATCTTAAATTAAAAATATTTAGGTTGTCAAGCAGAAATTTAAAAAAGTTTAAACAATTATTTCAAAATAATGACTCTTTTCTGTTGAATTGATGTAAATATGACTAAATTAAAGTTATATTAATTATTTAATATAGAACAAATAACATATTATACCTTTTATTTATTTTATTATATTTATTATATTGTTGTTTATCGAAATTAATTATTAATTATTTTTTTAATTGTATATTTAAGTTAATATACTGTTTAATAAATAAAATATTTTGTTTTAAAAACTTAAATTATTTAAGTATCCTATAGATTTTTCTAAATTATCAACTACAATTTTATCATAATTATATTTATAATACATTTCATGTTGAATAATTGTTCGATATTGAATATGTATCAATTGAATATTGATTAAATATTATATTCAATATTACAATTTTATTATTATTGAATTTAAGTTTTAATCTTATTTAAATGAAATTATATAATATATTGTAATATATGATTTAATTCTTTCATGTTACGATACTATTTATTAAATAGTATTTACTACACTAAGATACTAATATTTATTTTAATATTTTATTTTATATTTAAAACTACATCAACAACTTAACTTATTAATAGCTATAATAATATGTTAGTAAATAGTTTTTATATGTATTAATAGCTAGAAAACTCTTTTAAAAAATTATAGTAAACAAATATTAATTAATATTAAATAATAAATTATTTAAACAGAAATAAATTAAAATCTAGCCTACCTAGTAATATTTATATTAAAATGACTATCCTACCTAGTAATATTTGTTTTAGAATTACTAGCCTACCTAGTAATATTTATATTAAAATGACTAGCCTACCTAGTATAATTTGTTTAAAAATAACTAGCTTACCTAGTAATATTTGTTTTAAATTTACTAGCCTACCTAGTATTGTTTATTTAAAAATGACTAGCCTACCTAGTAAAAATGACTAGCCTAACCAGTCGTCTTAGACCAAATCAAAATGACTAGCTTACATGTCTAAATGACTAGGATATTTTTGTGAGTGTATATGTACATGTAAACCAACTGTTGCTGAGCTAAATATTACATCCATGTACATTTAGTGGGGTAAATAAGTAGATTTAGGGTGTGTTTGAATGTTATATACATATATATATAGTGGTAGTAGTGCATGTATCGCAGTGAGGGATATACTTGCGTACCTATACGACAGATATGGAGCGGGTACATATATTCCTAGACTAAATACGTTGTAGTTGAAATTTGAGTATTATTCGGACGAGTTATTAGGCGATATGGAATAATGGCGAGATAGAACCTACAGGATATCTACGGTAATGTGATTTATGTATTAAAATAATATTTTGGTATTTTTTTTGACTTTTTTATTATATATTTTTAGTCATCTAAATATAAATACATACCATGTAGATATTTTACAAAAATTAGTATTACAATTATCAGATAAATCATTATAGAAATTAAAAGTTAAATAATTGTATTAAATATAAATTAGTGAATTGATCTTTGAAAAGTAGCTAATATCATTTACATGTAAACGAATCATGTATCATCAATTATAGTGTGTGAACTATGCAACAAACACTACTGGAAATAAATAAAATTCTAAATATTTTCAATATATGTATATATATATAATATATATATATATATATATTATATATATATATATATTGTATACGATAATCTGGTTTTGAGAGTAGGCGGTAATTACAAGATTCAAAGTGGGAGAACATAGTTTTAGGCATTGATGAAGATACTATCTAAAGGTAACATCTAAAGTTATTGAGTTTCAAAACATGCGAAAATAATGAATATTTAAAATACGTTATCGTTTGAGTGATTTATATGATAGTGAACATACATTCTATCTTTTTATAGACCCCTTTCGAGTTTTGTTTTACTGTCACATGTGTCAAACGAATTAGCCAACTTAGTTACACAGGCACAGGCAGTTTAATATATATTTATATATATATATATATATATATATATATATATATATATATAACTAGAGCCATTAATCATTATAATATACAGAAGCTTAATCCTGATGAATCATGATGAATCGTTACGTATAACGTTATTGAGGTATTTTCATTGATACTAAATATAGTTCATAATTTCACACTTATGATAAATAAGTGTGTATATATATATATATATATATATATATATATTATAATACATTACTTAATAATTACTTAATTATAAAAAGTATTAGAAACAATTAATAATATATCTAATAATATATTAGATAATATATAGATAATTTTGGATGATTAAATAGATAAATCTCTTTTATTTTACTGTAAAAATTATAATTAACAAATATGCTTTAAAATCTATCTTTTTTGACATAAATATTTATTTAAATATTAAATTAATGTTGTATTAATTTCTTGTCATCCTTTGTAATATGATTCTATATATATTATAAATTATATTCTCTATATATATATATTACTTTTTAAATATTTGAATAATAACTTTTTTAAATCATTATTAATACCTAATAGTATATACGTTATTAATTAATAGAAAACATAATGATATGCATAATATTGTATATTAATAATAGTGAATAACTATAGTTATATTATATAGCTATATTAACTATGATATCTTAATTATAACAACCAATATGATTTTACTAATACAGACCCCTTACATTTACTTAATACCGACCCCATGTGATTTATAATATCCAATCAAAATAGATGAGTGTTTTAATTTGAAATTGTTTATAATTTGTATGTGTATCATTGTAACACTTCAATAGTGTATTTTAACAGCGTTAATAACACACATTTTCAGTTAATTTAAAGTTTAATAGAGACATATAAAGTTCAATTATAAATTGATTATGAATATTAAACCTTAAATTATATGATATAAAAATTGTATGTGTTTTGTAATATATTAAATCTATTTATATACGATATTTGTATTACTTTCTTTACTTTAATCCCGTAATTTCGCAATCTTAGGGGAAAAATAAATACTTCTTTTTGTACAATAACATCTACAAGTATCTCTGTCTAGCGGCATTAATAAGAGTTCATCAAGATTCTTTGATTTCCATTTATAAATATTATGAATTCAGTTTAACTGTGGTCGTCCTTGTTGTCTTTTGCCTTCAGATTTGCTTTGTAGAAATGTTTTTACTAGAGAATTGTGGCGATTGTTGTGACCGAACCAACACAGTTTTCGCTTTTTTACTACGGCGAGAAGAGTGACATAATTTCCAACAAGTGATAAAATTGTTTTTCTATTACATAACATTATTTATTTATTGTCGATAGGTTATACCTAATACATGTTACTTGTTACCTAATTGGTTTGGGCACTTCCATCAACTTCTTAATGGAAGTTTTCGGGCGTGCTTTTCAATTTATTTATTGAGAAAAAATGAATGTTTTGAGCTTTGACTTGATATTGCTTTGATATTGTAGTTGAGTTAATTGATCGGATATAGTGAGAGAGATTATTCCAGATTTTTGAACATGGATGGAGAAATATTTATGTTGATCAGATGTTAAATATGATAGAACTGAATTTTTTAATTTTAATTTGTTTATTTGTCTTTGTTCATATATAGTTATATTGGGAGTTAGTAATTTGGCGATATAGCCAGGTATGCTGTGGTGAGTAGCTAAATGTATGGTGAGTGAAATCATATAAATTATACGGGATTTTATTGGCAGCCAATGTAATTTTGTTCTTAGAGGGGATATATGTTGTATGGAATGTTTAGCTATATTGAATATGAATCTGATGGCTGAGTTTAGAAGTCTTTGGAGTTTATTTATTATAGATTGTGAGATGGCATTTAAACAAGACTTTCAGTAATCAAGGTGGGGAAGAATGAGGGATGTAGCAAGAAGTTTCGCAGTAGTAAAATTAATGAAGGGTCCTATTATTCGTAATTTATGTATACATAAATTACGAATAATAGGACCCTTCATTAATTTTACTACTGCGAAACTTCTTGCTACATCCCTCATTCTTCCCCACCTTGATTACTGAAAGTCTTGTTTAAATGCCATCTCATAATATATTATGTAGTTAATTGACTGTGATAGTGATTTAGTCTGAATGTGAAATTGTAGTGTTGTTCAATTAATATACCAATATATTTTAATTTATTAGCATAAGAAATACTCAAATTGTCAATGGAAATTTGTGTGTCAATGCAGTTGTTTAGTAAATGTATGTCATTGTTAAGGTCTATCAATCTACAATATAATTATATGTTATCAGCATATGAGTGATAATATATAGTGGGATATTTGTCAATAATTTTAAATAAAGGAAGTAGATATATTGAATAGGAGTGGACCAAGGAAAGATCCTTGAGGTGCTCCATGAATAACTTTACGAGGTTTAGAAATTAGTGAATTTGTGCTAATTTGGTAAAAATGATCAGTTAGGTATAAGATGAACCATTCGAGTGCGGTACCAGAGATTCCGATAGAGGATAGTCGGTTTATAAGGATATTATGCTCAAGGGTATCGAAGGCAGCTGTTATATCAAGGAGAATAATCACAGAACCATGTGGTGATGCATCAAATAGATGAATGTTATTAAGATTGTTGTCATTGTATGTATTATTTCAGTTTCAGTACTTTTGTGATTGTTGTAGGCAATCTTGTATGGGTTTAATATGTAATTTTCATGGAGATAAGAATTTAACTGACGAGCAATAACACATTCTAGGGTTTTGTAGATCGTTGATAAGTTGGAGATTGGTCGTTAGTTAGAGAGGATTGATTTATCAAGGTTTGGTTTTTGTAATGGGTATAACATATACTGTTTTCATATAGATTAGAACAATGCCTGAGGTAAGTGAGTTTTCTATTATTTGTTGGAAATATGATGCTAGATAAATATGGTACTTGATCTAGTTCAGAAGAGGTATTAACTATACTAAAGAGTTTTTCAATGATAGTAGTTGATGGTGATATGAAGGAGGAAATAGAATATATAGGTAGATTATATGGTTCATTGAGTGGTATATGGAGTGATTTTAGTATTGAAATATTGGTAAAATGTATCTATACGCGTTGTTATGGGTTCATTTGGTAGTTTATTTCATAATATACGTCTGTGTGATTTATTCTGGAAATATTTTATTTTCTTTTCCATAGATTCTAGAATAGTCCATTACACACATCAAACGAAAACATTATATATATATATATATATATATTGTTATTGTTATTGTTATTTTTATTTGGTGGAGTCCTTTCATCCCATCCAGGAACTTAGATGAAGTTTTCACTTATAACCATATGGCTCTAATATCCCTTCGAAGCCCCTCACATGTTAAGGCATTAGTGGTTTTAACGAGATCCGATCATATATGTATAAACAATTTTATAATATCACTTCTAAATATTATTTTAAGACCTATTTTAATGGTCCAGACGAGGCTCGAACCCGTGTCCTACTGCTTGTGTGTCTGGCTCCTTAGCCAACTGAGCCACGTAGGCAGTTTTCACACACACACACACACACACATATATATATATATATATATAATATTATGGAAGTTTATTTGTATATATATTAATAAAAATAATAATAATTTACCATGTTGATTTATCAAATATTCTCAAATTTGATTTAGAATATATTTTCCTATATAATAACGTTAACATATAACACTACTTTTTTTTATAAATATTCTGTTATTTCATTAAATGTTAAATGTTATCTAGTAAACTAGATGTTTATAAATATAATGAAATATTGATATAATAACCTTCCGGAATTCTATCTTCAAATACTAAATGATTACGAAAATGTTATCTTTACTAAAAGCTTGAATTGTATACTTGACCATATAAGGTATATTGCAATCTAATATTTCTCAATACGTAATTTAATATAATTTAAATTATTTATTATTTGTTTAAGTCCCATATACGGTATTATGAAACATCATATCCATAAATATCACTATAATTATCTTAAATTATATTTATTATAATAAATTTATATCAGAATATATTTAATTATATTATGTTGATGAAACTTTGTATTGTATTTATAGATACTAGTATTATAACACACGTGGAGTATGCGTATGTTTATTTAAACGATGCTATGGGTGCGCTCGATAACATATAAGGGCATATAAGGGCAGTATTCATGAGGTAGCCTCTCGAACATTTATTAATAACTTAAGCGGAATGTTTCCTCGAGACAAGGTGCCTAACACGCCCTAACAAAGAGTCCAACTAAAATCACAAGTTATTTATGATCTTGCGTTATCGAGTTATCATGAGAATCGTTGTCGTCGTGGTCTGGTGGGTTACATCAACGGTAACCAATGGTTACCGTTACTACCCGTACATGAATAGACTAGATGGCGTAAGTCTACGGTGGTCTTACAGTTGATTGTTGTAGCAGTACAGTTAGACAGGTGGACAGTGGTCAGTTGATACATTACGTGGATACAACGGTAGCCTGTTCGTCTATCCTGCTACAAACATCACACCCTTAATGACCCACGTGTGAAGAGGCCTACTTTCGGGCGATATCGTGTACGCATGTGCAATGGAACTGGCTGTAGATGGTACCCGGTGCGCATGGACGTACGAGCCCCCCGAGCATGTAGAAGTAGGGTCTGCCGGGTACTGCCTTCAACGTGCAGTTAGCTACCGGGGTACTGGTGTCGTCGGTAGGGTTAGTCGTCGTAGCGGTCGTGGTAGAGGTCATTTCCGGGGTTGAGGAGGTGTTCATCGGTTCGGTTGTAGTTGTCTCAGCGGGGGTTGTGGTGGTTGTATCGGCGGGGGTTGTGGTGGTTGTATCGGCAGGGGTTGTGGTAGAGGTTACTTCGCTGACACCTGAGTGGTGGTGTTTGTTTGTGTATATTATACAGTATACATTATACATTGTATATTATACAATGTATATTATACACTATACATTATACATTGTACATTATACAGTGTATATTATACAGTGTATACACATGCTATAATATGTATATAATACACTAATTAGTTCACGTAGTATTTTACAATATTATAAAGTATACTATATACACATTACGCTACACATTATATAGTGTGCATCATAAAGCGTACAATGTATACTTTATGGTGTACAAAGTGTGAATAGGTACACATTTGCCACGGTGTAGTGTACTTCTGATACTAACGTCTGTAAGATAAATCGAACACAAAACCATCGGCATTCTCACTTCTATCGGTGTGGAACTGGATCGAGTCATCGTTTCTATTGACAGTTAAGTACAGGGTCAAAGTTCACGCTACTTATTCGTATATATCTTATTCTCAGTATTACTTTTAAATACATACATTTACAGTTTTTAATGTTGTTAATAAAAATGTTATATATAATACTGTATCCCTTATATGGGTATTTCCTAACGATACAAATAAATAATTAACTAATTATACTATTTATACGTCCTACAATGGTTCCATAATGTTTCATAAATGCTTTAACTTATAGATAAGATATAAGTATATCGATATATATATATATATATATATATATATATATATATATATCACTATTGATGTGGTATATCATACGATCACAGTATAATATGTTAACATGGATTATAATCTGTAAAAATACCGATATGTAATGAATCATAACTAATGAAATAATATTAATAGAACGATAGTGATGTTTAACTCGTGATCGTTGATTACAGATACTATAGTGTATGCATAGCGACGCTGACCTTAGCACGAATGTCAAAGGCATTTGGTTAGAGGCCTTGTTGCCGCAGAATCTTTGACCTTGAATGCTTACGTAATCGTAGATACAGTTCGCTCCTTCCTCGATATCAAAACTACGAACGGTGACGGTGGTTTCCTTTGTGGGGGGGAGAGAGTTACGTAAGGATTTACGTAAGGCCATGCGTCATGCTTAAGCATGTCTATTGTGTTTAATATATATATATATATATATATGTACATGTAATAAAGTTTATAAATTTTTAGATTTTATTATAGTTTTTGTAATAAATGTTATATAAGTCAATAAATTATAATTATAATTTTATATTTTTAAGTATAGTATCTTAATTACAGTATGTGACAATGGGGTTAGGGTGGAGTCTATAAATCACTCGGAAACGACTGCGCCTAGGTATTGTTGTATGCATACTTAGGTATGCCATATGCCATTGTCTATTGTTTGAGATCAAACGCTTTGTTACTAGATATATCTAGTATACAACCTATATTTAATTAGTGCTTAATTAATGATCTGTACATCTAGAAGTTATCGTATATATAATACTAATGATGGGCGTATACATCAATATACAGATATATACATATATATATATATATATATATATATATATATAATATATTAAATACATATATATATATATATATATATATATATATATATATATATATTATATATATATATGTATTTAATATTATAAATGAATACATAATAAAAATAACCACTACTACTATAGTAGTATACTACTACTACTACTACTACTACTACTACTACTACTACTACTACTACTACTACTACTACTACTACTAATATACTGCTACTACTAATAATACTACTACTACTACTACTACTACTACTACTACTACTACTACTACTACTACTACTACTACTACTATTACTAATACCTCTAATACTACTACTATTACTAACACCTCTACTACTATTAATACTACTACTAATAATATAGTAGTATAGTATACTATATCGATTCCAATATGGTTGTTATCGATCATGTGACATATCCGATAAGTTATCACTGATAACAAGTGCGCATGTGCCGCGGTATTCTGATATAAGGTACAACTATAACTGTATTCATTATACGATAGTTATATCACGTGTGTTGTGGCACCGTTACACATGACTTGTCGATAACTACGCGCTGAGTAAGTCTAGGGACTGCAGCTCAGTGGAACAGTTACTTCCTGGAAAGCGAGAGGTCCCGGGTTCGACTCTAGATAGTTCTTTATTTTCTCTTGTGTTTATCAAGAACTTAATATATTTTAAATTAAAACACAACATTAAAAACATACTATTAGTCACTATAGTGTCCTTCGCAGTTATTTATAACATGTATATATATACTCCTTCTTGAGGGGTCTTACTGAAATCACATATATATATATATGTTATTTCAGTGAATACAACTTACACTATATTATATTATGTAATACGTAATTAGCTAGAACGTGTCACGTGATATCGGTGGGAGGGGGCGTGTTTACTACCATTGTGGGGGGGAGGGGGCGTGTTTACTACCATTGTAGGGTCGTTGCTCCATTCGCAGCGTACGTGGTTACCGTAGTGATGGGTGGGCACTACGATGCTCTTCTGGGTAGACAGGGTGTATTCACAGTCTGTTAGCACGTGGTGTGTATAGAGCACAAGTGTATATATATATATAATATTACGGTTGTTATTATTATTTATTTTAAATCATACTATTGATGAATACGTAAATACCATTAGAATTAATAATTAAAAATGGGTAATAATTATAAAAATAAATATTATATATATATGTATATTAAACATATTATTAGGATATACAATGTATAGTATACATTCTACAATAATTCACTAACTGATATCACACTTGTCTCCTATGTACCCCAATGGGCACATGCAAGTCCAAGTGGATTGGTTGCATATCATGTCCATCACCTCGCATCCGTCATCACATGACCTTGCTGAAATTAGAGGTCATGAGCGCGTTAATACATAGTTATTATAGTTATGAGCGCGTGTGATACGCCGTATGTGCGGAACCGTGGTACCGATCATTTAACACCTCTATTTATATATTTTCAATCTATATTTAGATATTGTTAATTTATATTTATATTATATTAATCTATAATTAGTTATTGTTAACATTTATATATTTGATTATATTTTAATTATATTTTATTATATTTTATTTATATATATATATTATAATATTATAATATATATTATAATATTATAACATATATATGTTATATAATTATATGGTATTTTTTTCTTTTTTTATATATATAACCAGTAATTCAATAAACTTTTGATCTATCTATCTATCTATCTATCTGTATTCAGATATTTTAAATCTATATTTAAATATTTTCATTATATATTTAAATAGTGGTAATCTATATGTATGTATATATATGTATATATACACCTTATTAATTTATATTTAAATCGTTAAAATTTAGATTTATTTCATCTATTTAATTAATGCATTTTATTAGTGGCAGTTATTAATTCCGTACGATTTTTACAAATATACATCTATGAACTATACATACATACCATATAGTCATCTAGTTATAGGCATGTGTAGTTAGGTATGTAAGCGTGCGTAACGGTAAGATATAGCATCGTAAATATTAACAATAGGTCATGCATTTTATTACGATTTATAATTTATGACACTTAGTACACTTGAAACTGATAAAGTCACAGTTAATCACAGTTAGCCTACAAATATAATTAAAATTATAATTCTATAGAATATTGCAATCAGGATAAATAAATAAGAGCCTGTAGCCTAGTTCAAGTATACGACACGTTCACTATCATTAATACACAGAAACAACTTAATATCTATGGATAGTAAGTATGTAAAAACTATATTTTATAACATTATTTATCTAACTGATTACTAAGAAAATTAATGACATATGTCACTATTGACCTATATAACTTATTGAGCAGTGGACATCATTATAATATAAGACATTTCACTTTTTTATCCGATAATATATTGTTATTTAACGAAATAATTATTATATAAGTAAACTATTATGTTTGAAATAAATGATTAATGTATACATATGTATATGATAGTGTCCGTATTAGGTTACTTTCCCCACATATAGGTATTTCCCCCCATACCTATATGTATTATACTTTAACAATAAATGGTCTTAACATTTTATGACACATTAATTTTATTCAAAAATTACAATATATTAATATTATATGATTATAGATATTATTGTAATTTTAAAATTTTATTTAATCTTTTAATTCCATAAATAACGGGGGTGTCCGTATTCGGTACCCATGTCTGAATACGGACACCCTGTGTTATAATACGGACACCCTATATACCACTAGATAAACTATATATTATTGATGAATCAATCAGACAAATTACAATTACGTTATTTATAATTAATTTTATAAAAAATATATTGTAATTTAATTAGTTAATAATTTATTTATTTTTATTATTTTTTAATTAATAATACAATTTAAGTATCTAAATAATAAAAATTTTAGATTTATCTTTATTTCTGGTGTTAATATTATAACGTACGCGATTTTTATGTATATCAGAATAGTTCATACGATGCGCGATGATTGGTTATAGGGTGTCCGTATTAGGAACTTATATAACCTCTAGATATATGCTTATAACTTAATGAATATTTGATAACAAATATAGAATTTATATATATCATTTTAGAATGCTTTATTTTTTAATAATATAATGTTATATTTTATACCTATACATTTGTATATTCTAGAGAAGGTTTTAAGTTGACATTTTTTTTCATAAATTTAAAAACGTAATAAAAAAATCAGTTTATTGGATATATCAGCAACATTTTGAATAATAAAAGAATAAAAAATACTTTTTTAGAATATTCAAATAATTATGAATATTTTATATATAAAAATTTTTTTTGTAGGATTTATGGTTTCATTGTAAAAATTATTTTTTAGAATTAGCTTTATTGGTGGTATTAATATTATAACACATGCGATTTTTATGAAAATCAGAATTGTTCATACGCTGCGCGCTGATTTGTTATAGGGTGTCCGTATTAAGACATTTAGAGTGTCCGTATTAGGAACTTATATGACCTCTAGATATATGCTTATATATAAGTTATAACTTAATGAATATTTGATAAAAAATATATAAATTAAAAATACAATTTTTAGAATGCTTTATTTTTTAATAAAATAGTGTTATATTTTTTATATCGATACATTTGTATAATCTTGAGAAGGTTTTAAGTTGACATTTTTTTTCATAAATTTAAAAACGTAATATAAAAATCAGTTTATTGGATATAATAGCAATATTTTGTATAATTCAAAAATAAAAAATACTTTTTTAGACTATTTTTATAATTATGAATATTTTATTCATTAAACATTTTTTTGTAGGATTTATGGTTTCTGAGATACCGAGATTGTCCGTATTCGGTTACTTTCCCCTATATATATACTTGTTATTAGTAATTAATATAAACAAGTTTGTTCATAAAAATTGCCAATAATATGTATATATATAATTAAGTCTAATATCGGAGTAAGGTATAACTATAGTGATATTTCTATTTCATCATACTTCTCGGATAGATAACAACTTATATAGTTGTATAAGTTGTATATAAACCTATATATATATATGGAGGCTTGTCCATGAAGAATAACAACTACACTCGCTACCTATTAGAGACCCGTAGTATACTACCATATATGGTAACATGTATAGCGTTACTAGTCTATACAGCGAGCTGTATTAGATGTACGGCGATTACTTGAGTGTTTGTAGCTACCCATGGTTCATTTATTCACTGAATATTCATTTTACAATCACATGTTTTAACCCAATCTTATTAATTTAAATCATATTGATAATACTAACACTAATCCACTATACCAATATAATAGAGTATAATAATATATTATGGATTTAATATATTATGGGTGGATATTTGAAATGTGAAAATAAGAAAAAATCGGATAACATGCAGAAGTAGTAATAGTACCCATACTAACTATAGGTATAACTTTAGAAATGGATGTCAATGTTGAATGAATGTTAAGGTTTATTGTATGCCTATATATATATATATATATATATATATATATATATATATATATATGTGTGTGTATGTGTGTAATGCACCGAATGTAGCGAAGTTAATAGAATATTTATGATAATGGAGAATATTAGCGAATACAAATAAAAGAGAAAATAATCAATATTGACGAATTATTTTGAATTTATTTTATGAAATATATTCCATTTATTTATCCGTCAAATATATATATATATGTGTGTGTGTGTGTGAATTACCTTGCAAAGCGACGACTGAGAGAGATAATACTAATAGTGCTGCGATCATGTTGTGTTCAAGTGGTGGCTTGTTTAATTGTGACTTCTGAAGCCGTGCGCCCTCTTTTATAGTGCACCCCCCCCCCCCAACAGTGTGCCCCTCCCACCCGTAGCACACGCACCAGTGGGGTTGTGAAACTGCACGCGTCGACACAATATTCTCGTGGTAAGTTACGCCAGCCTCGAATAACACACTTTTAATGGTTAACGACCGGCACCTAATTGTGAAAACAATAAACAACTGGTGTCATATCTCTCGCAGCTTCACCCGTGTTCATTTCAACCTCGTAAACTATGTTTCGCGACCAGAAACACCGATCGACGTAATCATCGTTAACATCCTTATATGTAGATAGTAGTAGTAGTAGTAGTAGTAGTAGTAGTAGTAGTAGTAGTAGTAGTAGTAGTAGTAGTAGTAGTAGTAGTAGTAGTAGTAGTAGTAGTAGTAGTAGTAGTAGTAGTAGTAGTAGTAGTAGTAGTAGTAGTAGTAGTAGTAGTAGTAGTAGTAGTAGTAGTAGTAGTAGTAGTAGTAGTAGTAGTAGTAGTAGTAGTAGTAGTAGTAGTAGTAGTAGTAGTAGTAGTAGTAGTAGTAGTAGTAGTAGTAGTAGTAGTAGTAGTAGTAGTACTTGGTACGGTTTAATACTAGTGGTTATAAATTATGGCCGACGGAGTAAAAACCTAGAGAAGATGACTATTTCACACACTAGATGTCGCCACTATGCTTACGATTAACATTCTGGTTATGATTCATCGGTATGACGTCGTGTTATTTGTAATCAGGTGTAACCTTAGCATTGACCTTAAGCATGAACCACTACAAAGTAGGACAAAGTATACTCCCGTAACGCCACTATCGCGCAACACATACACATGGGTAACCCGTAGGTCACCCGTATATTAGTGTTGTTGTGGCATGTTCGCAATTCCATTCTATAGGGACGCTGGAACGATGTTGTATGTAGGGGGGACCAACCAATCAAAATAAATGTTGTGGTAAAAGTGGGGGACCAATACATATGAGGTATCCCTAGATTTTAAAGTGGGGAGACATATCCCCCCGTCCCCCCCTGTTGCAGTACCCCTAATGTTCTAGTAGTAGTATGTGAAGCATGCTTGTAAACATGCATACCATCAAATCTGATTATATGTTACTATAAAGTACTAGAAAAGGCTTCGGTACTACCCCGAAAAGAACACCCTTATAAGCAATATGTTTATAAGCCATACATGTAAGCTGCATTGGTCTATCCGCCCCTGCACCGTACCTTAAGAGTGATCAAGAGTGATTCAACTTAATATGGGTCATCAAATATTTGGGAACTCAGAGCTTACAAAATAATATATACAAATAAGTCAACACAAATTTATTAATTTTTGACCATCTTATAGGGCTCGCGATAATTCCTAGATGTTTAAAGTTTAAAATGGAGAGAATACGAAATTTAACATGGGAATTTTAAAAATGACTAAAAGGTGACTTTTAACCTACTAATATTTTTTTTCGTATTATGAAATATTATTATAGTGATCATTGTAGAAAATAAACAAAATTAAATTGTTTAATTTTTTTCCTATAAATAAAATTAACGATATTTCTAGGGTTTTTTTTAAACTTAAATATATGAACGACATTTTTTTTTACAATGTATTTGTATGTTTAAATAATATAAAAGTTTAATTTAAAAAAAAATATATTTAATTTATACAAATATAATACTTTTTTAAGTATACACTTTTACTATATTTTTTGAGAAAAATCAATATTTTTCAAAAACAGATATCATATCTATAGATATTATATAGTATACTATAATAAGTTAGGGATAAGCTAGGGATAACAAATATTAAAGAATTAAGTTGTAGCAACCATGTTCATGTATTTTCGTATATTTTCGTTAAAAATTATTTGTCTATAATACTTTTCAATGTAATGTTTTACTAATTTTTAACGGTTTGTCGCATCGTTAATATTAACTCAAATTGAATAATTTGTTTTGCTTTTGTCTTAAAACATCTTCATTTAACTTAGAATCACTTTCCCCAACAAATGTGTATCCACTATTACCGTACCTGCACCGGGATATACATTTATCAATTTCAATTTTTCAATATTTATCTATAGATATTATAATAGTTATACACACACACACATATATATATATATATATATATTTTAATACATTTTAATTAATGAATATCTGCAGATACACATATGTGTAACATGGGTAAACGCATGTGCAGTGACCTACATCAGCCGGATCATCATCACTACTGTACGTAGGTGTATAGATATGCGTGCACGCGTCCACGTATTCATAACTATGTTGACGTGTGTATATATAATGCGATTAATAAGTAATCATAAATAACCCATATATATTATGAAACACTAGTGAATTTGGTATTACCGAATTATTAATGGGAAAATCCCCTAAAAGAGACATAATTAGTAAACTAGTTTATTTATATATATATATATATGTGTGTGTGTGACTAATAACTTAATAAAGCACATACGTATACTAAATAGTGGTAAGTTAATGGTAGTATATGTAAAATGTAAATGTCAGTGTATAGCTTATAATAACTACGTTTCTAAATATAACTATTTTATTATAGTATACAGAATTTATGTAGGTGTTAAGTTATTCTATATTATCATCGTATATTAACTTGGGCTGTACTAAACATGATCACTGAATCTATTTAAATACAATATAGGGTATACAAGTATATTTGTTGGCAATATTTGTTAGAAATACTTTACGGCCGTAAACTTGGTGACGTTCTTGGAAACTTACAATATCACTCCACAATCCGATATATTATTAGTATACTAATGTCTATATTATACTAATATCTATATTATACTAATGTCTACATTATACTAATGTATACAGTATACTAATGTCTACTTACATAGTTAACTTACATAGATGAACATCTCGTAACATAACGAGATCACGTGATCTCACAACGCATAGATCACGTGATAAGTAAACTACGGTATACACGGTATACTACTATAGCTACTATACTATAGTAACTATAGTATACTGAACTTCTTAAGACACCTACTTCTATCTAGCTATCTATATGATAAATAAAGGTTTATGGCACTAAAATAGGGCGATGTCCTCTTCGCTTGTGCTGAAAGAAAATAACAATAAAATAACAATGAATTTATTCAAAAACATTTTCCGATAACAATTAGATAATAGTAATATATTACGTATACGATGAAGATAAACGAGACAAAAATAATGAATAAAGAAATAATAAACGTTAATAAAATTCGTTAGTTTTGTATATGTTTGCATACGTTACGTATTCATCTTTATCCCACATTATGTTTATTATAAACCTACATTTATGGTGGAATTTTTGAACCATATTCTTAATATTTGATAAATATTTGCTAAAGTATTATAAAATACTTATTGATGTATTGTATACTAAACATATATATACGTATATATTATAAAGTTGCATATATACAACAATATTTACCACACTACACTAATTATACGTAGTATAGGAATGTTCTATATTTAAATTAAAATTCGACTTTGAATAGAATTTATAATTCGATTATATTGAATTTGATTTTCCTAGATTTTTTTCTCGAACGCTTAGATTTGTTTTAACCATAAGATATAGTTGTATCCGATAGATAATTCGTGACGTAATTATGGCCATTTGGTCAGTATTAATACTGTAATTACCACTAATAATAATTATAACACATGTAATAATTATTACATATATATATATATATATAAATACGATAATCTAATTGTTATTAATTCATTCCTAATTATTACTCCAAATATTTAATCTTTTTTAAAATTACGTTGTATATCACTAATATTTCCTTACTTTATCGACATATGTATTATATTAATTCAGAAGTTTTACATTTTATCTTACTTAACAAATAATGATACAGTGATAAAACATGACTAGAATAATGAATACATAATTACCTTACCTTACTTACCAGATATAGCTTGGTCGGCTGTTCATTACACACGTCCTATATCCCTCTCTATGACTCATCGCTATCGGTAGTTCCTCATTTGTCCACATCGTATAATCTCTTAGTTAGTCTATATAATTATAAGTATATTTTCATAGGCCTTCCTCAAGAGCGTATTACATGTTGTGGAGTCCATAGTAATTCTTTACTTACTACTTCGATTCTGTTTCTCCAGCAGTGACCGGAAAACCTCGGCCGACGGTCGTTGTTCCCGTATCTGTTATTCTTGGAATTTCGCCGTACAATTCCTTATTTGTAACGTTGGTATCTACATGACTTATTTAGTGCAGCGCGTAGCATGCGTGTATAGGCTCAATCAACTGTTTTCTCTAATGTTGAAATTAGAGTCCAAGTGGTAGAGCCATATATAAGAACAGTCTCAACTGTAGCTCTAAAGAAGTTTCTTTTTAGTTTACTTGAAAGGTTGGATTTCCAGATGATGTTCAGGCTATTCAAGGAAGCCCATAAACTCCAAATTATTACGTATACGTCATGTTGAGTTGAAACAAATTTAATAATTAATAATAATAAATAAATATCGATTTATAATTATTTTAAATGATGTTGTATTACTAATATTCATAATACAAATTAGCAATTTGTTACACAATTATTAACCTAAAATAGTAGTGTATAATGCATTACTTAAGAGTTCCTTGTACTTCGAATCTTAGGATTAATGAAATCATATTCTTTGTGGAATTGATACATTTATCGGTTTTAAATTATAAAATAGTCAGTGCATTAACGTATTGAAACTGACTATATCTTTAAGTTTCAGTTATATATATCTTAAATATATTTAAGTTTTATACATGTTGATAAATTATTTGTTGAACATATTATTATATCCCGTCTCTGTAGAACTTCTAATGGATGTACATAACTAGGACCAATCAAAATTATTTCCCTGTATTGAAGAATGGGAGTTTAGATTATACATATAGCACGATTTAAATAATATATTTTATATTAGATTAAAGGCTATCGTTCTTAATATTCCTATGGATTGCCATGGTATAACATTTCCTAAACTTTAGTTTACAACATACCTAGTTTATAGGCTATGTGTTTTCCAATTTAATTTTTCGTTATGAATTCATAAGAATTTTAAATATTCAACTCTTGTAATTTTAAAATGATCTAAATAGAAATCAATACAACATTTCTATATATATTTATGATATTAAATATAAGTTGTCGATTCTTATTTACGTTAAGAGTTATATATCTTATATAGGTATATTATTTATATCCAGCTATAGTGAAACTTAATTAACATATTTTCAGTTTTATTTTGTAATTAATTAATTGATTTTTTGGTACCTAATAGGTTCTACCTATTGCTAGAAAATATCATATATGTGTCATTTATATATGTAATTATATTCATATATGTAGATAAATCACTAATGTATATATATATATATACATTAGTTAATATTAGTGGTCAAAATATTGAACATTGTGGTACTACTATATGTGTTGTATAATAGTTCGATATTGTACGATATTATATGATAGTGTACAAAAGTAGTATATTATTAAAAATATACTAAATTACATAATTTATATAAATGTTGTATTATCTCGATTGATCTTGGTGAAATATTTGATACGTTGAACTATAGTAATCTAAATAAAAACTAGAAAATTATGGAATTAGAGATAATATCCTAAACAGGTTTAACATATATTTAGAGAATATATCACAGTATATAGGGAAAAGTAACCTAATACGGACACTTTAACAATAAATGGTCTCAACATTTTATGACTCAATATTTTTATTCAAAAATTACAATATATTAATATTATATGATTATAGATATTATTGTGATTTTAAAATTTTATTTGATCTTTTTATTCAATAGATAACGGGTATGTCCGTATTCGGTACCCATGTCCGAATACGGACACCTTATATACCATTAGATAAACTATATATTATTGATGAATCAATCAGATAAATTACCATCACATTATTTATAATTAATTTTATGAATTATTTAATATAATTTAATTAGTAATTAATTTATTAATTTTTATTATTTTATTAATTAATAATACAAGTTAAGTATCTAAATAATAACATTTTTATATTTAGCTTCATTGGTTGTATTAATATAATAACGCACGCGATTTTTGTGAACATCAGAATAGTTGATTGGTTAAAGAGTGTCCGTATTAATATATCTAGAGTGTCCGTATTAGGGACTTATATGACATCTAGATATATTCTTATAACTTAATTAATAGTTGATAACAAATGTAGCAATTATGTATATAATGTTTAGAATGCTTTAGTTTTAAATAATATATTATTATATTTTATATCGATATATTTGTATATTCTTGAGAAGGTTTTAAGTTTATATTTTTTTTCATAAATTTAAAAGCATAATAAAAAAATCAGTTTATTGGATATATTAATATTAATTAGCACTATTTTTAATAATTAAAAAATAAAAAATACTTATTTAGACTATTTATATAATTATGAATATGTTATTCATTAAACATTTTAAGTAGGATTTATGGTTACTGAGATAATGAGAGTGTCCGTATTCGGGAACTGTCGGGATTCGGTTACTTTTCCCTATATAGACAGTATAACATTTATTTAAGTTTTCCAATTTAATATATTTATATATGAAAGTAAGTAAGTACTTTATTATTTATGTATACACTTGTATATTTTACAATCTCACAAGTGTAAACGAATATAAAAGAAAATAAACTATAATAAGATAAATAAAATATTATCGACTGTAAAAAATAGTTTAAGTATGAATTGAGGGTTTATGTAATGACGACACTATGTAAACACATAGAACTGATCAACTTAACCACTATATGATAATAAATCACATGCCATAATAAAATCACTATATGATTCTAAAAAAAGTGATATTATATTGAACAATCAAATTAGCCTTCCTTTTCCAACTACAGTAGGTTGAATACCGGGTTTCCTATTATCTCCATTAATATTCAATATCCTATGTATAGAGCTGATAATGTAAGACACACTCTAAAAGTATCAGTCCATAATAGCAATAGGAGGAAGAACAATTTCCAACCTACGATTCGCTAATTATATCGATCTTCTATCCGGCTCTGTAACTGAACAATAAGCATTAATTTAACTTTAGAAAAGAGTGATGAACCATACGGTATGGATATAAGTCACGAGAAGGGTAACAAACTCATAAACCAATATGGATATAAACCAAACATAACTGTAGTGGACATCACTATATGGAGAGTGGCTCGAGAATGTCAATAACTTTATATATCTTGCCGCGATGCTAAAACGAAACTAGTGAGAAAGCTATTTTAATTTGACTAGCTATAGACATTTTTGAGATTATAGAATATTTTTAAATCCAGAGGAATTGTATTTAAAGTTCAAGTTCAATCTCTACAAATCATTAGTAATATCTATATTACTATATGGCCGGGAAACCTGGACCTTGTTGGAAGAATCAAAAAATAAGATATATATTCTGTTTGGTATATCCGCATTCGAATGAAAAGTCCGTAGGAGAGACTATTCCACAAAACCGAATAAAAACATCTACGTAACCATCGAAATAACAAATAAAATTATCAACTTTAAACCTCTCTTCGACATGGTGATACTGATAAAATTACTTTGTTCCGACATATCTCTCGATATGATTCGCTATAGCTATAGCCAAGATGATATAACAAGGTTCCGTTGAAGGTAATAGAACAATAGGCAGTCCAAAGAGAAATGGATGAACTTCATATCGGAATGGGCTAATCTCCCCTCGTTCGACGCACTCTTAGATACAATTGTTGATAGTTACTAATGGGGGAAGTTGTATTCGTCATTATCACGTGATCCCCTTACGACGATATCGTCACGTGACTAAGTTGTATTCGTCATTATCACGTGATACCCTTACTACGATATAGTCACGTGACTAAGTTGTATTCGTCATTATCACGTGATCCCCTTACGACTATATCGTCACGGAAATATGGCATTACCTATATAAGGTAATATTATTCACTATATGTTTTACTAACTCTTCAATTAGTTTAATTTACAGAATATCTCGCTATTCAAAATATGAATAGGATCATTAGTTATAGTAAATATTTATATATAATATTATATATGTGTGTGTATATAGGACTATATATAGGTCTTATACGCATGGTTTTCATACCTTCCTTATACATATATTCATCAAGCAATAACACGAATATATCATAACAACATAAAAATGAGACAGCACTATCAGATACTATCACCAAGGACATGCCTTTGCTATCACTATAAATAAGTATCTAAAGATAAAGCATATATCAGCATATACACTTATGACTAATAGTGATGATGTAATATCAAAGGTATTATGCAATACATCATCCTAGTGTAGATATGTTCTCTGAACTATAAAACTATAAAAACTATATAGCTACGTTTTTATATTAAATTATTCATCTTCATAAAGCATAGACATGTCTGTGTGCATGCTTCATTCATTCATGAATAACTCCGCATTAGGAAGCGGATAAAGGCACGCCTAAACCTATAGAGCTAGATAGAATAGAGTGGTAAACATGGTATCTTATATGCGGAAACGTTAATATAAATTGGTCTGAGCAAGATAGTGGATTTGACCAAGTTTCTATTTAAAAAATGTTAAAATGAATCGAGTAAAATTTTATATTTGTCATAATAATCATTTATATAATGTATATATCAAGTATATTTACTTATATCTCTCTAGCTCAATTTGGCGAAGCCATAGGTATTAATATATAACGTAGTTGACCATAACAGGGAAAAATCGTTGCTAAAAGATTACAACTATGGAGCTTCGTTAAGATCCATGGATGTGTTTTATTTATAAATCAAAAAAAATAGTTAAAATATCAAAACCCATATACATAATATGTATTATACAAACATAAACACACACACACATGTTAATTATCTATATATATATATATATATATATACTAGGGTGGGTGGCCGGCGTTGCCCGTGAATGAGACTATTTTAGGTGTGGGTGTAATGGGTTAGTTGAGACCATTGGGTCTTTTTTAGATTTTTATATAAAGTTTTCTAGAAGTCAGTGGGCCTAGATATATATATATATATATATATATATATATATATATATATATATATATATATATATATATATATATATAGAATAACTTACTAACAATTATATAAATATTGTCTGTAAAATAATAATAAATAAAATAATATAATATTTGAATTATAGTTGAATATTTGGTCTGACCAAGTATCTGAATTTTATGTCCTCTCTCCGCATTGGCTTACACTACCAGATATAGCGTATTACCACTCTACTCTCTCTAGCTCTATGCCTAAACCTATCACTACCTACGCACGCACGCACGCACACAACACGTACACCGCCCTCTGTGTACACAAGCAAGATGTACGACACGTCAGCTTCTTATGCATCTAGAACAGCTTCACGTTCATCTATCACCGCTAAGCAGCAGCCGATGCATGCATGACGACATCTCTTATGTCTCGCTCCGTTGATTAATTACCCCTATAGGGGTATAATATATTATATATATTAAGTTATGAAATATGTGTACTCGTAAGTTTATGTGTGTGTATGTGTGTGTGTGTGTGTGTGTGCACATGGGTGAATGAGCGCATGCGTGCACGAGATTATATTGTAATGCCTATTTATAGGACTAACATCGATATTGAGATAGTCGAGTTTATATATATATATATATATATATATACACTCACTGTACAATGTACAGTGTACATCGATGCCGTATACATGTATATATTGTATATATATATATATATATATATATATATATATATATATATATACATATATATATATATATATATATATATATATATATATATACAGGTTGTTAATATATGAGGTGTCAAATATTAAATCCGTGCATTATCGATATATTTGATATATAATTAGAAGTTTAATTTAACATGTAAAGTTGTACCCCTGCACTAAACCATCGTTGCCATAGGATACCACTCTGCGTGTATGTTAGATATAACACCTGCCGGTCTATAAGCGTACGAATCTGATGTGTTCGGCCGCGCAACATTGGAGCTTACTCTATAGAGAATACCAACACCGCCATTGTGAACAAGAGAAAAATAAACAAATATATTCAATAAAATATAGGTCAACAATATTGAACGTACAATGTACATACATAAAAATATATAACCTGAAGTAATTTATTTAATGTCAAAAAATGTACAAATAAAATTAAATCTAATAAAATCATAAAATCATATATAATAATTTGTATAAAGTCAGGTTTTTATAGTGTCAAACGTTAATATAATGTCAGTATTTTTATAATGTCAAATAAATATAATAAAAATGTAAATAAAATGTAAAAAAATATTTTCATAAGTCAAATATATTAAATAAAAATTTAAACTAAAAATATATGTAGGGGAAAGTCTCCGATTACCGACCCCTAAATGATTAGTTGTAATAATTATTCAATATTAAATATATTTATTTGAAATTTTGTAATTAGGGTAATATTATGGCAATGAATAATGTGGCTATTTTAAATTGTTGATATAATAATATTTACAAGAATAAACAATGGGTCGGTAATCGGATACATGTGCCTAATACCGACCCCCCTAATATAATCGTGGTATAAATAATTGTAGTATAATAATATCCAATAAAATAGTAGATATATATAAATATAATTAATTATAACATGCACGCAATTTATTTATTATTGAATTTATGTTTTAATAGTAATATTAAATTTAAATTTAAACTTTATAGTAATTATATTAAAATAGTGTATACACTATAATAATATATATATTATTATTTAATATTTATTTATTAAACAGTATGTACCTATATAATCTAGATTAGTAGCTACTTGAATCATGAATACTAAATCTATATCAATGATACAAAAACAACTTACGACATATTTTAAAGTAAAATACGGAACTATTTTGATTGGATATTATAAATCACATGGGGTCGGTATTAGGGTAATTTAGGGGGTCGGTAATAGGACAATAATATGGGTTGCTATAATTAAGATATATTGGTTATATATTGGTTAATATTTATTCAAATTAAATTATTTTTATAATAGTTATAAATGTTTTATGATCTACAATATTATGCACACAATTAAGTTTTCTTTTAATTAATAAAGTATTTACAATGATTTTAAAAAAGTTATTATTCAAATATTTAAAAAGTAAAAACAGAATATTACATTTTATCAAATAATAATAGTAGTATTAAATATTAAATATTTTTTAAATAAAATACTTATTCATATGTATCATTAAATCACTAACAGTTCATGCTATATATAATGTTTTGATATATCTTTTAGTTAATGAGATACGAGAGGGGGTCGGTATTAGGAGGGGTTGGTAACCGGAGACTTTCCCCCATTACAATAGACTAAGTAGTATATAGGATTATATACCCCTATATTTATTTTAAGATTTTTACAGAATAATGATAAGGAATGGGAATTTATTATATCTATACTTAAAGCATTCCAATGACTTGGTCCGATCGTAAGCAAGTATTATTCATATAATTACATTTAAAATAAGATTGAATAAAATCATAGTTACTACTGGTATTAAATCTTTTTTTAGGCGTCAATATAAAATGATTTAAAATAATAGGATGGCACAATTTATAGAATAGTTTATACATGTAAATGCAAGTATTGTACTTACAAATATCATATAAATATAATATTATATTTACCTTAAATAGAGAACAGTTGAAAAATCATTTGGTTTATTAAAAAATTATTTTTAAAATATTTTTTTGAATTAAATAAATACTATTTAAGTTTGAAACCTAACTATGACCCCATATTTCTATACAGTAAATTAAATGTGGATAAAATAAGGCATAGTATAGTTTGATCATGGCAGATGTATTTATAAAGTATACTTTGTATATGTAAAACATTTTATAATGCATACAATTTTCAATATTTATTTTTAAGATAACCTAAATGACAAGAAATTTCATCGAAGTTACTTGAGATAAAAGTGTATTATCTATATTAAATATACTATTATTAATTATTATTAATATAAAATATTATATCTTTTTTAAATTACATGGACATACAATGCGTATATTTACAAGACCTCCTATAACCTCGAGGTTATAGGAGGTCTTGATATTTATGGATAATTTATTAACCATAGAAAAATGCCATCGCATGCTGATTTTAATAATAATCCATCATCAAATGATTTATCAATTTTCAATATTTATTTTTAAGATAACCTAAATGACAAGAAATTTCATCGAAGTTACTTGAGATAAAAGTGTATTATCTATATTAAATATACTATTATTAATTATTATTAATATAAAATATTATATCTTTTTTAAATTACATGGACATACAATGCGTATATTTACAAGACCTCCTATAACCTCGAGGTTATAGGAGGTCTTGATATTTATGGATAATTTATTAACCATAGAAAAATGCCATCGCATGCTGATTTTAATAATAATCCATCATCAAATGATTTATTAAAAATATACATTAAAGGATATATAATATAGGATGATATTTCTAGAATAAGTTTCATGTATATGTGAAGTTCATCTCGAGAAATATTAGGTTTAAAATTATTAATGGCTAAATAAATGTTACTAGCTTATAGGAAAAAAAACCATAAAATTAAAATGTCGATTATTTAAATAATCAAGAAATGCTTTATTAGGTATATAGAACACTTCGTGCTTTATGATTAGGTATATCATATATATCAAATATATATATATATATATATATATATATATAACTTGTCAAATATTATCATTTTATTTTATTCGATCATTTATTTAAACCTAAAAATAACGCTAAAAGGGGTATTATTATCTATTGTGTAAACAAATATTAAAACAAATAACAAAATAAAGAAATAGAATAATATATTAGTTGAACATTATTAAAGTAAACTAACATAAATTAATTATTGCTAATTAATAATAATGATGTATACTACTCTTGTATTATCATGTATTATTGTGATATAACCCCCCTAGAATATAACAATTCTTTTTATTTAAACATCATAGGGGTGTAGTATCAATTTATGTCAAAATCGGAAATAAAAGTGCTCGTTTAATCGTATAATTGTAATACTAATGAAGTGAAATTATATTTAACTTATTTATAAAAATATCTGAAACTGTAGTTAATTAGTAAATTGAGTAGAAGTTAATTATTATTAAAATTAGTAGTGAGGTGTAATTTTAGGTGATCGTTCGATTGTCGTTTTTAGTATTTTATCATATACATTAAACCCTATAATGGCCCTATATGATATCATAATTTTAGTAGACATTAAATGCTATACATTTGATGTAATCGTTTGAATTATATACATGCCGTCATAAGGATAGTATTCGTTCTAGGAACACGTGATATGAGAAACCTAATAGGTCACATATAATACATCACATGTAATATATTGCCATATGTATAGCAATTGAAATCGAATAGGATAACATATATATATATATATATATATATATATATATATTGAATAATATATATATATATATTATATATAATATATATATATATATATATATATATATATATATATATATATATATATATATATATATATATATATATATATACAGAGCTGGGAAAGATACTATAAAAATGTATAATAGATACAATTACACACTTAAGTAAAAGAAAATATTGTTTCTTATATTATAGATACTACTACAATTAGGTTTACAAAAATCTTAGTAGATACAATTACATATACAGAATTGTCTTAATAGATACATCTTAGTAGATACAAATACATTATAATTATATCAAATATATATATATATATATATATATATATATATATTATATATATATATAATATATATATAGGATATAGATATATATTATATCATAAATGCTAAAAACTGTAGAGCTTATAACTAATTTACCAGTGTTGTATCTGATCATCGTATTATATCAGTAAATATAAGAATGAGTCTTAGAGCTAATAACAAGAAATTTAGTAAAATCAAACATTAATGTTAATCGTAATTACGATTGGACAAGATTAAAGGTATACCCTTATCTATAGATACAGAAACCCGAGACACTTTATTACTAAAGTGAAAGCTATATTCGAAGCTCTACAGGATACCACAGCTTCGCTATCTGCTAGAAAAAAAGTATACTCACTTCGAAATTGCATGTAAGGAAACTGCTGCTAAAGTAATCCCATTGAAACCTAAGTTGAAAAAAGTAGGGGAGGTAAGGGTGTAGTGGCCGAGGACGTAGTAGCGGCCGTTTTAATTAACGCTTAAATGGTGCTTGATAGGATAAAAAGTTCTATATACAATATGTAAATAATCAAAATATCTATAATATATAGTAAACTTTTTTTTTAAATAATTAATTAATTACTCTAATTTATTACATAATTATTTTTTATCAATTTTTTAGAAAAACATGATTATATATATATGCTTATTTATGTGTAAGAGTATGTGCATATATAATTAAATCATTGAATCAAATAAGGTTCGTTTGCATCATAAATATAATTATTTAATATTACATAATTAACAAAATTTAAATCGAATACATTACGAGAAACCTATCGCATTTTCTGGTACTAGCGGCCACTACTACGGCCTTGTCTTATTTTTGTGATTTTTGTAATGCCTAATCAAACGATTATATTATTAGGTTAAACACTTTATAGGGGAAAGTCCCCGATTACCGACCCCTAAATGATTAGTTGTAATAACGTATTCAATATTAAATATATTAATTTGAAATTTTGTAATTTGAGTAATATTATGGCAATGAATAATGTGGCTATTTTAAATTTTTGATATAATTATATTTACATGAATAAACAAGGGGGTCGGTAATCGGATACATGTGCCTAATACCGACCCCCTTCCCCTATTACCGACCCCCTAAAATAATCGTGGTATAAATAATTGTAGTATTATAATATCCAATAAAAATAGTAGATATACATAATTATAATTAATTATAACATGACGTAATTTAGTTTTTATTGAATTTATGTTTTAATAGTAATATAAAATTTAAATTTAAACTTTATAGTAATTATATTAAAATAGTGTATATTATTATTTAATATTTATTTAATAATCAGTATGTATATAATCAACTGGAATCATGAATCCTAAATCTATGTAGGCCTAAATGATACACAAACAAGTTATAACATAATTTAAAACAAAATACGGATCTATTTTGATTGGATATTATAAATCACATAGGGTCATTAATGGGGTAATTTAGGGGGTCGGTAATAGGAAAATCATATGGGTTGCTATAATTAATATATATATTGGTTAATAGTTATTCAAATTAAATTATTTGTATAATATTTATAAACATTTTATTGATCTACAATATTATGCACAACATTAAGTTTTCTTTTAATTAATAAAGTATTTACAATGATTTAAAAAAAGTTATTATTCAAATATTTAAAAAGTAAAAACAGAATATTACATTTTATCAAATAACAATTGTAGGATTAAATATTTGTTTAAACAAAATATTTATTCATATTTAGCATTAAATTACTAACAGTTCATGTATATATAATTTGTTGATAACTCTTATATTTACTGAGATACGAGAGGGGGTCGGTATTAGGAGGGGGTCGGTAATCGGGGACGTTCCCCTATATAAAAGTGAAATCACAGTATTCTATAGAATTTTATGATTTCTAGTTAATTCAAAAAAATAAGAGACTAAAATTCAGTAGGTGTTCAGTACCTATTTATCGATATATTAGAAATCTTCTGAGGCATATTAATTATCGGCCACTACCAGGGCCGGCTTAAGGGGGGGGGCAAATCGGGCAATTGCCCGGGGCCCCAAATTTTGGGGGGCCCATGAATTATTTGAGACATTTTTTTTTTACTATTTATATGAAAAAAAAAATTGTCTTAACTATTTTTCTTATATATTATTAATTCTAATTAAAAAAATAAAAATAATATAATAAATTAATTAAATATGAGTCATTTAGGCCGATTTTAAGAGTGAATTTTACAAAAATTTCTAAATTGACACGAAGATATGGTGGAAACAGCTACATGAAGATTTTGGAGAACATGCTAATAGTGATAACATAGATCTTCTCACACATCTCTGATTGTTAGATCAAATAGTATGAAACCGATTGATAAATAATTGTTTGATAAACTAGAAGGTGATAAATGATAAACGTATTAAGGTATTATTAACCATAGTTAAATCTTAACAATTTATAATTCTATAATTAGTTTACAAAATAAAAAGAATACTTTTTTTTATTAAAATTAAATATATTTTATAAGATATATTTTAACTATGATTTCTGATATTTGTAAAGGATTATATTGATTATAAATTACGAAAAAAACGATATTCTATATAGATTTATAATTGTTATAGTAATTAAAAAAATAGATATTTTCAAAATAATTTTTCTCAAAATAATTAACTTTCTCTATCTTATGCTCGTAATAATCAAATGTGTATATTCTCATAGTGTATATATTATTATAGTTGTATTAGTACACATAATATATATAATAGTTTTAATTTAAATAGGATTATTCTGCTTTAGGTTATTCCTATAGTATTGTTAATAATGTCTATTGATGAAAGGGAATTATGTACATACAATGATTATCTTTTTCAACATACTATCATTACAGAAAGATATTATATTTATTGAAACAGATATTATTTATAAATATATATATATATATATATAACATACATATAATACTAAAGGCATTTTTGCAATTATCCACCTATTACTTGCAAATGAATGTTTAGATTGACATCACCCTCATCAAATAAATACACAATGGCGATATTCTTATTGGAGAATAAGTGATAAGTTATATAATAAGTTATATTACTGATAACTACATAATTGAAGAAATACAAAATTCAAAATATTATATTATATATCAGTGTACTCAATTCCATATATATCACATCGATATATATTATCGTTATTTATATCAAGTTAGGTAGGTATTATAGCCTACTATTATTATATAGGTATTTATTGATTTACGACGTACGATTGTACGTTGAGATTCATTATCACTGATAATTTATCAGTTAGAATTTATCACATTGGTCAATATTTAGCTACCGCTCTATTAGAATTTTTTAAATAATAATATAATTATAATAGATTATAGAGCTCAAAGTTATGAAAATGCCAGCATATGTCTGGAAGATTCAATGACATGAAATATATTATAATAACCATAGTCCATTGTCAATATGGATTCACATATCTACACTGTGTATTCCTTAAATCTGGTTGGGCAAAATGCCGTTAAATCTTCGACAAGTGTACCAATATTATTTGCCTTCATCCCAAATCAATATAATTTATTTAGCCAAACTATATAAAGAATATATTAAAATCTAGATTAAAGAAGAATATAATATTTTTTATTAAAAGCATTATCGAATATAAAATTCTGATCGCAAGCAGATTCTGTTAGTGCAGTCTCTTGAGGACTTCTTATAGGACCTAATTACATAATTTATATCTGATATTATATATGTTAAAATATAACTTAAATTACATTACTAGAGTCAACGTATTTATTCAATAAAATGCAATTTTAGAATTTGAGACTTCGATATAATGAAAACCGTGGAGATAATTACTTTCTAGAATAAAGTCGATCAGAAAAGTATTGCAATTAGATTACATTGAGATAATAGCGGCAATACAAAATATTGATGCACTCTATAAATCAGTGGTTCTCAACCTATTGGTCATTGAGTATTTTGTGTAGGTCCTGATCCAATTTCTAAAAAATACTATAAATGCTTTTATATGCAAATTGGATTTATGGTCGAGAACAATTTAAGATGGAAATATATATTTAAATTTATGTATATTAATTTTTATATGATTATTTTATGATTAAAGTATAATAATAACAAAATAAAATTTGTCATTGGGTCATGGTATATTTTTTAATTAAGAATTATAAAAAAAGGGTCACGGTTAAAAAAGGTTGGGAACCACTGCTCCTAATATATATGCGAGAAAAGAAATTATTATGAGGAGTTGATTAAAGTATACAAATAAATTACAAAATAATTAGTATAATGATAACATATGATAAAATTGAAGAGTTATAAATATTAGTTTTTGCCAAAATGGCCCATTTAATATGTTATTAAATTATTATGGGGCCCATGCGTTTTTTTTGCCCGGGGCCCATAGTATGCTTAAGCCGGCCCTGGCCACTACCCCCTTCCCTCCCCTATAGGGAAACATATATATCCTGGGAAACAGATAATATCTGTGAAAACTGTAAAATACTACACCAGGCAGCGCGACATAAATAAAATCAACCGACACCAGAAAATGTCTGACATTTCAACGAAGCTCAAAAGTATCTTATAAAATACAATCGTATGAAAAGGAACAGAAATATTATTTTCAGAATAAAATAAGTGAAATTCCAAATGTGATGTGTAACAAAAAATCAGCCTTATCCAGGAAAATAGTAAATGAAGTTAGTGTAAGAAATAACTTAAAGCAAACAGTGGAAACGAACGAATTCAACTTACTCTATAGAGTACAAGTGATAGTTCCATATATATAAGAACAGTCTCAACTGTAGATCTCAAGAATTTTCTCTTGAGTTTATTTGAAAGGTTGGATTTCCAGATGATGTTTAGGCTATTCAAGGTTGCCCACGCCCTCTCGATTCGTATGCTTATAAGCCATATATGTCATGTTGAGTTGAACTAATATAACTACTTAGATATTTGAACTCTTCGTACGGAGTTGCATACGTATACGGAAAAATAACAAGAATAACAGATACATACGCGAATAACCTTAACAATATATATATATATATATATCTATAAATAGAAAGTAAAATATATTATAAATAATAACTTGTTTGTGTATATATTGTATGTAAAATGTTAATACACACATTATACATCGAACACACACATCATATATTAAATACAGTTAATTAATAGTTAATTAATAATAATAGTTAAGTATTGATTATTAAATAATATACTTTACTTTTTACTTTTTTTTGGTTTATGGACTGCAAGTGCGTGAGCAATCGGCCGTCCGTGGGAGGGAAATTATTGAGTGGGAGGGAAGGCAAGGGAGAAGTAATGAGTCGTGAGGTGGCGTTTAAAGGAGGGAGTTGATGAGTTTATTCGTAGGTGTTTGGGTAGGGAGTTCCAGTGGTAAGGGGCAGAGAGGGCAAAGGAGCGTATATTTGAAGAATGGAGTTTGTATAAATGGGGAGTGGTAAGGATAAAGGTGTTGGAGGAACGAGTCTGGAGTGTAGTGATGGGTGTTTGTAAATGTAGGAGGGAGGCAATGTAGTCAGGGGAATCATGGTGAATAGCTTTGTGGATGGTTAGGGAGAGTTTGTACTTTATACGATAGGGGACTGGCAGCCAATGTAGTTGTTTTAGGAGAGGAGTAATGGAGTCAGGGGAACGTCGGGGAAGTAAATGGACGCAGTGAACTACAGCGTTTTGGAGTCATGTAGTTTGATGAGTTTGTAGTCCGGGAGGTTAAAGAGTAGGGAGTTGCAATAATCGAATAGTGGGATGATGTAGGAGGAGGCAATGGTAATAGCGATGGGGAGGGGAATGGAACGTCGGATTAAGCGGAGGCAGTGTAGGTGGTAGTGGATGGATTTATGCATGTGTATAAGATGATAGTCAAGGGAAGGGTGGTATCAATATGGAAGCCAAGGTTTCGGACGTGTTGAGAATAGGGGAGTGTGGTATTGTCGAGTGAGATGGTGTGTGGTTAAGGGAGGGTGGAGGAACGTAGTGGTAAGTGGAGAAAGATAGCTTCCGTTTTAGTGGGGTTAAGTTTTAGGAAGTTGGAGGTAAGCCATTGGTGTATGGACTTGATACAGGACTCCTGTAACAGGAGAAGAGTCGTTCGAACAATCCCTGAACTTCAGGGGCATAAGTAGGGGAGTCTGTGCAGTTTAGATATAGTCGAAGGTCGTCGGCGTAAGTATGGAAGGAGATGTCTGGGTAGTCAGTGAAGATGTCAAACATGTGGAGGTAAATATTGAAGAGGAGTGGGCCGAGGACAGAGCCCTGGGGGGCACCATGAGTTATGGAGCGGGAGGGGGACGTGTGTGTTAATCCTGACTGAGGAAGAGCGGTTGGTAATGTAGGAGGTTAACCTGTTGAGGGCAATGCCTTTGATGCCGATGGCGGATAGTCTGTGTATGAGGAAATTGTGGTCAAGGGTGTCGAAAGCGGAGGAAATATCAAGGAGGACGAGTATGGTGCCACGGTTGTTGTTAAGGCCAGAGAGTAGGTCGGAGATAATGAGGGTTAGGGTGGATTCAGTAGATTTGTGGGGGAGGTAGGCGCTTTGTAATATGTTAGGGATGTTGTTGGCTGTGAGGTAGGTGATGAGTTTGGAGGAGACAACACGTTCGAGGACTTTGCAGTGGATTGAAAGGTTGAAGATGGGTCGGTAGTTAGATGAATTCAGGGAGTCAAGATTAGGATTTTTAAGGATGGGGAGATGGGAGATATATAATATATATTTATACTATAAAGATAAATATTGCATTTTTTAAATTATTATAATTATGATATATTTACATTTTTTATGATGAATTTATTAGAAAGTGATTTAATTATAAATCAATTATTATATAAAATATATTATAAAAATAATTTCTTTGTTTTCTATAAATTATATAATGATATATCCATAGACATCTAAGGGGCGAAGCCTTAATATTTAATATATAACGTCATTGGATATATCATAATTTTTAATAATGAATTGATTTAAATATGTAAAAAAGATATTTTATTAAAAATATATTGATGATTTACATACACATATATTAAAATTAATTTATAATATAATATCATACAATATTGATATAAAATACATATACTATCCAAATGATATATTATTTAATTAAATGTATTTGTTTATATAATTTTCTTAGTAGATACGTATCATAGATACTATTTATGACTAATAGATACGATTACAAATACTTTTTTAATTTTTATAATAGATACAAATACAAATACAAATGTATCTACGATACTGATTTTTTTTGCCTTAATAGATACTGTATCGGCGATACTGCCAGTTAAAATATAATATAATATATATATATATATATATATATATATATATATATATATATATATATATATTCTATGCATTCTAAAAACTAAATGAAATATTTATCAAAATAATGTTGTGCTTTGGATTATAGTAAATATAATCCATATTTTTTCAGAATTATTATCTTTGTAGGTTTTCATACATATTTGTTTTGAATCCATTATTTAAATATTTTTTAAATAATACCATTAATAATGTCAAATTACAAACCAAATATATTAATAACAGGTTAATAAAAATTATTATTATTTTACACATATTTCAATTATTATATAATTAATTCCCTGTATAATTAATATAGCGTATTTATACATTATAAAGAATAACATAAAATTTATAATATAAATTTTAACGATAATACACAAATAAATTGTAATATATTTGTGTTAATATAATTAATATAACTGTGTTTTAGTATGTACCCATTAATGTATAATATTTAACATTTAAAACTTATCGAATCATACCAGGGATGGGGTATAGCGTATTTTTAATTGTATTTAAATACACTGATTTTGTAGTTGTAACTAATTTGAAATATCAGAGTTATAGCCGCTATAATAGCGGCTATAACTTATAATAGCCGCAGACATTTAAAAAATAGAATCACGTGATCACTCTAAATAATGAAATGAGCGGTTTTAGATAGATCGCGAAATTGCGTATATTTACATACAAATTATATCTAAAAGACAATTCATTCATAATTATTTCATGATGATGGTTTTTAATATAATATTAAATATTCAATATTATATTGTAATAATTAAAATTTGTTTTAAAATTTAAATTTGTATAAATTGCAATAATTTTATTACTGACAAACTAAGTTTGAAACTTAGTAAAAATATTATAATTTTGAATAATAAGGAATGTTAATTTCACATTATGATATATAAATAGATGTGTATGGAATAATGTTTTCAATGAAAAGTATTCATCATACAAAATTTATATTTTTTATTAAAAATATATATTATGTTTAAAAATGATATTTAGATAATAATCTATTTTATTATATGTTAATAATATAATATCCTAATAAATAATATGACAGGCTTGATAATATTTAATATTTAAATCGATTTATTTGATTTTAATGCAAATAATATTTAAATTGTAAAATAATATAATAAATATATATTTAATTAATTATAATAAATCATTTTTCTACTGCTAATAGACTTAGAAATTTAAATAACTATTATTGTATATTTAAATTGATAAAATTATATATAAATATCAATTATCTATACAATTAAGTAAAGATATATAAATAAATTGAATTATATTATAATAAAAATGTGATATTATGTATGTCTTGAATTATCTAAATTAATGTATCAATGATATACTGTTGCATAATGAAACATTAAATAATTATTATTTAATTACTAGTATTTTTATATTATACTGACTACTTTATTATCTAGAATTATATTCAAATAATTATGCTACAATTATTAATACAAGAAATCAAATAAAAAGTTTTTGATAATTATTTAAATATTTTAATAATATATATTTAATAAATATTTAATAAATATTTAAATAAATTACTTTATATTAAAATATTTGTACATAAATACAAGCTTTGCAGATGTATTAACTCCGAGTCTATTTCTTAATTTTGAATGCACCAATCTTTTTTGGATTTTATATAGTAAAAAATTAAATTATATCTTTCTCCAATAATGTTTATGATATACATAATTCTTATTTATTTAACATTATATATTTTTCCTTTGATGTTTATGAATCATAATTTATGATATATATATATATATATATATAATTCTCATTTATTTAAATATTAATGATATAACATTGCCTTCTATATCCCTATAGGAATATAGGAGGCAATCATGAATATAATTATTATATTATAAAAATCATGAATATAATTATTATATTATAAAAATCATGATCTAATAATTATATAATATACTTTGAGAAGTATTGATTTAAATCAAAATAAATATGATTTTTTTAGGCTGATTTAAATCGTGATTTAAATCATTCGAACCCTGATATATTATAAAATATATATATATAATATATATTATATATATATATATACACATAAAATATTTTAAGTTTGACCTCTGCATACTAATTAAAACAAATGGGACCATATTCGATATCCTCCATCCAGGGTGATTTGGTTTTTTGTAGGTTTTTACGGTTTTTCAAGTTGAAAAAAGCATGGTTTAGTTTTTTTGTTTTTTTAAAATTAATATAACTTTTATAATATAAGTTATAATTGTCCTATATTATATATTATATCAGGTAGAGGGTAGGACACTATATTTAATTTTTTTTAATATATATATATATATTATATAATATACTAGTAACACGAATATCAATCAAAAATAATAGATTATACGTTTCCAATTCTTCCATTATATGATGTCTATATTTAAAAATTATAATAGAAATAATACAATTTAGTTATTTTTTTGTTATGAAATAATTAGAATTTGTAATTGTTTTTATTGATAAAACCGAAAAAAAAACCCGGGTTTTTAGTTTTTAAGAAAAAACCATCAACTTTTGCCTCCATATATTTAAAACAAATAATGTTAATGATTAATCAGAGATATATTTGTATTTATATTTGATCAAATAAATCATCAAATATATTGAGGGGCCAACATATAAACAGGGCCAACATTTATAAAGAATTTTAATAAAATTATCATAAATTTACTGAATCAATTTTATGAATGTAAAAAATCAACAGTTTTTTTAGTGGCTTATTTATATTTAGATATACTATATTTATATAGTACCTGACCACATCTCAATTGAGAAATTGTATTCAGTAATTTTGAACTATTACTCGATGAGAGTATTTCGTAATATGTTTCATATGTGTATTTGATATACGTATATATATACATCGATATAAATAGAATATATACACTGTACAACATGTTATACGCATATGTATATTGAGGCACACAAGTGTAGAGCTTTATATAGTGTTGTAATAATAAATGATAATTAATAAACTAGATCCATAATTTGTTATTTATCTAGTTTATCACGTAACACACAAGATTATGATGTATATAGTATAGAAACACTATATAGTATGTATATCATATCATCATGCTTGATATGTAATCACTGTACAGTGTACATTGTACACTAATATTATAAGACACTGGAGATGCTGTACGACTACACCACACACACGGTGTTCACATGTGTGTGTTCACATGATCCATCTACTAATGCTTGTCGTGTTGCCATCGTATTGCTGCGTAAACCACTATGTTCAGTAATAATAGAACATGTTCTATTTGTTCACGTAGAGATACTACGGGCATTAGCGTGTATCGTGTGACCTCCCCCTAATGTTGTACTACATTTCTGTACGAGTTGGCTGTATCGTATCAACACTCTTGGTAGGCTAGTGAACATACGCGATGTTTAGAGCGTGTCTAGTAAACACACACACACGCGTGCACTCATATCTATCTGGTCAGAAACCCAAGTGCACATATATACACACATAAGCACACATACACACACATATATACATATACACACGTATACATATATGATACCCATTCACATACACACCTACACACACACCCATACACACATACTCACACACAACCATATACACACACACACATCCATACACATACCTATACATACACACGCCCCTATGGTCCCTTGCACCCATACACACACACACATGCATACGCACACACACACGTACACAGGTACCCCTGGAACCGGCAAGACCACTCTGTCCAGTGAGCTGGCCGATAGACTGGGGGTCAAGTATCACAACATAGGCGAGGTAGCCAAAGAGGACGAGCTCTACCTCAGCTACGATAGCGAATACAAGTGTCCGGTGATCGATGAGGATAGGGTTAGAACCATGGGGTTAGAGTTATCTCCCCTACCCCCGTGTTGTAGGGTTAACTCCCGAACTGATATAGTTAGCTCTCATCCTTCATGGTGATATAATTATCTTAGTCACCCCCCTGTAGTAGGGTTAACTCCCAATCTGAAGGGTTATCTTTCCTCTACAGAGAGAGGATTAGATCACCCCCGTGGATGGTTAGCTTGCCCCCTATGGGGATATAAATAGTTACTTCTCATGGTGGTATGGTGCCATGTTATCGTATGATTCATATTGCTGACCCATATTTCACAGTCTTATCGATACAACTTACATACTTGATATATATCATTGTTTACACTGATTATATTCATCTAATATAATGTAATTTCTAATACGTAATGATGTCACATAGATAATTCAATAACATCAACCCATTCGCTTTACACAATTCTTTATTAATATCAATGCATCACTAATATTACTACGACTCGGTTCTATGTATACACGAACCATCGCTTATATTACTAATAGGCTTTACACAATCGGCTCCCGCAGGTTATAGACAAACTCGAGGATGACATGTCCTCCGGCTGCGGAAACATCATCGACTACCACGGATGCGATTTCTTCCCCGAGCGATGGTTCGACATGGTGTTCGTACTGCGCACAAACACCGAGATACTCTACGAAAGACTGCAGAAAAAGTACGTCACTAAACCATCACATGCGAACTATAGACCTAATCCAAGCCGTACGCTTGATATCTAATGTAAACATATCATGTAAATAGTATGTCTACCGCATTCGTCGGTTTCGTATAGAAAATAACTTGTTTTAATTATTTAAATATAAGCATATTACATGATACTAATGTACGGTATATTGAGGAGGTATCGCAGAGTTAGCAATGGTGAACGTGCATGGTGTTAGTGCGTTCGTCGTACATAATTATCTTATTTTGTTAGTAATTGTTATCAAATAAGTAATGCATTATGAAATCTAGATGACTAACTAATAATATAGTATATTATTTTATAATTTGTATGGCTTTTATATTGATAATTTAAACAATGGTATAAATACTAGAGATGTAAATGAATATGAATATATTAATTGAAGCTCTTTCAATTTTTACCCGAATTGAAGCTTTCCAAATTATAAAAAACTGAATACGAATTTAATAATTCATAGAACGAATATGAATAATTTATAATTAATGTTATCTGATGATAATGTAAATAAATTAATAATTATTTTTCTAATTAATTATTTTAATAATAATAACAAGCTTTAAATTATTTAATATAATATATTCTGAAATAAAGAGTAAAATAGATCTATCAAATATGATATTAATATTAGAATTTTTAAATTAATCGAATATGAAACGAATATTAGAATTTTTAAGCGAATCTTATATGAAACGAATATTAGATTTGTAAACGAATCAAATTATTATTTAGCTATTCATTTACATCCATAATAAATACTATATCATGTGATATTACAGACCAATGAAAGATACAAACCAATTTAATGAAATATTAAATTTTTATTTTAAATTTAAATTTAAATTTAAATGATATTTACTTGAATTAATAATTACAATCTAACTATGAATGTTTGAAATGAAATGAGGACAAAAATAACAAAATAAATAGCTATTTTCGTAAATATAAATATAGAAATAATTGTAAACATACAATTGCCATAGAAATATCATAATAAAATAAGCCATATTTGTTACTGTTTTACATTTATATATATATATATAGGGGTTGATGTATTTTTTCGTAAAAACCAAAAACCTGGTTTTTATGGTTTCTATCATTTTTGTATGCTTTTTTCAATAAACTAAGTACAAAACCTATTTTTTTCATAACAAAAAAAATAACTAAATTGTATTCTTTCTATTATTATTTTTAAATATATAGACATATCACATAATGTAAAAGTTGGAATCATAGAATCTAATTTTTTGATTGATATTCATGTTACAAGTACACATCTATTTATATATCACAATTTTAAATTAACATTACTTACTATTATAAATTATAATATTTTTAATAAGTTCCTCAGTTAATAAAAACCATTATTGTGAAATAATTATAAATGAATATATATAATTTATAACTATTTAAATAAAAATATAATATCAAATGTAATTATTTAATATGGTTACATTTGATAATATATTTTTCGATTTTGTATTCATATTTATAACATTTATATAATATTATAATATATTTGTTATAAAAAATAATAAATTGTATTGAAAATTTAATTTTAAATCTAATTTTAAACATGTTATAATAAATGAATCATATTATGTTAGGATAAGTTACAATATACTAATATAGTACTTTACTTTATATTATTTAGTAAAATGATTACATTTGGTAATATTTGGCTATTACATATAAATAACTATTATTAGTAATAATATATTACTATAAAAACGATATCTTTTTACATTTCAATATATAAACAATTCATAATTAGAATATTCAGCCTAATAGTGGCGTAATTAAATTTGTAATCACTGTAATCATTGTACAGTAAGCATGTAAATGTAATTATATATGAGAGTCCTACACGCTCCCTTATATAATGTATAATGTAGGCAAGTATAACTTATAATTTAAAAGTTTAATTAATTTTGAAAAAACCAAAAAAAACACATTTGAAAAAACCAAATCAACCCTTATATATATATATATATATATATACTATACATTATAAATATAATCCTATATCATTATGTTTATATATATTATAAATATAATAAAAAAATGATTCAATTCAAAGAATAGATTTTTGCCCTACTTTAAATTGACCTATGTATTGTGTAGTTATTAATATAGTATCTATGTATTTATCTAGTCACATGTGTGAAATGGTGTGAGGTTTTCAATGCTTATAATAAAACAATATTTATATATATGTATTTTATAAATAATTATATTACTGATTCAAAAACATATATGTTATAAAACATCATGTTTTACTGCACACCACTTTTACAGTATTAATTTATAATTTGTAAAACTTTTAAATGTGTTTTACTAGGAATACTTATTTTGCACAACCCATATACATTGTACATTGTACATATAAACTTAATGATATATAAAACTATCATAGTCATATTACTGTTTTTGTTTTCTATTTATAAAAACATATGTATAAATAAAAATACATTCTTACAATGTACATTGTACATCTATTATACATATACATTGTATATGTATATAACTATAATGATAAATATTTGATAAAAAACAATATCTATATATGATATATCTGTAACAAATGAATGTAAATTTATATGTATATTTTTATATATGAAATATACTATATATTAATAAAATCTAAAGTTAAAAATAATTAGTTCAATTAATTGAGTAATTTTATCAAACATTAATGTTGAATATGAAGTATATGTTTCCTATATATTAAGGGGAGGCCGCAGCGCTCGCGCGAATAGTCAAAAACACATGTAACAGATGGGCATATACATGGTATATGAAACTAAGGCTAACAATAGAACTATTCAGTGTATTGAGCTAATTTTTTTTTTATCATGTTCATATTATACAAATACATCTTTGTAAAGAATACTATTTTCAATATATACTATACTATATATATATGTATACATATAAAAAACATTTTTATTTTGTATGTATTTTGATTATAAAATGAATTATATAAAGCATGTTATACTATGCTTCTGTGTAATTATTCATATAAATATATTCTCTATATAACAATAACAATTATTAAAAAAGCTGCAATAGTTTTTTCTGTAGCCACTCTAATGCGTACACACCTAGCATAAATATTGATCATCTAGTAAATCGCATTTGAAGTTTTATACCAAATAATTATTTATATATTTGTAATATTGATTCCTTATCAGGCTCATTTATCATTCATTTATACATAATTATAGTAGTAATATATTTCTAAAGTACACATAATATATATATATATATTCCTTATCAGTAGGCTCATTTATCATTCATTTATACATAATTATAGTAGTAATATATTTCTAAAGTACAAATAATATATATATATATATATATATATATATATATATATTCACTACTTGAATAATAAAAAGGTTTTATATTTACTATTTTAATTATATATCATTTACAGTTATAAATAATTATATTAGTAATATATTTTTATTTGAATAATAAAAAGTTTTTATATTTACTATTTGAATTATATATCATTTACATTTATAAATAATTATATTAGTAATATATTTTTATTTTGAATAATAAAAAGTTTTTATATTTATTATTCGAATTATATATCATTTACATTTATAAATAATTATATTAGTAATATATTTTTAGTAATTGATAGTTTTATGGAATAATATTTTTTTTTTTGTTTTATGAAAATTTATCGTTTTCAGCGCTGCGGCCTCCCCTTAACATGTAACTGTGTGAAATAGCACATTGGGTTAATACAGTTAATAACAGCCGTACCCCCTTCATATCAATGGTGACTCATGTTCCATTCATAGAGATTTACATGTGAATAGGTGATATTTAAATAAAGCAATTACATATTCACTACTTATTAATTTTAATTATTTTTATATCAACTATTCAATTATAAATAATTTCTTTTAAATTAAATTTAAAGAACGAAATTGTTTTATAAAAATGTATTAAAATAACATAAGTATTATAAACAAAATATTATTAATTTGTATGTATTAATAAAAGTTTGTTTTAAAAAAAATATATATAACGATACATATTTTGTAGATTATTTCAATGTAGTTTATTTTAAATATAAAACTAATACAGCTAAACTATTACAGGGGATACGAGGGCGTGAAACTCGCGGACAACATCCAATGCGAGATTTTCCAGACGTTACTGGAGGAGGCCCGGGGCGCCTACAAAGTAGACATCGTGCACGAGCTTCAGTCGAACACGCCCGACGACATGGAATCCAATACCGAACGCATTTGTTCCTGGTTCAAAGACTTCCTAGCCAATCAAACCACGGATACTAAATAGTTTACGTGCATAGGTAATGCATAGGCTACGCTTCTTTCATGTGATACACAACCTCTTTACCCTCACTCATTGTTATTTATTTCGCGAATACATTTTTAATTATTTTATTTTTTAAATAATATTTGATAACGATTATTAAACGTAAATAATTGAAATAGAAATAATCACCTACATTTAATATACATTTATTAATCATAATATTGATGAACGATAGTTTAATATCTATTTAAACTATACAAAGTTATATCCCAAAATTTTATATTCAAAATGATGAAAAATTATCGAATTATATTAAAATATAAATTTTAGTTTGTATAATCGTTAAATAAAATAATATTTCGAATCATTATAAATGTGTTTACAATCTATAACGTAGCCACGACACATAACTTAACTCTGATTAATTAGTCACGCCTGCATGGATAATAAATACAAACCTGTGATAAATATCATCGCATTCATAACCTCTGTATATAAAGTACAACTATACCAAAGATTTTCCGAAGGAAAGATATAACACTTACGCGAAATCGTGTAATTCGAATTTGTATACAAAATACCCTGGTGCCACCTATAGCGGGTTACTTTTAGGAACTACGTATTGTTTATAATGTAAATTCGTATTTAACTATACACTTTTAAAATGTTAAATAATATGCTTTAAATTAATATTTATATAATGAAAACTAAGTGTTCATTACTAATATATAACAAACAAATATGATATGTATTTTTTAAATGCTATAAGTATATATTTAGTGAGTAAAAGCTAATTTATATTGCATGTAATTTAATAGAGCAATGAAAACATTGTTGTATGCAAACAGAGCCGAACCTAAATCTATTTCAGTGATTTCGATACTACTGCTAGCAGCAGTTAGGGATATTACTAAATTACGTTGCATGCATAGGGAGTGTTATATCTTTGCTTCGCAAAATCTTTGACTACCCTATGTAAAGGTCATTTGATAAAGTATTTCATTTCTCATTGATGTAATTTAATTTTTTTTCGTAAAGAATAATTGTACACCATTAGATAGATTCTAGATTTTAGGAATGTATACATCTACTGTGTGTGTGTGTGTTAATGGATGGAGTATAAGTATATAGTATAGTATACTTATAAGTAAGTGACATGCTAATTATATGCCATGAACATAATTAAGACTAATAATATTTATTAGAAGAATTGTATTCTTTTCTGTTAGTTTTCTAGTTTATACTTATAAAAGTTGTCCTCCTAAGGACTTCAAAATAATATAGCATATTTCTGAATATACCTTCTTTATGGTGGCATTAATAGTTCTGCATATCTTCTATAGAGTATATTCAGTACACTAATGATAGTCTCTCTCTCTCGGGGTAAATAGTATAGGGTGATCACGATACCTAATTAGGTCACCATACGGCGCATACTTCTCCTAGATATATCTGCTAGACACGATCAACGGGTATGAATCATGCTTTGATGACATCACACGATTTATTAAATAGCATGAATCACCGATGACGTAGATATCTCGCTAAGTTCGTAAGAATTTCTATATCTATCCTAGCTAGGACTATCTCTCTTTCGCTACACCGATCTGATTATTATGAATCACTGTTCGCAGATTACTCGATCATTATGCAACATTACATCGCTAACATGTGTTAGCTTTAAGAATGCACAATCAACTGTAGGAAGTCATCATAAACACAGATTAAAGTATTCGGGTTGATAACGATGAATATGCGAATAATCTATATGGACAATTAATATTATAAAAGAGTTGTTAATGTAAACATAAATGTTCATAAAATAGAAATATAATAAAATTAAATATTAATCAATTGTTTTATTTAAATTTAGATATACGTATTTATTCAATCTTGTAATATTATGTACTGGCATCAATTTACTTTCATTTATTATCACATTTTTATATTTAAACGTATTGTGTTAGCAAATATGTACTATTCGATACCTTCTAAGATATACTGTGTGAAATGTTTACTTCGATCACCTGACTAAATAGCTTAATAAAATGTGCCTAACTCATTATTATATACATGTATGTAACGGTAATATCAATGGAGGACATTATTCTTCTTGAACTGCTCTTATAAATCTAATAATGATTCTAGTATTATTTATGAATAGAACTTGATTAATTCTAATAACAATAATGAATAGCTATTCAAATAGGCATAATTTATAGTTTATCCATTTTATCAACATCTATTATATCATTCATATGGTTTAATATAATCTTATCTTGTTGAAATTCCAAGATATAATCGGAGGTAGTCATAGTGAATATCATGAAGTCACTGCTAATATAACATATATGTTGTAAGGAATAGTCATAACATTTAAATAAAATTTAACTTGAAAATATCATTTCTTTATAATACCAATAAATTGATATTTGTATAGCAGATAATTAGTATATAATAAGTTGAACTATATATAAAAGTCCTTCTTATGCTGTTAATGATTTCAATGACTTTATTAAATACTTGTTTAAGTAATATTATTGTTACAGGAGATCTTAATATTACTATATTATCTGATACTTCTAATACTCTTACTTTAATATGTTAGATCTATAACCAATGAACCTATTAGAATAGCAATATAAGTAAAGATACACATAACAAATATCAACAAAAGTAAACTTAGAGCAACAATGACAACACATAATTGACCTATAAATAGAATGGAATATAAAAAATGTACATTGTACATAGATTACAAAATATACAAAGTATTTATAAAAGAATAACTAAACATAATAATATATTCACCTGTACTATTAAACAGCGAAGACTGCATAGTTAAACTAATCCACATATTGCTTATGATAATTGTGTGAATGTGTTTATAGATATAATAAATAAATATATGACTATACTAGATATATAAATACAAATAAAAGAGAGAATGAACTGTGAAATAAGAAATAAAATACACAATTATGTTAGAAAAATAAATGAATTAACTTTTATCATACAAAATATCAACTCACGAATCAAATAATAATAACAACAACAATTATTACTCCCAAGAATAACATATGTTATATACATCTAAAGAAAACTAGGTCAAAATAATGCCTATGTCTTGATACAAATGGAAAGCAAATTATAGATTCTAAAAATATTGCAAATAGGTTTACAAATTATTTTATTGATTCTATAAATAGAAACTAAAATTGTAATAAAAAATAATCCAAGTAATATTTTCGAACTTAAAAATAAATCAAAGTAAAATATTTCTAAAAATAATAACATTAAGAGAAATTTATATAATTATAAAAGATAAATTACAAAAAGAATCTTTGGAAATAGATGATATAATACAATTACCTAAAAGATACATTCTTGAACCATTATCCTTCATATTTAATGTATCATTAATTTAAGGAATATTTCATATAGTATGAAAATGCTTTAATAAATCCAACGAAGAAGATTACTTATCATTTATTTTCTAATTACATACCAATATATATACCTCCAAACAAATGTTTACAATAGATTACAATAATTTGTATCTAATCCTATAATTCTAAATATCACTTAGGGTATCAACAAATAAAAGAAATCTGATGCGATAACTTTTTATATATCTTTTAATATTAATATAGGTAATACCTACTTATAAAACGAGAATATAATCTTGTACAAATAGTAATTTTTTAGATTTAAAGCTTTTGATATAATAAAGATATAAACCATGACGTATTATATAAAAAGCTTGAATTATATGGTAGTTGAGGTATTGCTTTTGCATTGATAACACTTTATTTGACATAGGGTACAAATTACAAGAATAAACTAGTTATACATGGATTCACTAATTAATAATATAGGAGTACCTCAAGATTATCTATTGATCTTATTATAATACCATCTCTTGTTTTAATTCATATCAATGATCTACTAGATTTAGTAATAAATAATTCAAATCAATCTACGTTACTGATTGCTGATGACTGTATATCTGATAACTTAGAAACTCTAACAATTAGTGTAATTAGCTAACACACCTATGTGATTATGAGATGTCGAAATGGATTTAATAGCAAAAGTATGTTTATGCCCGAATATGAAGTTATGTAATATTTCATATAAATTAAACGACACTATTGTGATAGTTGTTGGCATATATAAATGTCTTGGTTTTTTAGACTGAAGTTTATAATAACTCTAATACAAATTGTGTAGAATTTTATATACTATAAAAAAAACCTCTGATTATATATATATAACGTAACATTGACATTTTTATATAACTCATCATTTATTCACCATTGAATTATTGCTCAGAAATATGGGGAAACAAATATATTATTAATTTAAATCGGTTAATATATATTCAAAAAAAATCTACAATTTTAAGAAAAAGTTGTTAGAAAATCACTTTCTAGCAAACATTTCCGGGCATTATTTTCGGAAATAATGGTAGGGGGATACCCCCTTACATATTCATTATAAAAGATCTATAATTATCAAATTTATAATAATATAACTACCAAACGAAGTAAATATATAACACTCACTATCTACCCGACGTGATTCATATTCATGCTTATCGCTTCTAGCCCTATACTATAGTATCCAAATTCTCGGAACTAGATTTAAGTTGGGCACGTTTTCCATACAACAATGTTTTCAATGCTCAATTAAATTACATTCAATATAAATTAGCTTTTACTCGCCACATAGATATGCATAGAATTTAAAACCAACATATCATATTGCTTTGTTATATATTAGTAAATAAACAATATATAAAAATAAACACTTATTTTTCACCATATAAATAATGTAAAGCATATTATTTTACATTTTAAAAGTGTATAGTTTGAAACGAATTACATTATAGAAAACACCTAGTTCCGAAAATTGATCCTATATAGGTGGCGCTGTTGGTATATGTATACACCATAGATGTATAGTTGTAAACTATCGATAGTGCAAGTTTTCGAGGGTTATACAATATATATATCTTTCCTTAGCAAAATATATGCTACTAATAATGATTTTTCTAATGAAATATATAACTCACACGAAATCGTAATTTAATGCAGCTAAAATAACCTGTATATATAAAAACTAAACTCAACCAAACCCAACCAGTGAACATAAATAAAGCTACAAATATTAATGGCAACCATAGATCTATAGTTTACATGTAAACTATAAATATAAAAAACATTTGAGGCTCTAGCATTTGCTGTTATGCTGCTATTATGCTGCTCTTACTGTTTGCTGGTATGATGACAACACACATACATTTATTTGTATGTTACTGATAAGGCGTTGCATGTAAGATAGTCTATAAATAGACATACGATAATTATAATGGCCAATCATACGCTATTGTAAAATCACTAATTCGAATAACAATTGTGCGCGGGCGATTAAATCGCGAAGCTTTTGGCTTTTGACTAGGTACCTTATCATGATAAGGATATGCATACAATAATTTTCTAAATAAAGACAAATAATATTTATCCGCACTAATTATCATGCATGATTTATTTCGTATATATACTATGTATTCAATGCATTTATTCACAGATATATAAATATATTGATAAAGATATTACATTTTTCCATAGAAATATATTTGTTTATATTAAAATTATATTACAAATACAAATGAATTTATACCGAAATTAATATTTTCCATTATTCTAATTTTAGGATTTTAGAATTTATTGTTATTATTTAGAAAATTAATGTATATTTAATAATATTTGGATGTAAGTATACTATAATAATGGCTGCTTCAACTTCTCAAATGAATTGGGAATTTTCAAATGATGTTAAATCAACTGATGAAATTTATACATATGACAAAAAAAAACACACCGAAATTCTTGAAAACAAACCATGGAGTGTCAAGTTAGTATTTAATTATAATAATTTTTAATTAAATTAAATTTATTCTAAAATTGTATACAATTAATTAAAATAAATTAAAAATATATAGAAACTAATAATTATAAAGTATGAACTTAGAAATTGCTAGTAACGTATTATTAATGTATTATCATGAATTATTATATTAAATAACTTATTCATAATTTATATTAGAAACTTAGTTTCTTTAGTTTCAAACTAAAATTGTGCAAACTTTTACACAAATACACTGATACAGTTCAATTGTAGAGGACGCTAATAATTATATTAATACTATATAAATATTATCGTAATATTTAGAGAAAGACTAGTTTAATATAGAGTATGAATACATTATCATATGCTCAACTTGGCCGCCGAGTTCAAGTTGGGATAGTTCAATATAAATATGATTTTATACGCTCACTCGAATGCCAGTAATCTCGTACGAGGTAATCCCGTACGAGATAATTTCGTACGACTTATTTAGTAATCTCGTACGACTTATAAAATTTAATTTATTTCATAATTATACAGTTCTTATACGAATATTATATTCGATTATATTCAATATATATAATACAATATATGATATAAATATATAGTAAGTTATTATATATAATCGTATAAAAACTGTATTATGAAATAAATTAAATTTAATAAGTCGTACGAAATTACTCGTAAGAGGTTACTGGCTACCGCTGACTCGGGATGTAATGCAGCTACAAAAAACATGGAAATATTAAAACTAAACCCAATCAAACCAGTGAAAATAATTATTTTAACTAACACTCTTAACTAACATATTAATAATAATAATTAATAATAATAATAATATTAATAATAACTAACATATTAATAAACATACCCAACTTGAACTTTGAAATATATCTGTGGCCAAAATAGTTATTCACTGTTAAATTTAGGGTATCAAGGATTTTGCTAAAAAAAAGATATGTCACTGATTAATTTGTGGAATTAAGGAATAATCTGCACCATATCTACAGTACAGACTGTCTGATAACTATTTATTTATAATTATATTTTTAATTTATATTTTATTTGTAAAATATATCACTTTATATGAATAGTTATGTACATTTTTGAATACAATACAAATTGAATTAGTATACATTATTTTATAATTAGAACAATTTTTCTTAAAATATACAGCCAAATTTGTGAAATATGAATCAATAAGTACATTTAAAAAATTAAATTTGTGTGACACATTTTGGAATATAATGTATTATGTAACAATACTTTTACAATTCGCCTATGAAATTATTTAAAACCATATTATTGTGATAGTAATTGTCACCTATATTTCAAAATAATCAGATTTAAATATATTTCACGTACAATTTACGGCGTAAATACAAGTGATATTATATTTACTTCACAAAATCATTTATTATACTTTGTTTATAAACTTCATTACTATACAATAAGCACGTTTTATATATAATACACATGTAGAGATTCATACAACTAATCCGTAGTTGGTTACTATATTACTATATTATTTTGATATCATTAGCGTCCTATATAGTTGAGCTGTAGCATAGTATTTTTTTTATTTTTACTTTTGTTCAGATACAGCTCTCATATACAATTTGTATTGTAGTAAATTATATACTATTATATTTTTTAATTATAAAATAAATAATGCCTTATTTAATTTCTTATTCAATAATTATTAACAGTGTCAATTATTTTGAAGACATCAAAATTTCTGCTTTATCCTTATTAAAAATGGTTATTCATGCTAAATCTGGAGGTAACATAGAAATTATGGGTCTCTTATTAGGAAAGGTTAGTAATATGTTTTATTTAATTATATGATGAAAATAATAGAATACAATATTTTGTTCTTAATATAAACGTTGATAAGTTCAAGTTCAAGATAAGTTCAATGGGATAATTTATTTAATTTCACCACTCAATTATATTTAATTTCACTACTCAATTATATTTTATATTTAAAACTTGTATTATTCAACGAATGATAAAATAGTATCGAATCCATAATTTATATTTATATTTTATTTTATTTTTATCCTATAAATAACTCTATTTTAATAATATACAAATTTTAATATAATATATTTTGTAATGTGTTTAAGGGTATTCTAATACTGTAAGTTCATTCAAATTTTTCAGTTATTATCAACGTTTATAATATAATTGTTCTATTATAACATATATGTTGTTATGTATTGTTCTAAGAGAGATTACATAATGTTACATAATAATTATACATTATTAGTGTTGTTAAAAAACGTGTTTTTTATTAATGTTTGTTTAAAACATGTTTTGAACGGTTTTTTTCGTTTTTTAACCGTTTTTTTCTGTTACAAAAAATAATATTATTTAAATAAAGTAGATATGTTGTTAAATAATAAAATAATAATAAGTACATATTATATGATAATCAGTAATAATTCAAATACTATATTATCTGTATTATTAGCATCATTAAGGGGATCCCGCACATTTAAAGTGATGATAATTAATTTTTTTAATATTTTTTTTAATTACATAATAATACTTATTCTAGTGTTTTTTAGTATCTGTAAAAAAATTAGACATGAATTCAATCTAAAAATGGCATAAAAATGTGTTTTATGACGATAAGATAATGCTATATTATATATTATTCAATATTACATTTTTATGCTGTCAAACTTCAAACGCTGTTTTCTCAGAATAATTATTTCGCGCTAGGTATGTGCATTCAAAAATATAGAACATAAAAACTATTATAATTATAATATTAATTTTTTTTGCTTTATATAGAATTTAATTATGTGAATAGTAAAATAGAGAGATAATTAATAAAATGTATAGAATTCATTGTATAAAATGATAATTTCTATAGAAATACCATCATTTTAATATCACTAATTTTTAATTTAGAAATATATAATATAATAAATAATATTAATATATAATATTAAAAATAACGCTATATTTTCCTATGCATGTATATGTTATGAATACATTACAAAAAAAAGTAGGTCAATTGAATGAATAGAATATCAGTTCTATTTTTTTTAGTGGGCCTATATTTTTCCTATCTATTTATACACGAAATTGGCAAATTGCGTGTTATGTGCGGGATCCCCTTAAATCATATTGTCAAACTATACATTAGTATGACAATTATAATAATTATAATATTTATTTTGTTAATTATAATATTTATTTTGTTACAATATAACACTTAGTATTTCTGTATTATTTAATGTTATATTAATTAATGTTAATAGACATGTAGATTCTATCACAATCTATAGATATATGTACATTATATAATTAATATTATAAAAGCTGTATGAACTTTCATATTTATTTTATAATAAATTATTATAAATAATAAAGTAAAATTAGATTTCTTTTATGTTCTGATATAATAAATTATATAATAATATATATTATGAACTTTCATATTTATTTTATATATTAATATATTGTTATTAAAAAAATATGAAAATTCATACTATTTTTTTATATAATATTAAACATAATATATATTATTATACAATTTATTATATCAAAACATAAAAGAAATCTAATTTAACTTATTATAATAATAATATTATATTTGTATACATTTATTTTATACATTTTCTAAATAATAATTCATTTTTCAATTATTATACAATTTATTATATCAAAAAAAAGAGCAGATAAATTATTATTTGTCAAATTAAATTTAAATTTAAATTTAAATATTAACAATTAAATAAATATATGTATAAATGTATGTCTCTTGTTTTTTTCTGTTTTTTTCGTTTTTTTCGTTTTTTTTTTCTGTTTTTTTCGTTTTTTATTCTATGTTTAAAACGGTTTAAAACGTCTGTTTAAAACGTGTTTTTTATTAACTCACAACACTATACAGTATACATATCTATGTATCTATTTAAAATCATATTTTTTATAAAATAGTTTAAATAATAGTTTAAATTAAAGGGACTACTTAAATATGGTCAATAAAATATAGGAAAATAGGGTTTCTAGAAAAATTAGTGGACAATTTAATATTGATTTGTTGTGATTATTTTTTGAATACATCAAATATTCAGTGTTAAAATTTAAGTTATTATTTGTATATTATAATAATGGTTACAAAATATTTGTTATAAAATAATTATTTTAAATGAAATAAAAATAATTTTCTTATTCAATAATTTAAATCTATTGATGATATATATATTATGTATTTTTATTTACTAAATTTATATATTATGTAAAATACTAATTATTAGGCATAGATTATATAATCATTAATTAAAAACCTGTTTTTTTATTTTGATTAAATGGCATTTTAAATTTTTTTAAATATACTTTTTAATTACATTTTAATTTAGATTTTATTACTAATAATTTTTCTATTTTACAATCTATTTTATCAATATACTAAAATAAAAAATAATGATATAATTTTAAATAATCAATATTTATTTTATTGACATATATAGTAACAAAAATGTATGTATTAATATATTAAATAATAACTATTTATAGGTTATAGAGAAATAGTAGAAAATTTCACATAGAAATAGAAAATTCAAATTTTATCTCAGTTACTAATACAATAGTTATAATTATAATTATAATAATGTTAAAATATGAATGAAAAATACAACTTTTAAGAACAACTTTTTGATCTCCCTTTGTAAACATAAAGTACATAATATGCTTTATCATAAATAATAGTTATTATTTTATTGTTAACATTTAAAATAATTCATTAATAAATTAATAACATATTCATTTAATAATAGAATACTCTTCTGATGGTACAAACAATTAATTAACAATATTTTAATTAGAATATTTATTTTATAAAATATGTTTATGTTAAGCGCTTCATATGAGCAATCTATTCCAGCAATTTCCAATGGAATTCTTAAGAATTCTAGTTTCAAAATCCCCTAGCGGTATCAATTTTAGGGTGTTCACATAAGCAATCTATTTTTACAGTAGAATATTTAAAAATACATATATTTTATGAACTTATGAACTTAAGTTCATTATATAATAATAAAGTGGTAATATACATATATTCATAATTTAACAATTATATAAGGAATTATTTATTATAATTATAATTATTAATTAATTAAACGATCGTAAACGATTAAATAACTTAATTTTAATCATTTATAATCAATAATTTGAATCACTTATCGTAAACGATTATAAATAGATTGACCCATATAAAGGTAAATGCGTATGCATTACTACTCGTAAGTATACTTGTGCGTGTGTTTATTTACCAATTACATAAATTGTCATAAAAAATGGAATAAATTCGGATTAGAACATTTAGCAATAATCGCAGAAAATACATAGACTTTTACATTTTGGGAATTCTTAAGAATTATATTGCGAAATTGCTGGAATAGATTCCTCATGTGAACAGCGCTTTAGATACATTTATTTAAATATAATATCCAGATTGTTTTCATAATTTTGTTATATATTTTTTGAAAATTAAAATTATAATTTTATTATAAAACAAAAAAACAAATTATATAAATAATAAAATATATATGTAAGTATCCGTAATTAATTATGTTGTTAGACTATGTTTTAAGTATTTCTTGTCAATGCTAATAATTTATACTTATTATGTTAAATATAAATAATGGTAGACGACATACATGGTAGGTAATAGGCAGGACCATGATCGTAATGGATACGTTTGCATTGCCAGTTGAAGGTACGGAGACTCGAGTTAATGCCCAATCGGAAGCTTATGAATACATGGCCGAATATTCCGAACTCGTAAAGATGGTTAGATTATCAATCACTTAGTACGTATGATATTTAACTTATTTGGCATATCTATGAGAGATAACTTTTATCACCTTAATAGAAACTATTTATATATCATAAGCTTCATGATCTTTAAATTTCAATGTAATTAGATAAATCTATATAAATTTATATAATAATTTATGTAATTAGGACATTTTAAAAAAAAATTCAAATCTCATGAAGTAATTAAGATTTTTACATAATTTAAATTACTTAACATTAAGATATATTATTTTAATTATTATTTATAGAATTTTTAAATCATGAGCATATTAGTTTTGAAAATTTTAGAATTTTAAAAAAAGTAAAAAATTTGATAACAATTAAATATTTGTTTAAAAATTTGATTATCAATTCTATATTTATTCACAACTAATTCTTATAGATACAATATACATATAATATTAAACATAATTTGAAAATTTGACTACATTTAGGTAATAATTTACTGAGAAAATAGTAATTTCTTAAGAAAAACAAATATTCTGAGATAATTGATGTTAAAAATTGACTATATTATTTATTAATGAAATGTCACTGGTATTATTCTAGAATAAAGTCAACGTCCAATGGCATTTATGCAATAAAACCAAAAGGTGTCGCTAGTTGACATGAAAATAATATTTTATTAAAATATGCAAATATAATTATTTATCTTTAAAATTATGTATAATATGTCATAAAAATATGCATAATAACATATGCCTGTAAAAAAACTGATAAATGATTATAAATAATTGAAATATTTAGTAAATTTTAATAATTTATACAGTATACTTATTATTAGAGCTTAGAAAATTAGAGATAAGAATAGATATAAATGTTATCTACATAGTATACAAAATATATTTATAACTAAGCAAAATTATCCACTTTTTAGTATATCCATTTTTTATAATTTAGTACACATACAATAATAATTTAGAAGCATATATCTCAAAAAATATTTCCACTTTTATACTAAATCTAAAACCAAATAGCTGTTTTCAGAAAAAATTTCAGAATATATAAAATATATAGCTAATATAATGATAGGCTATTTGATAATGTAATACAATTGTAGATACTGTATAGGTACAATTATATTACAAAAACAGGAACAAAAATATGTATTATTATTCGGAAAAATTACAAGATATTATTTTTATTTTTTTAAACTTGATATACAAGAAACTTAGGGTACACATAGTAATAGATATGAATGTTATCTATGTAATTAAAAAATTATAAATTATTTCAAAAGTTTTTGGTATTCTGGTAGACACCTAAATTCCCTATCTTTTACATGTAACGCCGGCCCAGTATAAACAGACACATTTATTGATATTTATATTTTTGAATTTCCGAATTTATTAAATACTATACAATAAATTAGATAAATATAGAATATTTATGAATATGATTTAAAAGTGTACATATACACAACACATATTATGTAGATTTAAATTAACATATCTATTTAGTGTATAACATGCATATAACATTGCGACTATGTTGATACAGGCAGGAAGATTAGAATGTGTCATAGGCTGGTATCATAGTCACCCCGGTTACGGATGCTGGTTGTCCGGTATCGATGTTAATACACAAATGCTGAATCAGCAGTTTCAAGAGCCTTTTGTTGCAATTGTGGTTTGTTATAATATTGCTTAATATATTTGTAATCATCTATACACAAATATAATTAAATAAATGTTAGTAACAGTCTGATTAAAAATAGAAAAGATTAAATTATATATTAATTTAATTTGGTTTTATTTATTATTTTTATAATTTGTTTGTATTAGATTAGTGAGATTATTGTTGTATATTTGCCCATATCATATTTGCATACATTATATGAAGAAGAAATAAGCTATTATAAGTTATAAGTGGTTGTGTTGAATATTATATATACTTTAGTATTTATTGACCTATAATATAGAATATATATTTAATATTTAATTAAAATATAAAATGAATATAGTAAAATATATATATATATATATATATATATATATATATATATTAAATTCAATATTAAAAATCAATTGTTAAATGCTATACAAATATGTAATTCAATATTTCATAATCAGATTGATCCTATACGCACAATATCAGCAGGCAAGGTTAACATCGGTGCATTCAGGACATATCCAAAGGTATTTATTCATTATTTAATAATATATATATATAATTTATATTTAAATTTATACCTTAAGGTTTTCCATTTTTTTTATAATTTATTTATAATATCCTAAATATATAAAATTAATAATTTAATGTATGTTATCATAGTATATTTTTTATAAAATTCAATATCTTCAAAATACTAAAAATAATTATTTTAAAACTATATATAATATATACATGAAATATAAAAATTCATTTGATAATTAATATATTTACTTAAAATATTTATATTATTATTTTATTATCTTCTTAATATTTAAATTAATATATTTACTTAAAATTTCATAGATTATCTATATGTAATATATGTATCAATATAAATACTATAAAAAACACTTTTATTAATAACAAATGTAATATAATTAAATTAAAATATCATTTAAATTATTTCTTACTTTATAGCTTACTTACTATGTTAGTCATAGTTATTTTAATAATCATATAGAGTTTATATTATGAATCGCCTAAATACAAAAATGAGTAAAAAATATTGAATGATTAGATTTTTAAAATATCGCCAATTTACCACCTATATATATATATATAAATGTCTATAAATAGGATATAATTCACGAGTACATGTCTTTACTGTACTAATTAGTGTTATATATAATTTTACCTCATATCATTTTGTTAGAAAAATAAATTTTAATTTTTATAAAATCTAATTAAACTATTTAAAAATTAGTATCTAGAATACTTTAAAAATAATATTGTCAATATTTCCATCTATTATTAAATAGTGAGTTTATGAAATATCTAAAAATATAGTTTTATAAATCATTTAGATATATATTATATATAATATATATATATATATATATATATATATATATATATATATATATATATATATATATATATATATATATATATATATATATTGATACATCAAATATTTAATATATATATATAATATTTATGTAAAATGTATGTGACATATTGCTCATTATATACACAATATCAAAATATGTATTTCCGCATCTTTATACTGTATTTAGTTTGAAAAATATAATATTCTTTAATTTCATTACCTTTAATTATATTTGTGATAATTGTTTTATTGATTTACTACAGAATTATACACCCACCGATAATGAACCATCAGAATATCAATCCATTCCATTGGATAAGATCAAAGATTTCGGCGTACATTGTAAACAGTTAGTTCTCTTCAATTATCTATTATATCAATCATAATGTGTATAATATAATACATATTACATCGTACACATTACGGCATATTAATCTGAGGGTTGTGGTATGTGATAATATGTGTGCTATCTGTTCTCTTTTTATACCTATATAACATTTATTATCACTCTTAAAGAATTTATGCAAGTAAATAATAATCTATATTTCAACAGACGTATTATTAGTATATAACCTTAATTTATACGATATCTTATACAAAATATGATTACTCCTGCCTTTTAAATTATATTTATAAGTCTAAATCATATGTATGTATATTGTATAAGTACAAGTATATCTATTTAAAAGCTAATACATTGATATTTTAGCAGGTATCCTTTTGATTTTAAAAGTGTACCTTATTATGTTTATGATAAAAATAAGGGAAAAAACAAGAACTACCTAGTCGATCCTGGAATAAATAGCTTTACAGATTGTGTCTTCCACTTATACCCAGGCATTCACTATGTCATTCATATATCTATCTAGTTGTATGTGTTATCTTCTATTATAAAGTGTTATACATTGTTATATCATTGAATTCAATAACACAACACATATTAATTATTGTCCTCCTTATCATTATCATCATTGCATTCTATAGGTATTACTCGATGGAGATCTCCTATTTTAAGTCTAGTCTTGATAAAACGTTGCTATCAATCCTGTGGAACAAGTACTGGGCTAATACATTGAGTTCTAGCAGTATATTACATGTTAGTGTTACATGTATATTTAATTATAGTAATAAATAACTAATTAATAATAAATAATTATTGATAATTAATTAACATAAATGTTTATTAATATAAATGTTTATTTAATTATAAATATGCGTTATATAATGCTGTTATTTTTAGAATACAAAATATATTTCCGGACAATTAAAAGACATAGAAGGTAAAATAGATCTAGCCAATCAGCAGCTTCCGAGTATCACATCGTTTCCATCCCTCAAGAAGATACCAGCTTACAATAGTTAGTCGTTACACGAGTTACTAAGTTTGTATGTTAATGTTTATTCTCTGTACCCGAAAGAATTCAAAACTGAAACCCAGATGGGATTCACTATGATGGATGAGTCGAAGTTGTCTAAAGTCACGAAAGACTCGTTAGTATACCTCCAGTCATACATCTTATCTACACATGATGCCATTCAATAATTATACATATTGGTATTAATTTAAACACAAAGAATATACAATAATAAATTATGCCTATTTTTGTGGAAAACTTATTACAAATTACCATTACTTAAGGGTAGGTGCGACCTCTGTTTTACATGTATTTAATAGGAAAAATAGTAGTCTACTAAAAGTGTATTAACTTATTTTTAATATATTTATTTAATACAATATTTAACACAATGATAGATATTATATAGATCTATAATATTTTTTTTTGGGAATATGAAAGAAAATATTTAATATAAATTATGTTTATAATAAATTATTATTATTTTGAAAATAAAAGATAAAATTATAAATATTTTAGAATTTACTAATTTTTAAATTAAAAAAAATTCAATTGTATATTGTTCAATTATAGATATATTCTAAATTGTCTGAATATTTTAATTCATTTAAAGCATGAGTTAATAGTTTTAGAAAGAGTAAATTTGGTAAACATAATTATTCTGAGTAATTGATTCTAAAAAATTACAATTTAATTATGAAATATGTATGAAATATAATAACAGATAACTTATCACATTATGTTATTATAATTAAAGAACTACCTATGAATATTGATTATTTTTAGTATATATAATATTCTGTATTTAGAGTTTACAATTCGAAAACAAATAAGATCGTTTTCAATTTAATCATTTATAATTAATTATTTATATCATTTTAAAGATAATATTTGGTATTTTAATATTATATAAATAAAAAAAAAATGTGTCCTCAATTTCAGAGGTCGTACCTACCCATAATATTATAGCCCTCCTTGTTAATATTACATCTAAAAGAGGATTTTTATTTGAATTCTTATTTATCTCTGACTTAAGATAATAAAGATTTGAAATTTATTTTGATGGTCATAAAAAAGTTTTTTTTTCATTAGATTAAAAAAAACCTGAATTTATATTATAATTCAATTCAATGAAATATATAATTATAAATTTGTTTATATGCACAACACAGTTTTATTTTAATGATTAAATAATAAAAGTTAATTAATTTTAGTAATGTTAATAAAATTAAAATATAAAACAAGTAAAGTGCTGATAATTGATATTGCTCTACAATTAAATTCATTGATTCATTTAGATACCAATAAAGCCAGGCAATAGAGTAGATAAAACTCTCCCTTGTGAATAACACAGAATAATTAATTATTTTTGATAATTTGTAATTTTTTTGCATAGTAAAATTATTATTAGTTTTCGCATAAATCAGATACTTGTGTTTTTGTAGTTTTAATAAATAGTGTTTAAACACTGTTTATAATACATATTTATTTGAAATTTTGAAATAGCTTCTATATGTATTAAATTATATAAATAAATCTAATCATGAAATAGAAAAAATAATAAATTATAAATATAGTTTAACGAGATTCATATCCTCTTAAGAATTACAATATAAATATAAGATTAATATCTTCAATATTGTATGATGAAAATAAGCCACAAATAAGCCACAAGCCACAAATATGCCATACATACATATATCGGCTATATATTCTTATTATATTTATACAGTATTATATAGTGTTATTATATTGTGTTATTGTATAGACTTTATTATATAATATTATATGCATAACAATTGCCTTCCGTTTGTTTGATATTATTATTAACAACGTCTCACTTTTGATGAGTACTGATTTAAAATTTCCACATGCAATGTAATTATATGCCTGAACATATGAATACGAATGTATCTGAATATATTGACATACGAATATTGACATTTGTATGTCTTGATTCTTATAGTTACAAACATTCACTTGCATTGGGACGCAAATAGGCTAATTTTGTAAATAAATAAAACCTTCACAACCAATTTTTCTACTACCTTAGTAATAGTAACAGTTGTACTAAATTACATTATCAATATATACAGTTTGCGATCTCTATCTCATGAAATGGTAATTTATCAATCTCAGTCTGTGATTTACACAGCAAAATATATACAGATATATATCATATTCATGTTTCAATAGTTGATTACAAAGATTTTGTAAATTAAAAACTAAATTAATTCGATATTGTAATATTATAAATGATTCAACTATAAATAACAAATTACAATATTAAATGTATTTAATTGTATTTTAATCTATAATATATAATATATTTATATATAAATAAAATTAAAATTATTATTTAATAATTTAGTTTATAAATATTTAGTATATATGTATATATATCTTATTTATATTGTAATCTTATTTCATTTAATATATATATATATATACTAAATATTTATAAACTAAATTATTATATATATATACACACATGTATATGTATAAATAACTATCGTACGAATCCTCGATTCTAGTAATGTCAGAATAAGAACTAAATACATCCTTTTGTTATGCTAGGTTTGGTTTCATCTTTTCTTCCGATCGCTAGCTGATCGAATCAATTTATTATTAAGTTATATTAAGTTAAACTTAATTAATTACTCAATATTTAATTTAATACTATACATTTTATAAATATTATATAATGAATATAGGAGTTTATATAATTTATCTAAATTTAATAAATTGTCATATTGATATTGAATATATAAACAGGTGTTATTAAAATTATAGAAATTCATTAGTTATTCATCATAAAAGTAGCAATTACTACTTTAATACTTAATTAATTAATGCACAATTTATCATATTTTGTTTCACATAATAATTTATATGTAAATATAATAGATATATGTATAAAATTGTGTGTTTTATAGTAATAAGTGGAAACACTCACTAGTTGATATATGTAATTAATTATTTATTATATTACATCATTATTATGGTTATATATTATGGTTATAATATTTATAGTTATTAAAAAAATTATTTTTAATTTGAGATAATTTGACTAAAATTAAATTGAATCATTTATACCAATAATAACATTATATTTATACTTTATATTAATATAATATAGATAATACATTTGTATATGTTAGTAGATCATTTTCCATAAGTAAGTGTTGAGTTATAAATTGTTTTAATAATCAAATTTAAATGTAAAATATTGATATATTTTCGAAATTAAAATTATATCATTTATATTGAATTATTCATTATGTTGTAATTTATAATTAATATATAATCATATAATTTACTCCTATATAAAAATAAGTAATTTTATAAATGTTTAAACAAACCAGACATACGTTTATAGTGAAGTTTACATCATTCACAGTTGTCGAAATTCTTCAGAATTACTACATAGCCTTATGGCTCAAATTATGAAATCGAATTTATTCAATGGAAAAATTAAATATGAGAATCGGTCTTCAGAGTGTCTATGTGTTGATGAGCAAGAGTTCAACACATGATGCAATGTATTCACGGGTACGTATGCACCTGATCATGGGTACATACACGTACCCGACCATCTTCATAACAACATTTGAATGAATAAATTTAAAAGTATCTAAAATTATAAATTATTAATAATTTATTTTTATATTTGTTATGTTATACTTTTGGAATTAGTAGTAATTTGTATTTATTAATGATATTACCTTTGTATTTTAAATAAAATTTTATATTTTATATACAAAATTATTTTCTCTAAATAAATTTGATAAACATATTATTTTTGTTCTAGAAAAAATACTAATAATATATTAATTATTTTAAGACATATATATATATATATATATATATATATATATATATATATATATATATTACTGTGCATGCTAAATAATATTCAAAGTTCATATTTAGATAATATAATTATTTTAGATATACACAGTAATAAAATATTCTCAGTTAATATTATAAAAGGTGTATGTTATATCAACTGGTACTCAGGTCATCTCAATTTAGTTGTATAAAAGTTGTACTCTTTGTACACTAATTACTATGTATTGTTTTATACTACATTTAGCTTTCTCAAATGATTATCATTAAATAAAAATTAAATAAAATAAGTTACTTTTTATTTTCATAATGAATTTTTAAGATAATTAACCATTGTTGAATATATTAACTTTTTAACATATATTAACTAACGCAAGTTAAATGATTATGAAGTTACGTAAAATATTATATTTAGTGTATTTTGTTACCCAATAAGGCCACGATTTATACCACTAGTATATATATACAAAAATAGTGTATTAACCAATGATTAATGAATCAAGATGTTTGAATGAAGCCTTCTCTAATACAGTATTGTTCTACTTCGGCCAAACAATCTGTATTACATACCTTACTTTATTCACAAGCTTATTCATAACCAATGCTAATAATCGAGCTTATCACCACCCATATAAACTAACAAATATAAACAACATTATTTGTTAATTTTGTTACTATAATTATTATTTATGTATTTATTTCTTCATCTGACGTTGAATTATCCTTTTTATTTTGTGTTGTATTTTTATTGAATGAATAATATTTATTTTACTTATATACTATATAAATAATGGAATATGTATACAATACAATATAGTAATATAATAAGTAAAAATGAATGAATAATTTATCATTTCTAAAACTGTACCCTGTATATCTTTTGATATATTTAACTTGTATGATATTAGGTAAGTTATTATAAAATGAATTATACATATGATTTAACATATACACTTTTTTCAAATCATTGAATTTTAGAATATTTAATTTTTTATAAATATAATCTATAGTAAGGTATATATTTTTAAATGACCTCAACATCATATAGCATTATTATTTCTGAAGTATGTATATTATACTAAAGTATTCTGTTATTTATTATTAGAACATAAGTAGAATCCTCATTTAAATCAGATCACATTTGTTAGGTAATGAACGTAATATTATTGATCCAAATAATTATTAGAAATAATCGTATTTATCGACTACCTTAATATATATATATATATATAATATTATTATAATAACTAAAATTATTAACAATAATATATTTAAATCAATAACATATAGCATATATATTCGTTAATATATACATATTCACTTTTACATATAACGATGCGATGTATTATGCAATACTCTAATATATGATGATCTCCTCTGCACGTAGGCACGTACAATATAATAGAGTGAATGTAGTTCCTCGGGCACACGGTCGCACACGATATCATCGAGGACATATAACTTTGTCCTTCCTCTAACCTCCTTCAAAGGACATTTTCGACGATTTGTCTTATAAATAATTCGTAAAATATTAATAGAAGTAGTATTTGATATATACGCTTGACCACATATTTGAATACAATAAGATAACAAGACATGAATAAAGATTTAAATATAATTAATAAAGCAGAAGCATTTAACTTATTTTTCAATTTATGAAAAACCGGGATTATTTTTGATAATTTACATCGTATGAATGTCTTTTCGAATTTAGTTTGGAATCAACATAGACACCCAAAAACTTCACATAATCTACTTGATCTATTACCTTATTTCCAATACATATATCTAATTGATTATCATTAAAATTATTAAAAATCAAATGAAGTCTTTTTTATATTAAGATAATTTATTATTAATAAATCAATTATTTATATTATTTATAATCAACTACATTTTCTAATGATTCCATAGTATCAGATTTAAATATAAAACTAGTATCGTCTGCAAATATAATAGGAGATAAATCCCTAGAAATATCATTTATATATATTATAAGCAACAAGGGTCCTGAGAACAGAAACATGAGGAACTCCCATTTGAATTACTATTATTAAAAGTAATTAGTTGTTTCCTATTAAGTAAGTCCTTAAATAAGTAACTTTTCATAAGCTTTAGGTATACACCTCTAATTCCAATATTTCTAAGTTTATTAATTATAATACTATAATCAATAGTATCAACAATTGTTGACAAATCTTATGATACCATTGATAATTTTAATTTAATATTCAAATTATCTGTTACTTCTTCTATTACAGCAATGACTGCACCAATAGTAGACATATTATTACAAAAATAAATTATATTAGAAAATAATAAATATATATAAAATATAATAAGGGAGTTCCCGCGTTATTTTTATCAATGTAATTAGATAGATATTTACTATATATACCAAAAATTGTATATCTCTAGAAATAATTAATATTTTAATATAATTTAAATTGCATAATATTAATATATGATTATAAAGAAGTATTGTAATAATATTAATTTTAGTTTTGAAAATATTATATTTAAAAAAAATGCAATAAAATTTAAAAAAAAGAGATAATATTTAAAAAAAAATTATAATATCTAAATATATAAATCTAATCCAAATCATTTTCATTCCTAATACTTTAAAAATAAATGTTCACACATTTTACGTTAAGAATTAGATATTCATGAAGGTATTTGTGTATTGACTGTGCTGCCGTAATTATTATTAAATTTATAGGTTAATCAGAACAATGTGATATGGTTCTACATTTATTCCAGTTGCAATAATTATCTTTGAAATCAGTGAACACAATAAGAATGTAAATTTATTATTAAATCATTAATTTATTTTATTTTTTCTTTACGTTTGTTTTATTTTCATTTTATTATTTGATCATATCATATTATATTATTTAATTAGGTGAATGATTGAATCGACTCAAAAGCCTATTTTACCTCTATTTAATAGATATTCATAGTCATTGAAGCATCGCGTGTACTCTTAATAGTACTCTGGTCCACTAAAACCACTATTTACATCAACGCTAGTTGTGAATCTGTAACATTTTCCATTCTTATGAGTTATCAAATGATTGTTATAAGCAAGTTTTCCTTTCAATTTATCTGAACATATCGGGCATTCCATTATTGGATTAAATATGTTCGTACATAGAACGTGTTGTATCACATGGAATTTGATAACCTGTTTCATATATTGTTATTATTTATAAATACATATATATTTGTACTTATCTATTAAGTAGTATGTAATTTTTAACATAACTATTAAGTAAATTTAAATAAACATATATATAAACAATTATTGTATACAAATAGAATTCATAAACTAAAATAATAAATATATAATAAAATGTACTATGCAATTTATTTCAATGTTTTTTTCTTATTATAAGGCTAATACTAAAAGTATTAGTCTAAAATATACCAAATTACAGTGATCATCTATATACTAAAATAATTACAAATAGAAGTAATGGTCAATTAATAAAAATAATTTATATAATGAAATAATTTAGAATTTAAATATATTGTTAATTATAAATTGATGACCACATTGATATACATATATATACACACTATATATAATATTTATACTTTTTATTATTCTCATTTATATATGTTAGTGAGGGTACCCAGAAAAATGTGTTTGTATAGAGGCAATGCTAAATATACATACATTCAGCATTTCCCCATACATTTTTCAGGGGGTCTCTCACTACTTTCACTGAACATATGGAATAGGTATACAATACAATATAGTAATATAATATGTAAAAATGAATGAATAATTTATCATTTCTAAAACTGTACCCTGTATATTATATCTTTTGATATATTTAACTTGTATGATATTAGGTAAGTTATTCCTCTTTCAATGTAATTATATGCCTGAACTTATGAATACGAATGTATCTGAATATATTGATATACGAATATTGACATTTGTATGTCTTGATTCTTATAGTTACAAACATTCACTTGCATTGGGACGCAAATAGGCTAATTTTGTAAATAAATAAAACCTTCACAACCAATTTTTCTACTACCTTAGTAATAGTAACAGTTGTACTAAATTACATTATCAATATATACAGTTTGCGATCTCTATCTCATGAAATGGTAATTTATCAATCTCAGTCTGTGATTTACACAGCAAAATATATACAGATATATATCATATTCATGTTTCAATAGTTGATTACAAAGACTTTTTGTAAATTAAAAACTAAATTAATACGATATTGTAATATTATAAATGATTCAACTATAAATAACAAATTACAATATTAAATGTATTTAATTGTATTTTAATCTATAATATATAATATATTTATATATAAATAAAATTAAATTATTATTTAATAATTTAGTTTATAAATATTTAGTATATATGTATATATATCTTATTTATTTTGTAATCTTATTTCATTTAATATATATATATACTAAATATTTATAAACTAAATTATTATATATATATATACGCATATGTATATGTATAAATAACTATCGTACGACTCCTCGATTCTAGTAATGGCAGAATAAGAACTAAATACATCCTTTTGTGTCATCTTTTCTTCCGATCGCTAGCTGATCGAATCAATTTATTATTAAGTTATATTAAGTTAAACTTAATTAATGACTCAATATTTAATTTAATACTATACATTTTATAAATATTATATAAGGAATATAGGAGTTTATATAATTTATCTAAATTTAATAAATTGTCATATTGATATTGAATATATAAACAGGTGTTATTAAAATTATAGAAATTCATTAGTTATTCATCATAAAAGTAGAAATTACTACTTTAATACTTAATTAATTAATGCACAATTTATCATATTTTGTTTCACATAATAATTTATATGTAAATATAATAGATATATGTATAAAATTGCGTGTTTTATAGTAATAAGTGGAAACACTCACTAGTTGATATATGTAATTAATTATTTATATTACATCAGTATCATGTATATTTATATATTGAATTAATATTGAACTAATTCATAATAATACGAATATAATATTTATAGTTATTAAAAAAATTATTTTTAATTTTAGATAATTTGGCTAAAATTAAATTGAATCATTTATACCAATAACAAAATTATTATATTTATACTCCATTTCATTTATAAATTATAAGTGATAATATTTTAAATTTACAAGATAATCTAAAAATAAAATTATAATTTTTAGCATAAAAAATAAATGGTGCAATTTTTCGTTTGATTCAAAAATTAATATAGTTACATCTTTTCTTCGAAAATCTTTAATTAGAGACTAATATGATGTATTCAATTATTATTTTTAAATCTATATATTTACAACTCTGGTCCACTAAAACCACTCATTACATCAACGCTAGTAGTGAATCTGTGACATTTGCCATTCTTATGAGTCATCAAGTGATTATTAAACAGAAGTTTTCCATGGAATTTACTTAAAAATATCGGGCATTCCATTATTGGATTAAATATGTTCATGCTTAGAACGTGTTGTATCGCATAGAATTTGATAACCTGTTTCATATATTGTTATTATTTATAAATACATATATATTTGTACTTATCTATTAGAAAGTATGTAAGTTTTAACATAACAATTAAGTAAATTAAAATTAACATATATATAAACACTTTTGTATACAAATAGAATTATTTAAACTAAAATAATAAATATATAATAAAATGTATTATGCAATTTTTTCACACATTTTTTACTTATTATAAGGCTAATACTAATATTATTAGTCTACAATATACCCAATTACAACGAACATTGATACATCTACATACTCAAATAATTACAAATAGAAGTAATGGTCAATTAATAAAAATAATTTATATAATGAAATAATTTAGAATTTAAATATACTGTTAATTATAAATTGATGCTCACATTGATATTACCTTACCTTACCAGGTCGAGCTTGCTCGGCATAGCATGACACGTTTTCTCCATTCATCTCTGTTTCCCATCACCGTCTTCAGTTCATCTGTAGTGCATCCGCTGTCTTCTCTAAGTTGTGCAGTATATGTCTTATTCGGCCGTCCAGGTTTTCGTTGCCCATGTAAAGGTTCCCATAGAAGCACTTCGCTGATCATTTCTTCTCTGCTTCGCCAACAATGTCCTGAGAAACGCATCCTATGTTCTTTAATTGTAATCGTGATCTTTGGGATATTTCCATATAATTCATTATTAGACGTATGATCTTGCCATTTTTTATTTAAGGCAGCGCGTAGCATTCTTGTATATGCTCCATCAATCTTTTTCTCTAACAATATGTTAATGTCCATGTGATGGAGCCATATACAAGGATCGATTCGACTGTGGCCCTAAAGAAATTATTCTTCAGCTTTACAGAGAGATTAGATTTCCATATTGATGTAATATTGTTTAGTGCGGACCAAGCCTGTCCAATCCTTACATTGACGTCATGATCAGTAGATGCGACATAGCTTCCAAGATACTTGAAATAATTTACTTGTTTGATGATCTTACCCTTTAGACTTTTTATACAACTATTATTTTTCTGGTTCAGAGAGATATATTCCGTTTTATCTGCATTTACACCTAATCCTATTTCGGCTTCGACTTCTTCGATTTTATGTAGCATTATATTCGCATCTTCAACGTTATCCTATGTAATGGCTAAATCATCAGCATAATCAGTATCAGTTATGTATATTGCAGGATGTCGGCTACTCATTCGTTTTTTTATGGTGAGACCGAGATGTTTATTATCATCTAGTGATTTTCTCAAGACATAGTCTAAACATATTATAAAAAGGAAAGGTGCAAGCGTGTCTCCTTGTAATACCCCAGTAGTGATCTCGAAGTATGGTGTATCTCCATCTGGTGAACTAACCATTGATCTTGTTTCTCGATAGTGTATCATGATTGCTTATACTGTTTCTGTGGGTATTCCATAAGCAGAGAGAATATTTTTCATTTTACCGCGATGTATCGAATCAAATGCTTTGGCGAAGTCTACAAACAATAGTGTGGCCAGTAGATTCTTTGATCTTACTCCTTTAATTATTATTATTATTATTATTTATTTGTGTTTATACACTTTTTAAATGAAGGTTAACAAAAGTGTTTGTGATAACATGGTAATATAATAAAAACAAGGGAATATATGCTCGTGATATATTAAATAATAAAAATTACATTATAACTCATATGCAATTATAAATAAATGAGTTTTTAATAATGTTTTAAATGATGATGTTGATTCACAAGATCGTAAATTAATATCGAGCCTGTTCCACTCGATAGTTGCCGCTATACTAAATGCTCTGCTGTTGTGTGCCGATTCTTTTTCTGTGTTGCTTTGAATTTGATGTAGATTATGTGATCTCTGCACTCTCAGACTTGAATACGGTTTGATCAATTTTGCGAGGTACGTCGGTGTCCTGTGATGATATGCAAGATGTGTAGTTACTAGTAGTTTATAAATAATACGGAAATTAATTGGTAGTAGGTGTTGTTGTCGCATCAGTTCAGTTATACTGATTGTGTCGTCTATTGATCTTGGTGGTAATTTATATAATACACGTATTGACGATCGAATTATTTTATTTAATGGAATTAACTGATAAGCAGGTAAATTAATCAATAGTATGTTACAATAGTCCAATATAGATATAACTAGGCTTTGAATTAGCAATTTACATGTATTAAAAGTTATTGTTTTTCTGATAATTCTAATATTATGCAATTGATAGTTGGCTGATTTGACTTTTGCTTTTATAAAACTTAACATATTAAGATTCTTATCAATTAAAACTCCGAGATTTTTTTCCTTATCTGATAGTTTGTATTGGATATTATTTATCGTAATTAATTGGGGATTATTTTGTTTGAATTTCCCTTTAAGTTAATATATATAATTTTTGTTTTTTCTGGATTTATTTTTAATGAATTACTATTAAACCATTCAGTGATCTCATTAATGCATTCATTTAATAGTTTTACTGATGTACAGTCATTTTCAGACGAAGATTCAATATATAATTGTAAGTCGTCGGCATATGAATGGTACTTTATTAATTTATATTTGTCAATGATTTTAAAAATGGGAATCATGTACACATTAAATAGTATAGGCCCCATTACAGAGCCTTGCGGAATTCCGTATTTTAAAGATCTTTCTGTTGAAAAATATTCATTAATGTTTACTGTTGCTGTACGTTGTGTGATATAGGACTTGATTAATTCTAATGTGTTGGATCTAATACCAATATCATATAGACGATTTATTAGTATAATATGGTCTAACGTATCAAATGCTGCTGATAGATCTAGTAATACTAGATGAGCTTTGTTTGTCTTACTTTGTAAGAGATCATTGACAATTAATGTTAGGGCAGTTTCAGTACTTTTGGATTTTGTATAGGCACTTTAATATGTTTTGACTGGTTATATATTCATTTAGTTGAATGCATAATATTTTTTCGAAGATTTTATGAAATATTGTTAATTGATAAACTGGGCGATAATTTATAAGAGATTCAACTTCTAGTGAATTATTTTTTAACAATGGGGTTATCATTGATTTTTTAAGTGACTTTGGATTATTTAATTATACGTCGGATTGTTAATATTTGTCCTGTAGTTGATCTATTCTATCGAAAACCGTTCTGATTTTTCCGTAGGATAGGATCGATTTCCTTTCTTATGCGATTTAGGAGCATCAAATTATAAATTTTTTTCTGCAATGGACGTTAGGGTTATACCTCTATAATTTTTGGCCTGAGAAATGTCTCCTTTCTTCAGGAACGGTAAAAGACAGCCTTCAGTCCATCTTTTTATTTGATTTTGAGAATATACGCTTGTTACAGAAATTTAGCAAAATATTTTGAAATTCTGTCAGTTTCCAAACTTCAGCTGGAATTTCATCTAATCCGCAAGCTTTGCCATTATTTATTCTTTTAGTTGCATTGTTAAGTTCTTGTATAGTGAACAGACCTATTTTTATATTCAACTTATGTATTTGTAGTAATTGATATACATACACACTATATATAATATTTATACTTTTTATTATTCTCATATATATATATTAGTGAGGGTACCCAGAAAAATGTGTTTGTATAGAGGCAATGCTAAATATACATACATATATTCAGCATTTCCCCATACACATACATTACGGGGCCCCTGACTCATTTTACTGAACATTGGTCTACATCTTTAGATGAAATCTGCTGTTCTACTTTGCTTTTCTCCGCTTCTCTGTTAACGGAACATATGTCTCTTCTCTTCTCTTTAGTCAATCTCGCCTTCTTCAACCTCTGCAGGTATATATACAAACACATAGCGTTGTGTATGACTCTTTAATCTCTATGGGATTCTCTTGTTTTCTTCACGAGCCTGACACATATTCTAATCATAAACTTATCATAAAACTAATCATAATAATTATAATGAATCATAAAAAGTTTTCATAAATCATAAATTCCATATAAAATTATACATATATATATATATAAATATTAAAAATATTAAAAACAACGGAAATATAATTTATATTTTTTATAATTTTTGTTTTTTCCTGCAGGATTTTTTTACTTTTGATATATTCCAAGGAATTATTTTTTTCTATACACTCAATGTTATATGCAGGCGACTCTTACTAGCATGTGTACAGTAAGAATCTGTCTTAGTAGCTGAAATTGTGATCTTTTACTTCTGTAGCAGTTCTTTCTCTGTTCCTACCTTATACACATGCTAGGGGAGATGGAAAATATAATATTTGTTTTTTAACTGAAAATGGACCTATTTAGATTCCATGTTCCAATTTAATTTTATTCAAAAATATACAAAAATTTTCATTTATAAATTATAAGTGATAATATTTTAAATTTACAAGATAATCTAAAAATAAAATTATAATTTTTAGCATAACAAATAAATGGTGCAATTTTTCGTTTGATTCAAAAATTAATATAGTTACATCTTTTTTTTCGAAAATCTTTAAGTACAGACTATTATGATGTATTCAATTATTATTTTTAAATCTATATATTTACAACTCTGGTCCACTAAAACCACTCTTTACATCAACGCTAGTAGTGAATCTGTGACATTTTCCATTCTTATGAGTCATCAAGTGATTATTAAACAGAAGTTTTCCATGGAATTTACTTAAACACATCGGGCATTCCATTATTGGATTAAATATGTTCGTACATAGAACGTGTTTTATCGCATGGAATTTGATAAGTAAATTTAAATAAACATATATATAAACAATTATTTTATACAAATAGAATTATTTTAACTAAAATAATAAATATATAATAAAATGTACTATGCAATTTATTTCTATGTTTTTTTCACACATTTTTTTCTTATTATAAGGCTAATACTAAAATTATTAGTCTAAAATATATCAAATTACAGTGATCATCTATATACTAAAATAATTACAAATAGAAGTAATGGTCAATTAATAAAAATAATTTATATAATGAAATAATTTAGAATTTAAATATATTGTTAATTATAAATTGATGACCACATTGATATACATATATATATACACACTATATATAATATTTATACTTTTTATTATTCTCATTTATATATGTTAGTGAGGATACCCAGAAAAATGTGTTTGTATAGAGGCAATGCTAAATATACATACATTCAGCATTTCCCCATACATTTTTCAGGGGGTCTCTCACTACTTTCACTGAACATATGGAATAGGTATACAATACAATAAAGTAATATAATATGTAAAAATGAATAATTTATCATTTCTAAAACTGTACCCTGTATATCTTTTGATATATTTAACTTGTATGATATTAGGTAAGTTATTCCTCTTGCAATGTAATTATATGCCTGAACTTATGAATACGAATGTATCTGAATATATTGACATACGAATATTGACATTTGTATGTCTTGATTCTTATAGTTACAAACATTCACTTGCATTGGGACGCAAATAGGCTAATTTTGTAAATAAATAAAACCTTCACAACCAATTTTTCTACTACCTTAGTACTAGTAACAGTTATACTAAATTACATTATCAATATATACAGTTTGCGATCTCATGAAATGGTAATTTATCAATCTCAGTCTGTGATTTACACAGCAAAATATATACAGATATGAATGAATGAATGAATGAAACAAATTTATTGGAGTATTACATATATGTTTGATTAACAAATCATAATAATAATAATATAATAGCTATAATAAAAACAAAAATTTCTCCAAAAGGCTACCAGTAAGTCATCGACTTTTATAAAGGCTGCCATCCTCTTCTTTCTCTTCATCTTATATCTTTAATTATTCTCTGAAATAAGTATTTTTTTTATTTTTCTTTTAAATATGTTAATGTTTTTACTTTTTTTTATATTTTCATCTAGTTTATTCCATAATTTAATTCCAACTATTAATAAACTATTATTTGTTAAATTAAATTTTTTATTTTTTATTTCATATTCATTGTTATTTCTTAGATTATAGTTATTGTTTTTATTAATGTTATTTTTGAATCTATTTTTATTTTTATACATGTAACATAATGTTTTATATTCAGTGATTTGCTTTATAGTAAGTGTGTTTGTGTATATGGGTAGGGGTTGTATATCTTTATTTGTATATTGTGAATTATAGGTTGTATTAGTTTTTTTAAGATATATTATTTTAAGTATTTTTTTTTGTATATTATATAGAGGTTTTATTATATTACTATAATTGTTGCCCCATATTTCTATCCCATAATGAAGATTAGATAAAAAAAGTGAATTATATAGTAACATAAGAATATGATGTGGTAATTCATTAGAAAATTTTCTAATCATATAAGTTATTTGTAAGATTTTTTTTTTTATTGATAATATATGTGTTTTAAAATTTAGTTTAGTATCTATTATAATACCTAGAAATTTATATGTATCTATTATTTGTATTTGTTGATTGTATATAGCGTAGTCAATATTAAAATTCGAAAATTCACGTGTTTTAAAAAAAATTATTATTTTGGTTTTTTCAGTATTTACTATTAATTTATTTTTTTTAAACCATATTTCTAATTTATCTAATATTTTTTTTGTATCATTTATTAAAACACTTATTTTATTGGCTGAAACACTAACTGATGTATCATCAGCAAATAAAATAGTGGTTATATTTATATCATTTTCTGTTAATAGTGTTATATCATTTATATAAATAATGAATAGCAATGGTCCCAGAACTGAACCCTGTGGAACTCCTATATTACTTATTAATATATCAGATAACTTATTATCAATAGAAGTTATTTGACCTCTATTTAATAGGTAGCTTTTAATTAAATTTAAGGCATGACCTCTGATACCATATATTTCTAATTTGTTAAATAGAATATTATGGTCTAACATATCAAATGCTTTTGATAGGTCTAAAAATATTGTATTTGTTTTTTTATTATTTTCTTTGTTATTTAATATGTTTGTATAGAATTCAGTTATTGCATCTATAGTATTTTTATTTCTTTGATATCCGTATTGATTATTTGATATTAATTTATGTTTATTTATAAAATGTTCTAATCTATTATATATTAATTTTTCAAGTATTTTTGATATTTGTGGTAATAGTGATATGGGTCTGTAATTTTCAAAATTGTTTTTACTTTTTTTTTTATGTATAGGTTTTATGATAGCTATTTTCATTTTATCAGGAAAAATTCCTTTATTAATTGATAGATTGAAAATATGCTTTAATGGCTGAATTATATATGATTTTGATATATCTAAAATATACATATTTATTTTATTTATATCTAATGAATGTTTATGTTCCTTTAGGGCAATTATATTAATTATTTCTTTATCTGTAACTGGTGTAAGGAATATTGTATTTTTGTTAGTTTTTATACTGTCTAAAACAGAATTATTATTTACTTGATTGAATTGACTATTCAATTGTTCAATAGTGTTTATGAAGTATTCATTAAATCCATTAGCTATATCTAAAGGCTTATTAAGTACTTTGTTATTTGTATTTATAAAATTATTTGGTAATGTATTGTGATTTTTTCTATTTAACCTATTATTAATTATTTTCCATTTTTTTTTTGAAGTATTTGCATTTTTGATATCATTAGAAAAAAAAATTTTTTTAGCAATTTTTATTTTATTAGCAATGATATTTTTTATATGTTTATATTTAACCAGTATATCATTTTTCCTATTTTTTATATAAATTTTATATAAATTATTTTTAGTGTGTATATCTCTTTTAATATCACCAGTCATCCACTTATTTTCAGTTTTTATTTTAATAATTTTATCTATTATTGGCATTGATTGATCAACAATGTTTTCATATATATTAATAAATTTAGCATAAGATTCATTTGGGTCATTGTTTGATAAAACATCTATCCATTTTTCATTTTTTAATATTTCCATTAATTTATTAATATTTTTTGTTTTTGTTTGTCTTTTATATATTTTGATAGTATTTTTTAACTTACATTGATTTTTTATAGAATATTGAAAATATATCGGGAAATGATCAGTGATATCACTTACCAATACACCAGATGTTTTAATATTAGTTACATTAGTTAATAATAGGTCGATTAAGGTATTATTGTTATTTTTATTGATTCTTGTATAATTTTTAATAATAGATTTAAAACCAAGTATTTCTAGATTATCTTTAAATTTGCTAGTATATATATTGTCAGAAAGTATATTTATATTGAGGTCACCTAATATAAATATTTTGTTATTTATATTATTAAAGGTATTATAAAATAGATCAATGAATGTATCTACATTATATGATGGGCTTCTGTATATAGTTGATAGTAAATGTTGATTGTTTTTTATTAACATTTTTATAGTCAGTATTTCTACTGAGTCTTGAATTTTTATTGATAATTGATTCATAATGATATAGTTTAGTGATATGTCAATATATATAGCGACACCACCACCACGTTTTTTATTTTTATTTTCTCTATTTAATTGTATTAGTTCATATCCATATATATCTAAATTTTTATTATTACTTTCATTTAACCAAGTTTCAGTAAGACATATACAATTTGGTTTTTTTTTTTGATTATTGATAAAAATTTTTAATTTATCAAAGTTCTTATTAAGACTACGTATATTAAAATGTAAATATGATAAAATTGAGTTATTCATAATTATCACAACAAATTATTTTAAATTTATTATTTAGGGTTATTACTTTATATTTTGTATCACTGGAAGATTTATTTTTAGCCTCTTGTTTTAGATCTTTTATTTCTTGTAGTTGTTCAAATGAATATTCTATTGATATCCCTATATGGTTTAAATCAGTATTTTTTAATTTGTAAGCATTTTTAATAAATTCCTCCTTCTGAAGTTGAGTTTCTAGAATGAGTTTTAATGGTCTTGAATGTTGACCTTCTATATATTTACCAATTCTATGAAATTTATTTATTTTAATATTGTCTATATCAAGTATGTTTATTATTTTATTTATTTTATTCTTTTCATCATTATATCTATTGATATAATTATCATCTATTGATTTTAAATTATATAAAATTATAGTTTTGGTTTTATCAATATTATTATTATTTGTTATTAAAGTTTTATTTATAGTATTAGTTACATTTTTTTTTATTGTTAGCTCAATATTTTTTTTTGTGATATCAGCAAAAGTTTTGTTATTATTAATTTTAAATTGATTATTTATATTAGAATTTATATTCTCTAGAAGTATTTTATTACTATCAAATTTATCATTTAAATCATTAATTATTTTATTTTGATTAATAATTATATTTGTTTGATTATTGATTATTTCCATTAACATATCTATGGTTTCATTTCCTTTATTACTTTTATTAGTATTTTTTCTAGGTGACATAATGTTTACTAAACTTTGATTATGGTAGACTTTACAGACTACCAATGAGCATAGACCAGACGGAGGTCCTCCGGTCGGTGGGTGCTGAAGATATTCTAAATTGAATGTCCAGTATATCAATGTAGTATTTATATAATATTATGATAAATTTAACTATGATTACGTCAGCAAACGAATCTATAGAATTCTATAGTGCAAGTTTAACAATAGAATATTATTGAATAGAAAATACACGTCTGTTCACTATGAATGATAGAACAAGAATGAATATATATCATATTCATGTTTCAATAGTTGATTACAAAGACTTTTTGTAAATTAAAAACTAAATTAATTCGATATTGTAATATTATAAATGATTCAACTATAAATAACAAATTACAATATTAAATGTATTTAATTGTATTTTAATCTATAATATATAATATATTTATATATAAATAAAATTAAAATTATTATTTAATAATTTAGTTTATAAATATTTAGTATATATGTATATATATCTTATTTATTTTGTAATCTTATTTCATTTAATATATATATATACTAAATATTTATAAACTAAATTATTATATATATATATACGCATATGTATATGTATAAATAACTATCGTACGACTCCTCGATTCTAGTAATGGCAGAATAAGAACTAAATACATCCTTTTGTGTCATCTTTTCTTCCGATCGCTAGCTGATCGAATCAATTTATTATTAAGTTATATTAAGTTAAACTTAATTAATGACTCAATATTTAATTTAATACTATACATTTTATAAATATTATATAAGGAATATAGGAGTTTATATAATTTATCTAAATTTAATAAATTGTCATATTGATATTGAATATATAAACAGGTGTTATTAAAATTATAGAAATTCATTAGTTATTCATCATAAAAGTAGAAATTACTACTTTAATACTTAATTAATTAATGCACAATTTATCATATTTTGTTTCACATAATAATTTATATGTAAATATACTAGATATATGTATAAAATTGCGTGTTTTATAGTAATAAGTGGAAACACTCACTAGTTGATATATGTAATTAATTATTTATATTACATCAGTATTATGTATATTTATATATTGAATTAATATTAAACTAATTCATAATAATACGAATATAATATTTATAGTTATTAAAAAATTATTTTTAATTTGAGATAATTTGGCTAAAATTAAATTGAATCATTTATACCAATAACAAAATTATTATATTTATACTCCATTTCATTTATAAATTATAAGTGATAATATTTTAAATTTACAAGATAATCTAAAAATAAAATTATAATTTTTAGCATAAAAAATAAATGGTGCAATTTTTCGTTTGATTCAAAAATTAATATAGTTACATCTTTTCTTCGAAAATCTTTAATTAGAGACTAATATGATGTATTCAATTATTATTTTTAAATCTATATATTTACAACTATGGTCCACTAAAACCACTCTTTACATCAACGCTAGTAGTGAATCTGTGACATTTTCCATTCTTATGAGTCATCAAGTGATTATTATAAAGAATTTTTCCTTTTTATTTATTTAAACATATCGGGCATTCCATTATTGGATTAAATATTTTCGTACATAGAACGTGTTGTATTGCATAGAATTTGATAACCTGTTTCATGAATTATATGCATATATCGTTATTATTTATAAATACATATATATTTGTACTTATCTATTAGAAAGTATGTAAGTTTTAACATAACAATTAAGTAAATTAAAATTAACATATATATAAACACTTTTGTATACAAATAGAATTATTTAAACTAAAATAATAAATAATAAAATGTATTATGCAATTCATTTCAATGTTTTTTTCACACATTTTTTTCTTATTATAAGGCTAATACTAAAATTATTAGTCTAAAATATACCAAATTACAATGATCATCTATATACTAAAATAATTACAAATATAAGTAATGTCAATTAATAAAATAATTTATATAATAAAATAATCTCTTCTCTTCTCTTTAGTCAATCTCGCCTTCTTCAACCTCTGCAGGTATATATACAAACACATAGCGTTGTGTATGCCTCTTTAATCTCTATGGGATTCTCTTGTTTTCTTCACGAGCCTGACACATATTCTAATCATAAACTTCATTGAATGTTAATTTTTAACATTTCTACATATGTTTAGATGTGTACTATGTATGTGTTTTGCATACAATTGTGAATAATAATTATAATGAATGGCTGATGTGGCAATTAGCTATTTCATCTTGATTATTACATATATATATTTATCTGTGTAAAGTTTTCAAAAATATAATTCCTAACTTTCGTTGTAGCTTGTAGATTGTATTTTCAGTGTCATCGTAAATAATTTCGGTGCATATATAATATAAGATATAATATAATTCTAGCTTATATGAACAGTGTTCATATAACCCAGTTTTTGGTGATTCATTTAACCCCATTTCAAATATTGTTATTGTTTAATAACATTATAATAGTATGTATTCAATTTTAAATTAATTTTCTATGATATTACTTCATTATATATGAACATAATATATATAGCATGAAACTAAGTCAAATGATTATTAAAACTGTTGAAATAGTATTCACCTTGTATGGAATTGTTACTTTTAATTATATTTTATATTAAATGTTGATAGCATTTTAATTATCAATATTTAAATAATAAAAATCATTTCAGCTAATGTAGCAACTTAATCGATATACATTTATTATGACATATGAGTATTATTAACCAATTAACTTCTAATATTATTTCTAACCTCCCTATTCTAAATTAGATTAATTTTCATATCTAACTATATAGTCTGCTAATATTTTAATATTATATAAGGCGAATAGATACTGGCGATATTTTCAATTTTATACAATATCTAAAATGAAAATACTACAAATATATTCTGGTCATGCCTAAATTTCATAATAATAATAATGATTATTATGTTATTATGTTCAGTATGATTAAATATATATATAAATATATATATTTTAATATTTTGAATTGTAGAATAAATAAATAAATTGGTTTGGTAAATAATAGTTATTAAATATATTAATGAAGGTGCATTAATACCATGCGAATATAAGTATATGTTATTAGGTTAGCAATAATGGTACAGAGATACAGTAGTGACCTCATTATAATACTATCATACACATTACGGAGTATAGATCTCGTAGATATTGTTAGAATTATTACTGCCTCTGCTTTCTAATAATACAGGTAACTGATGCTGGCCTAACTCAAGAATGTCTAACTCAAGAAGGGCTAACTCAAGAAGAGCTAACTCAAGAATGTCTAACTCAATAAGGGCTAACTCAAGAATGTCTAACTCAAGAATGACTAACTCAAGAAGGGCTAACTCAAGAAGGGCTAACTCAAGAATGTCTAACTCAAGAAGGGCTAACTCAAGAATGTCTAACTCAAGAATGTCTAACTCAAGAATGTCTAACTTAAGAATGTCTAACTCAAGAAGGGCAAACTCAAGAAGGGCTAACTCAAGAAGGGCTAACTCAAGAATGTATAACTCAAGAATGTCTAACTCAAGAATGTCTAACTCAAGAAGGGCTAACTCAAGAAGGGCTAACTCAAGAAGGGCTAACTCAAGAAGGGCTAACTCAAGAATGTCTAACTCAAGAATGTCTAACTCAAGAAGGGCTAACTCAAGAAGGGCTAACTCAAGAATGTCTAACTGATACTAGACTGATAATGGGATGCTATTTCATTTCCCAACACTACTTTGTTAGTAGCAACATTATGATTTCTAGTATATAGGATATATACATTCATAGTTTAATATGATATTAGTATAAATATATATATTAAGTTTATCTTATATGTTGAATATTATTAAAATAAAATCCATTTTTAATTAATTAAAATTAGTTTACTACATTTAGTCATTACTAAAATATATAATAATTATAGAACTTTTCATTTGCACGTTTATAGTATATTTATTGTTTATATAATATAACTTGATAATGCATTAATTAACAAATGTCTATTATAGTTGTGTCATCCAACCATCAGAGCAGTCATCAATGGAGACTTGCAGCCATCAATGTAGACTTGAAGTTGTCTATAATAATCTATTGTTTTATCAATTAATCATATTTATGACCAACAAATATAATAATATTATAATGGAGTGTTATTATGTCTTAAATATATATCAAATGATTCAAAACAGTATTGTATAAGAGAAATGTTATTTTATTATTAAAATTATATTCCTTTATTAGATAATTCTTTTTTTTTATATTTGTTAATATTTAATAAATATATTTGCATTATATTTTATTCTCAATATATATTTATATTTTATGCATTAATTTATATATATATATTAATAAATTAGTGTGGGCTAATTTAAATTATGAATTAATACTAATATAAATAATTAAGTTTCTTTGGTTATGGATTTTATTATAATAATTACTATATTGTGACAAATAATTGATGAAAATAACTTTACCTGAGAAGAATGATATGTACTTTCTGATAATACTATTTATAGATCACATATGTCACAAATTAAACTATCATTAATCTCAATCTAGTAACAGATACATTTATTTCTTAAGTTACATCTCCATGTGTGCTATGCCTACTTCTATATGCCTTACAACTGATATGTTTGCAGCTCTTCACATGCTTCATAACAATATCCCTGTATGAACAGATTCAACCGTAACATACATTAATATTCGTATGCAGACTCACTATGTGTGTACGGTATCGTGATATCATGGCACATTTATTGTTTAATCAGATCTTAATTTAAGTACACGTAAATAAATTTGTATACCTTACTTACCGGATCGGGATTGTTTCGCGAGCACTTTCAACAATTTTCTTCCACGTCGTCCTGTCTTTCATTGCTGTCCTCAATCGCCAGTCCCATATCATCACATAGCTGTTCATCATAGGTTGTTCTCTATCGTCCGTAGGCTTTGTTGTTCTATGGTTCTGCGTCTACAACAAAACATCTCATATGATTTCTTTCTCACTTGTATAACAATGGCCTGCGAAACGTGGTGAGAATGGAATATTTCTGTAGAGGCGAATCTTCGTTGGATGTTCTTTCCATGATATATTCAGAGCTGGGCAGTATCGCCGATACAGTATCTATTAAGGCAAAAAATCAGTATCGTAGATACATTTGTATTTGTATCTATTATAAAAATTAAAAAAGTATTTATAATTGTATCTATTAGTCATAAATAGTATCTATGATACGTATCTACTAAGAAAATTATTTAAACAAATACAAATACATCATTTGATATTATTTGTATTTTATATCAATATTTTATAATATTATATTATATATTATAAATTAATTTTAATATATATAAATCATCAATATATGTTTAATAAAATATCTTTTCTAAATATTGAAATAAATTCATTGTTAAAAATTATGATATATAAATATAGTTATTTATTCTCAAAAATTATTAATTGAATTGAATTGAATTGTTTATTAAACACCAATATAGCAGGTGCCGATATATACATTTATTGAAAACAAATAAATTATTTTGATAATATATTTTATATAATAATTTATTTATAATTAAACTACTTTCTAATAAATTCATAAAAAATCTAAATAAATCATAATTATAATAATTAAAAAAATGCAATATTTATCTTTATAATATAAAAATATATAGCTTGCTGTGCACTGCACAGTGTGCAGTTCATTACACGTTACCTCCATTCTTCTCTATAATTAATCGCTATCGTAATTCCTCATTTGTGCACATCGTGTCATCTCTTTATTAATTGGTCTAAATATGTTATCATATATAAGGCCTAGAGGCCTTCCTCTAGAGCGTCCTCGGTGTTGTGGATTCCATAGTAATACCAAAGATTTTGCGAAGCATCCTTCGGAAAATCTTTGGTAATACTTCACTCACTACTTCGCTTCTGTTTCTCCAGCATGACCGTAGAACCTCAGTCGTTGTTCTCGTATGTATCTGTTATTCTTGGAAGTTTGCCGTACAACTCCTTATTTGTAACGTTGGTATCTACATGACTTGTTTAGTGCAGCGCGTAGCATGCGTGTATATGCTCAATCAACTTTTTTCTCTAATGTTGAAGTTAGAGTCCAAGTGATATAGCCATATACAAGAACAGTCTCAACTATAGCTCTAAAGAAGTTTCATTCGAGTTTACTTGAAAGGTTGGATTCCAGATATTATTCAGGCTATTCAAGGCTGCACATGCACTCCCGTTTCTTATTCTTACATCATGTTGAGTTGAACCAATATAACTACATAGATATTTGAACTATATAAAACGAGTAGAATATATTCTACTCGTTTTATATCATGGCCTGATAGGCTTTTCATGTTTATCTGATTTTCGTGATTTAAACACATGTATTCCGTCTTGTCTGATTTTATATGTAAACCGATATCTTTAGCTGTATCTTAAAATTTGTTTAGTAGTTTATTTGCATCTATCAGACTATTAATTATTAAATCTATATCGTCAGCATAGTCAATATCGGTAATGTGTACATCAGGGTATCTATTGCTTTTTCTTTTGCAAGAGTAAAGCCGGGATGTAAATTGTTATCCACTGATTTTTTTTTAATATATAGTGAATACATATAATGCATATAAATTGTGCAAGTTTATCTCCGTGTAGTATTCCAGTATAGGAACTATAGTTATATCGAAGAAATATGTGTCACCATCCGGCGATCTTACCATAGAGTTTGTGTTCTGTAGAGAATCAATATGGAATTTACGATTTCAGTGGGTATACCATATATGATTAAGATATCTTTCATCTTTTCACGATTTATTGAATCAAAATTCTGTGAAAAGTCTATAAAGAGGAGAGTAGCTCGTATGTTTTTAGACTTTACCCCTTCTAGTATACGTTGAATGGTTAACATTTTTCCTGTCGTTGATCTCTTTGTTCGGAAACCATTTTTATTTTTTCTCAGTGTAGGATCTATCTCTGGTCTTATCATATTTAATAGCATCAGATTATATATATATTAGCTGCAATTGGAGTTAGTATGATTCCCCGATAGTTTTTTTGTGATAGAAATAACTATTTTTCTAGGGAAAAGAAGTAGGGGAATTATGTCTAATACGGGCCACTTTTTATGGTATCAAATAACTTTTTTATTTATGATTATAAATTAATGAAATTTTATCACGATTTAGATATTATAAAAGTCTATAACATTACAATTTCAATTTTTGTAAAAATGTTATTTATCGTCGAAAATGTGCCCGGCCCGTATTGCAAACAATGTTTGTAATACGGGCCAGGTGGTTTTAATATGGGCCGGGTGAAACATCCAATAGATGGCGAAAGTAGTTATCATTTTTCAACCAATCAAATGAATTGTTATATTGATGATACAATTTTCACGCTATAAGAATACTTATCACGCATACTTCAATTTATTTCAGTGATTTAAACTAATTTACAACATAGTGAACTACGGCAACCTACTAATGTAACCTACATATCTAGTAGATACTATCTACGTTATTTCTATATATATAGGAATAAAATAAATAATAGATTACATAATTTGATTTAAATAAGTGGTAGTAGTAGTAGTAGTAGTAGTAGTAGTAGTAGTAGTAGTAGTAGTAGTAGTAGTAGTAGTAGTAGTAGTAGTAGTAGTAGTAGTAGTAGTAGTAGTAGTAGTAGTAGTAGTAGTAGTAGTAGTAGTAGTAGTAGTAGTAGTAGTAGTAGTAGTAGTAGTAGTAGTAGTAGTAGTAGTAGTAGTAGTAGTAGTAGTAGTAGTAGTAGTAGTAGTAGTAGTAGTAGTAGTAGTAGTAGTAGTAGTAGTAGTAGTAGTAGTAGTAGTAGTAGTAGTAGTAGTAGTAGTAGTAGTAGTAGTAGTAGTAGTAGTAGTAATTAACAAAATTTGATAATTAATATATTTGTTAATATATTTAATACGGAAATATAATTATTAAATTATATCATTATCGATTACTAATATTGATTATTATCAATATACTATAATGTAATACTTAATAGACAAGTGATTACATATATAATATATCTACATCTACGAGGTATTACAGTTTATAAGTATTGGGTGAACATGTTACATTAAAATAAAATTATATTTATAATAAATTAATTAATATGCATATCAATGTAATGTTAAAATATACGATACATGTAAAATATATTTATAATACAAATATCGATTTCTATATAAATCAAACTGTAAAATCTAATGAATCAAAAAGTATTGCATAATAAGATATTGAATTGTATGGCGAATTTTAAGTGTATTATTGATTTTATTTATTTTTAATTGTAGCCTTTAGAATAGTAAATATAAAATAAAACTGTTCATTGAACTATGTGTTATAATGTGTGTCTGAATATTTAACGGCGTTGGGTATAAATTAGAATATATAATAATATATAAATTAATAATTTACGATGAATTATTTATGTCTAGGTATATATATAGGTCTGCCTATATATATATTGTATAGTATGCAGGATCTAGAGAAATTAACAATATAAAAATATAAACTTTAATAATTAATTATATATATGTGTTGTATTAGTGAATAGATTTGAAAAATGTTGTATACAATATAAAATAAATATTAAGTGAAAATGTCGATAAATAAATATAACAATGATTTATATGAATAAACAAAAATGTTGTTAACAAAATGTGCAATATATAAATATTATAATGTAGCTACATTAAGTTAGATATAATAAATAAAATAGAAATAACAATGAAGTTAACAGTAAAAGTTAACAAAAAGTTAACAATAAAATGCATTAAATAAATTCTATAGAATATCGATAGAGCCGATAGAGCGTAACTTTAATTTTTCTATATGACGTATACTATGCTGAATAATGTAAACATTCATACGCATGTGTTTCTAGAGACTGTTACATTTGATAATTATTGTCTATCAACTGACTTAGGAAATTAATGCAACAGTGAAAATATAAACAACCTATATGTAGAATAATATTATATAAAATCATATAATAATGAATGGAAATTAGGAATGAGATAACATTCATTATTTATTGACAAATATGTATATAATTATTATAAATTATGTATTATAAATAATATCAATTAATCATAAGCATTTATTTTATTCATCACGTATACATAAACTATTTACCAATCATATGGTTTATAATATTAATACCATAGAAATAATAATATATTTTATACATTATATAACCTATCTATTATTAGTAAACACATTAATAAGTCGAATTACTGATCAGAAATTCATATTATAATTACTTCAAATGAAATACATTGTAACATCTATGGATTTGAGTATATTCGTATATATATAGTGTATATATATATATATATATACACTATATATACATACGACAAAAAGTAGACGTGTTTATAATTTTGGAATTCATATTCGATTATTGGCCGACTAATCGACTTCAGAGGATCTCCCTTTGAAGATATTTGATAGAGTAGTCGGCTGACTACTCACCCTGCTTATAAGTTTAGTTAAACTTATTTCTAAATCATATTTAATTGATATTTATTACATAAATATTATTAAATTCCTTGGAATCAATCTGTCATGACCTAATTCTTGAACCAATCAAATTACTGGCAAAATCACTGATTTATATTTAGATATGTTTGAATCTAATCAGTGATTGCACGCACGCAATTTTATATTGTATATAATTTGATTAGCATTATACTGATATGCATTGATAAATATATGTATTATACTACTAATATATATATATATATATATATATAAATATATATATTTTCTCTCTAATTCAGTTATAAAGTACGAAGTAAATTATGGCTAATAGATTAATTATAGTAAATGAAGTATTGTGCTTCTGTGTAAATGCAAGAGAAACGATGAATAGAGATTCCATTCAAATGGTATTATCTGGATTTTTCACAACTGATGAACTTTTAAATGCAAAAAAGTGTATTACAGATATAGATTACATTGTAAAGTTAATGGAAACTAGTGAATCTAGGCTCAATGTTAAGCGTAAAGCGCCGAACCTAGCTGAAAAGATCTCTAAAGATCTCGTAGCTATCCTTGATCTGATTGATGAGTTCAATTCTCCATCCATACCATTATTTGTTGCATCTGATATTAGGAGATTACCGCCAATTGGTGATCAGAATACAAATATGGCTGCAATACATTCAGCTATAATTATGTTGCGAAATAATATTAACCTAATTAATGAATCAATTGCACCACTGCTCGATAAATCTTCAGTAAATCACGTACAGATTAATAATTTATTGGATAATACATCTGATAATATATCCTCAGATAAACAAGTCAATCCTACTGTGAATAATGATCTGAATAAGAACTTGACCTATGCATCAATCGTAAATTCTAAGACTTCTGATGATGGATTTAGACTGGTAAATCCTAAGAAACCAAAGAAAGATAAGGATCGATCTTCACTGAGTACTACACGAAAAAAGCAAGATATCTACGTCGGGAAGGGGTCGTCTGAAGCATTAGGAAAAACTCCTGGTAGGCGTTGTCATTTATTCTTATCGCGTATTAATATTGATGTAACAACAGATGTTTTAAAAACTTATATATGTAATGAATTTAAAATTTCCGATAATGATTGTCAGGTGGAAAATATTAATACTAGACAAAAATTTGTATCATCTTTTAAGGTGAGTTTGATGATTGATAGTGTCCAAGATGCTTATGATGGTAATAGATGGCCAAAAGGAATTATTATAAAGAGATTTTTTATTAGAAATAATAATAATGCTACTAATAATAGTTCATATGCAAGTAATGCATCTGCATCTACATTAAATCAATGAATCTAAATAATAAGCTTAAGTTAATGTCTTTAAATTGTAATGGCATAAAAAATAAAATAGATGAAATATTAGATTTTTATAATAATGTAGATTTATTTTGTTTCCAAGAATATTGGCTTTCTACTGAAGAATGCCTATTGTTCAATACTATAAGTGATATGTTTTGTGGTTATGGTAATGCAGCTTTTGACAACTCTCAATTGAGAATAGGTAGACCGTTTGGTGGGGTTGGGTTTATGTGGAATAAGAATATTGATAGATATGTCTCAATTATAAAATCAGATTATGATTGGCTAATTTGTATTAAAATGTTTAATTTCTATATAATTAATGTTTATATGCCTTATGAATGTCCTAATAATGTAGATAAATTTAATACTCAATTGATACAACTTTTTTTATATTGTGATTGTCTTAATACTAGCAATTATTGTATAATTGGTGATTTAAATTCTAATATTTTGAATTTAAAATCTTTATATAGTAATAATTTAATAAAGTACTGTGATGAAAAAAATTTGATTATATCTGATAGTTTGCTTCTTGAGCCTAATAGTTATACCTGCGTAAGCTCTGCTTGGAATTCTTTTTCTTGGCTAGACCATGTTATCTCAACAAATGATATGCATATTTCTTTAATTGACATTACTATTGATTATTCTTTTATACTCTCGGATCATCATCCGTTATTAATAACTGTAAGACAAGATAATACACATTTAGTAGTTTCAAATGACTCTAAAGTGAATAAGAGAATAAAATGGAATAATCTAAATAAAAAGCAAATATTATTATACAAACAGAATACAAAATTTAGACTCAATAGATTAATTACTTCAATTAATAGTAATAATAATGTTAATTTTTCAGAATCAGTATACAATACACTATTAAGTATACTTTTAAGTGAATCTGATGTATTACATATTAAACTTAAAACTAATTTCAAAAATCTTCGGTCAGAATGGACTAGTGACGTAAAAAAGTATCATTCGATTGCTAGATCACATTATTTAATATGGAGATCAGTAAATAATCCCCGTTATGGTATAGTTTATGATAACATGGTTATGTCGAGGAGAAAGTTCAAATATGAGTTACGCACAAGTAAAGCTTATTATAGCCGAATAAAAGCGAATGATGTTGCATTCAAATTAATAAATGATCGTAATTCATTTTGGAAAATTGTATCTAGTAAATTAAAAAAAAACTTATCAATACAAAATAATATTGATAATGTACATGGCTTATCTGATATTGTAAAATTCTGGTTCAATCATTATAGTTGCATTTTCAATAGATGCAAAGATGGTCATTACCCCTACCAAATAGTGGATATTAATGAAATAGTTTATACAGATAGAAATGAAATATCATCTATTATTAATTATTAAGACTATTAAAAAAGGTAAAAATGTGGGTCCTGATGGATTATCAGTTGAACACATTAATTATGCAGATAATACTATTATAGATACACTAGTATTACTAATCAATAACATGCTTCTAAATTCTTATTTCCCGAGTAAGTTAATTGAATCATATATTTTACCCATTATTAAAAATAAAAACAAAAGAACTACTGATTCAGCGAATTATAGGCCCATATGTATCTCTAATGTAATTTGTAAGATAATTGAGAAAGTAATTTACAATAGAATATATAAACTATTATCTACTCATGATAATCAATTTGGTTTTAAAGCAAAGCTTGGCACGGAAATGTGTGTCTTTTCCCTAAAACAGTTGATCAATGATTATAAAAATAACAACACAAATATGTTTGTTGCATTTTTAGATGCATCCAAAGCATTTGATAATATAAGTCACAATATACTATTCGAAAGATTAAGGAATAAAAATGTTCCTATATACTTAATTAATTTTCTAAATTATTGGTATCGAAATCAGCGTATATATATTAAATGGGGAAGCTATAATTCTGATTCGTTTAGTGTTGCTAATGGAGTGCGTCAAGGTGGGATATTATCACCTTTACTATATAATATTTATACTGATCCAATGATAGGTAATCTGAACTCTATTAAAACTGGGTATTGTATTAATGGAAATATAATAAATAATTTGTGTTATGCGGATGACACAACCTTATTCTCACCCTCGCTATCTGGTTTGCAGCTGTTGATTGATTGTTGTCAGAAGTTTGCAAATAGTAATAAAATAACATATAATATTGAAAAATCTGTTATCCTACCAATTTATTATAACAAATCTCATCATAATCCAATTAAGCTACGTATTGGAAATACATGCTTGAGAGTAGTAAAAGCTTATAAGTATCTTGGACACTGGATTTCTGATAATTTATCTGATGAGATGGATATAAACTGTAATATTAAACGTCTTTACACAACTAGCTATTCTCTATCTAATAGATTTAGAAACTGCTCGAAATATGTATGTATATTGCTTTTTAAAACATTCTGCTCTAATATGTATCTTTGTAGTCTATGGGATACAGATAATGCTTACTTTAAAAAAATTCAAGTAGCATATAATAATGCTTATCGCATATCCCTTGGCTATAAACCTAGATGCAGTGCATCCGAAATGTACCTATATGATAATGTCGATAATATTATTATAAAATTACGTAAGTCGTATTACTCACTATATAATCGTGTTAAATTATCTGACAATTCTATTATTAAAATGATATATTTATATAATGTTTCTCGCCCGTCGTCAATATTTAAAACATGGTGTACAATGTACACTGTACATCATTGTTTTTTTAACTATATATTATTTGTAATTATATACTTATATATATAGATATGTGTTGTATAGTTGTATTTAATTTTTTGTTTGTTTTGTTTATCTATGGACTGTTTATGTCTGACTCAAATAAATAATAATATATATAT